>CM050204.1:10715000-10780000 GCA_027475355.1 Coilia nasus | reverse complement strand
ATGTCAATCCCGGCCTCAGGAAATAAATAAATAAATAAACTCAGATTTGGTCCAACCATTTTCTGAACGAGCTGATTGTAATGAGCACACAAATCATCGGCTAAGTAGTGAAATCACGTGTGTTAGGTCCCCAGGCAGAATGAATACATTATTTGAACACGTCATTTTTTTTTTTTAAAAAAATCTTAGATTGTAGTGACAGATTGGTGCTATTTTTGTTTGACACCCAAATAAATGACTTTGAACAAAATGAAAAGGAACTGTTCTGCTCCTGAAGAAATATGTTGTTTTGAATAGGCCCTTGTTCAGGCCAATGTTTTTTATTTGTAAATACAGACCCAATGTGCTTGAATTTGTTTGTTTGTTCCGTACACACACTAGACAATTAAAGGACTATGTGAGTCAACTACAAGCCTATTAGATTCATATTATGGACGAGGCTAAGTCAAGTCTTTATTGTTATCCTTGGGGGAGGAGATTTGTCTTCTACATTTGGCCCATCTGGGGGCCATTAGACACACATACCCACACATACCCAGAGCAGTGGGCTACATTATTATTACATTACATTACACTTAGCAGACGCTTTTATCCAAAGCGACTTACAAAAGGAGGACATAACAGCAAACAGATGTGTAGAGAACATCGAAGGTACCTATGTAAAGAGATGGTTAGCAGAATTTGGTTTTGTTAAGCAGTCTTGGAAAAGAAGGGTCTTCACGAGCTTTTTGAAGGTCGAGAGGGAAGTTGCGAGAAAAGTTTGGAGTGACCTCGCTTTGTCTTGGGAGAGGGTACGGCCAGGCGGTTCGTATTGGACGATCGCAGCATTCTGGACGGGATGTCAGCATTCAGTATGACGTTGAGATAGATGGGGGCAGATCCAGAAGTGACTTTGTAGGCTAGAGTCAAAGCTTTGTGTTGAATTCTGGCAGCCACCGGGAGCCAATGCAGGTTGATGAAGAGAGGTTGATGAAGAGAGGACCAGGGCTACTATTCATCTGGTGCCCGGGGAACATTTGGGGGTTAGGTGCCTTGCTTAAAGGCACCTCATCTGTAGCTGTTGATGTAGAGAGAGTGCTGCACAAGTACCCGCCCCACCCACATGCTGTCGGGGCATCGACCACCCTTCAGTACCTAGTCCTATTCCCTTACTGGTACGCCACAGGCTGCAGGCAGGTCTTTTTTTATGTTCTGTCAAGCTACTCATCTCCACCCTGTCTCCTTCCGTCAGACCTTTGATTATTACAGCTCATAAGCTTTTCTTTTTTCTGTTTGCATTTTTATTACCTGTCTTTCTCATCTCCGCATTTCCACTCTCTCTCTCTCTCTCTCTCTCTCTCTCTCTCTCTCTCTCTCTCTCTCTCTCTCTCTCTCTCTCTCTCTCTCTCTCTCTCTCTCTCTCTCTCTTCTCTCTCTCTCTCTCTCTCTCTCTCTTTCTCTCTCTCTGTCTTTCTCTGTTTCTGTTTCTCTTTCTCTGTTTCTCTTTCTCTGTGTCCCGTCTTCCTGTTTTTCCTGTCTAGCTCCTTGCCGTGCTGTGATTTCCCTGGTGCGGACTCTCCCGCAGGAGTGTGCTTTGGGCTTGATAGGTGGAGACGTCAGTCACTGTGTCTCTGCAGGAGCCTGGTGAGTGAGTCAGTGTGTGTTAGTTAGGTGTATGAGTGCTTGCGTGCGTGTGTGTGTGTGTGTTAGTTAGGTGTGTAAGCGCTTGCGTGTGTGTGCACATGTGTGTTAGCACTGTGTGTGCGTTCATGCAGAGGAATTCCCCTTTTGCAGAACTCTGAATGACCGCATAGTAGAGGACAGGATAACATAAGCATAACAAATCAACCCCCTCTCTGGAGTCTGAGGTATTTTACATGAATGCGTGACTGCTGATCCACCAAAGCTATCAGTCACTAGGCTGGGGGGTGTGGTGGAGATATGGGGTGGGGAATAACCATGTAAGCAGATAAAATCTTTTCCTCTTTGCTTCTCCACTGGTAGCGTCGTACAGTAGGGTTATTTAGGGTAATCTGTCTCGCAAACTGTTTTAAGTGAATTTATTTTCCGTTTTTTCGGAAGAGGAAGGTGCCACAGAGGTCTCCCTCCATATCTGGTGCAATCAACAAAGGAAGTTGAGTCACCCGGCATGACCCCCCCCCGCCCCCTCCCCCCCTTCCCTTGGCCCTCTGGTTTTTATATGTAGAGTGACTAGGGCTGGGCATCATCTAGGACATGGCGATTCGATACGATTTTCAATACAGGGCTCACAATACGATACGATTTTCGATACAGTGCAATTCGATTCGATTCCGATATCGATACATATTACTTTATCATTATTACTCAATGTCATTCACTCAACAAAACCAAAAATATATTATTTATGTCACAGAGAAGGTGCCTAGTCTCACTAGGTACCTGTAGTCAACTTATAAAAACTATTTGTGCAAAAGAATACAATATGGCTAATGTACATTTGCACTGAACAAAGTACATTTACTACATTTTGGTTTAGAATCAATAGTGCTTTTCTCTGTGCAATAGCTACTGGGGGGGTGTATCGATGTATTAATGTAATTAATGTAAGTAATCGATGTAATTAATGTACTGGGGGGGTGTATTAATAGCCAGAATATTGATATTATATCGTTTTTAAAAATATCGATATATATCGCTGTATCGTTTTTTTTTAGCACAGCAGTAAGAGTGACACAGGGTTGTTTCCTCGTGGCTGCATAAGCCCCCCCCCCCCATGCCCCTGTGCTGCGTTGCGTTGCATTGCGTCTCGCTGTGCTGGACCACTTAACTCTGTGTCTCCGTCACAATGGCTTGAGGCCACACAAACTGACTCACGACGATCAAAGCCAGACTGAAAAAACGCGAGTCTTTGAAATGGGCACAGTGGGGTGGCGAGAGGTGGTTTGGCCTGCTTTTTGCTAAAGTGTTTGTTTGCTTGCAAGGTTTTATTTTTTATTTTTTGAACTCTAACCACCTCTGACCACAGCGCTCTTTACGCAGAGGAACCGTTCGCCTTCTGTTTGTGCATTAGCACTCTTCCACAACCGCTAAAAATGCCTTCATTGGCAAGTCTGTTATTGTGGTGCATTGTTTGTCTTCTCAGCAGGGCTTTCACACACAAATGCTCACCGATTAACTGCCCTCGGCCATAACACAGTCAGGTTGCGCACAGCATGATGTTGCTTCTTTTCCCTAATTTACTCCCAAATACAGCGTAGACCTGTTGGCTCCCATCCTGCACACCTGTGTCTTTAGACACAACACAGACAGATCACTCCTGTGCAGGTCCCTACGTCCTGTCTGCTGTGTGTGTGTGTGTGTGTGTCTGTGTGTATGTGTGGGAGTCAGTGGTGAGTAAAGCAGGTTGCTACTGAGCCATATGGACAGAGCCATGCCAGAAACAGCAGTGCCGTCTCTGCACCATAGGTCAGACCCAATTAATCCAGTTCAGCTGACCTTACCAGCCACTGTTGCTTGAAGGGAGAACCAGTAGCTGTGCAGAGCCCAGGGGTTGTTTGACGATGAGTTTTTAGGCTGTGTTTGGGGGGAACGCAGCTACGAGTGATTGTGATTGAAATTGGCATTCTTATTTAACCACGAACGCCAACGGAATTCAGTTACAATCACTGGCAGCCGCATGCTGTCACAGAAGAAAGAAAATGACATTCAGTTAAATTTCATCTGTTCTCACAAGCTGTTGGTAGTGGTTGTGATTTGAATTGAATTGAATTGACTCGGTATTTGTGTTTAAGTAATCTGAAGTGTTCTTCGGGTTGTGTGTGTGTGAGTACTGTGTTGTCACTTTGCTGAAACGTCTGTGGTAGTGTGGGCGAGGAAGCGGCGTTCTCGCAGTGAGCGTGGTTCGGTGAGCATTTGCGGTACCCCAGTTGGCGAGTGTTGCACTGGGCTTGCTTGGCTGCTTGGCTGCTGGCTGCAGGCGGACGGCACGCAGGAAAATCAGTGCTGTGCCATGCTGCCGGTGGCTGTGTATGAATGAAGGCAAAAGCTGAGAGGATTACAGAGGCCTGATCTCTTCTCTGGCCTCTCAGGATCACCCTTGCGTGTGTGTGTGTGTGTGTGTGTGTGTGTGTGTGTGTGTGTGTGTGTGTGTGTGTGTGTGTGTGTGTGTGTGTGTGTCGGTCTGTGTGTGTCTGTGCATGTGTGTTTGTGTGGATGTCTGCATATGTGTGGGTGTGAGTGTCTGTTTGTGTGGTTTGTATGTCTGCACGTAGAACAGCATCTCCCGCCAAAACTTATCTGATCTGGTCTGCTGGTAATGTGTGTGTGTGTGTGTGTGTGTGTGTGTGTGTGTGTGTGTGTGTGTGTGTGTGTGTGTGTGTGTGTGTGTGTGTGTGTGTGTGTGTGGCGGGGGCGGTGTCAGACGAGCCCTGAGCGTACGGCTGGTATTAGCACACACTTCCCGCCAACCCTACTCCTCTTATCTAGTTAGAGAGGCCACTACTCCTCTTATGCAGTTAAAGAGGTCAGGTGGGGGGGTGGGGGTTGGGGGTTGGGGGGGGCAAGGGGTGACATGGCCCAGGCTGTCTGTCCCTCCAGGCTGGCTTGGAATGAAGGCACTTGCACCAAATGATTGTAGTCCCTCCATGCTGCCTGGGAAACCCTGGGGCAGTTGTGGATTGTAGTCACCCATAGACTGTGAAAGGATGCCATGAGTACAATTTCCCGTTTTGACATACCAGGACTTTAAGGTGATGTATGGCAACATGTCAACAAATGGTGCTGATATGTCATCAGGACACATGTTAAATTGAAATATTGACTTCATTTTTTTTCCCCACATTTGTTCAACATAATTTTTAGCATATAGGTTCATTTCGTCTTTTACCTCTTGCCTCCGGAGGTGGAACAGAATCTTTAAAGGAGAACTTCGGTGTAAAATGAAAATTGGCATGTTAAAACATCATACCGAGTTGGTATGTGTACTGAGGAGCAAAATTGATTTAGCCTTTATGATGAAAGTCCGCACCAGTCGATTGACAAACACGAACCAGCAGGAAGAATAGGAAGAGAGGTGGTACAATCGACTTGTTTGGACTTTCATCATGGCGGCGATGAGAAACTATAGCAAGGTACTGCTTGTCAAAACTGTTTTATTAATAAATGTTGTGTACACTTACAAAGTTGTCAGTGCCTCGTTTTTAATGTCAGGGCCTTTGTTGTACTACCGATGGAGTGTGGAGTTTCTTTGAGCTGTTTTAATGGTTTAAAAATAGCATAGTCATCATGCTTCGTCTATGGCACCTACCACTTCCATTGTTAGCCTTCTGGGACAACGATAAAAAATAGTTAAACTCTGAATGCAACAGGCTAAATCAATTTTGCTCCTCAGTACACATACCAACTCGGTATGATGTTTTAACATGCCAATTTTCATTTTACACCGAAGTTCTCCTTTAACAATCCAGAATTTGGTCCAAGTGGACTTGGTATATGAAGCATATAAGATCAGATTTTTGTTACCTCAAGGGGTTGTTTTATTTTATTTTCTGTTATTTTTCTTTATACCTACCATCTATATATATCAAATGGAATGAAATGTAAGGTGAATTTTATAATATCATTTTATAATATCAAAATGTTCATAACCTTTGGCCACTATGTGATGTGTGCCACAGTTTGTTGTTTCTTTTTTTTAAATGCAGTGTTATCCACAGGCCTCCCCCTTCTCTCATCACATATGTGGGTCATGTGTGGGTGTGTGAACATGTAGACCTTTTTTCCTCATCCGCATAGTCATTCAGACACCCCAGTCAGCTGGTTCACCCGGAAATGGCCTGATGTTCTGACTGGAGATGGTTTCGATTTCTTGAGGATGCCTGTGTATGTAGAGCTTACATGTATTAAGTTGTGTGATGTGTTGTACTGTCTGTACGGTCTGTATAGTACTGTACAGACTACAAATCTCCACCATGTCACAGGAGCAGTACCAGAGATTGCCAGGTAATGCTGTTCTTGGTGAGAGTCTCTGTGTGCAGGCACTGTCAGTAGGCACACTGAGAGGAAAAGGAAATGAGTTGGCCTTGTTTGCTTCTTTGGTGTGTGTGTGTGTGTGTGTGTTGACGATGGCTCCTTACCTTACCGTGTCCTCTGCTGTTCCCAGGTCAGTTTGCAGTGCCTGGAGGGCTTCCTGTGCTTGTTTCACTGCGTGCGGCACCTCCACGACACGGTCTCCAAAGATGCACTGAAGTTCTGGTAGGTTTCTCTCTGTCTGTCTGTCTAAACGTCTTCTAACGTCTGCCTGTAACATATTTCTGTGAATGGTTTCAAGAAGCATTTTTATTTGGTAATTTCTTTCTCACTGTTTATGAAATGCAAGACCTTCATCTTGAAGAAACCACTTCTGTTTGGGAGACTTCTGTTGTTGCTGTCTGTTGTTGTCCACTTGGATTTTACATTAACGGCAAGATTTTTAAAATCCGATTACTTGAAGACACTAGCTCAGCAGGCACAAATGAAATGACTCAGAACATGGCGGACCCCACATCCCCCTTACCCTCCGCTGTGGGTCACCGCTATAAGGCGTATGAGCAGGGATCAAGAGCTGGGCAGTGCGCCAGTGGAGCATTAATTAGCAGGCAGCAGAGGGAACATGATGTTTCTGAGAAATCAGCGCTAGAAAGAACCCTTTTGTCATGCCACACAGCTCCATGCACATCATTAGCTTTGTTTTGGATATCGCTAATCACTGTCCTGTGATTAGGAGATGATCTCAGAAGAACCAAAAATACCCAAACAGATGTGGGAGAGAGAGGCAGAGGCGGACAAACCCGGTTAAGAAAGTAACAGTCCTGCCATGTGTTCCTTCTGCCTTCTCAACACAGGTGATTTCAGTAATTATGTTATCTACCCAGGATCTGCTGGTTCAGCGAATTGGCTGGAACAGATATGTGGCAGGACCTTTACTTCCTGAACCTGGGATGTCCGCCTCTGGAGAGAGTGTTTGGCTTCTCCGAAGTCACAATGTGAGATTAGAATTGAAGGGAAAGTGAATGTCAAAGCTACTTTCCCCCTCTGGTTTACTTGGTAGTGAATGATTACCGATGGCTTATATTTTCCATGAGTCCTGTCAATCCCTTTACCTAAACTAAGTAAGTTAGTCCCTCTCGACCTTCAAAAAGCTTGTGAAGACCTTTCTTTTCCGAGACTGCTTAACAAAACCAAATTCTACTAACCATCTCTTAACATAGGTACCTTCAATGTTCTCTACACATGTGTTTGCTATTATGTCCTCCTTTTGTAAGTCACTTTGGATAAAAGCGTCTGCTAAGTGTAATGTAATGTAATGTAAAAAAGTTAAGGAGAAATGCCTCAGAGTTCATTCTTTATAGGTTCACATGGTAAGGTAATCATGAGGTAGACTTATACAAATAAGGAAAACCTGTTTTTAGCAATGCAGATGCTAAGTTAGTGGGTTTTTTTTTTTTTTTTACAAAGGATTTTACTATTTTGAGCAAATAGAAGAAGCCAAAAAACAAACTTTTGGTGTTTTGTCAGTGAGTGTGTGCTCTCTTCAAGTCTGGGTGGGCTGAGTGCTCTCCTTTTATGCCATTGTGTATAAAGGTTTACATTCCCATAAACCTCATAAGAAAAAAGCTGGATCAACCAGATAATATACTTATTTTAGTTATTGTTTTTGTGTGTGTGTGTTAAGAATTACTGCTAACATTTAGAACATTTTACACTTAGCTTGGTAATTGAAGTCAAATGCAGACAGATTTAGACACGCACATTCACAGACGTACCTTCCTTTTATACCAGCATGACTACGAAAATAGGAGCATTCTTTCTACCTCTGCCTCTCTCTCTCTCTCTCTCTCTCTCTCTCTCTCTCTCTCTCTCTCTCTCTCTCTCTCTCTCTCTCTCTCTCTCTCTCCCTCTCCCTATTTCTCTCTCTCTCACACACACACGCTCACACACATGCACACACAGAATGTGTTGAAATTCTCACATAGAAGCACCCACACACACATCCCTCATGACCTGTCATCGCCTCAATTGAAATGCACACTTTTGTTCACACAGTCATTAGCATTTTCTGTCTAGTGCTCTGCCTATTCTTTTTTTGTCTCTCACAGACAGACAGACGCACAGACACACACACACACAGACAGACACACATTTACACATTTTGCTCATCAGTACTGTATATGTATCACATTGGGGTTGAGCGCGCCTGTACAATACGGGATGGTTATGAATACGTTTTTGTACCTGCTGTTTAGTCTGACCCACTGACTGAATTAAAACCGACCCTGCATGAAATGCTGGTGTGCATGTACATGCAGCTGCAAATGTATCAATGGTGGTTAAGTGAAAGTGAAAGTACTGACCGCCCGCTAGCTTTGAGTTTGCAAGACCTCAGGTGAACTTGCAGTGTCAGTGTTTTGCAGTTGTGTTATTGTGTATAGACCTTGGGTGTAAGTATTTGGCCTGCACATAGTGCAGTGGAAGTGAAAGTACCAGTGGAAAAATAAAAAAATGACAAACTAATGCATGTAATTTCTGCCAGCAAAACAGACATCACATTCAATTATGTCATTTATTCATGTTTTTGAAGGACACGTTATGTATATATTTTTATGCAATGTGTATATTTTTACTCAATAAGGATATCACTGCAGATGAAACTGAAAGTTTACCTGAAGGTTTTCTGATGGTTTACCCTACATGACTTAAGCCTAGTCCTAGTCCTAAAGTTCTGTATAACTAGGACTTTGCTTAGTCCCATGTAAAAGAAATCAGAACCTTCAGTAGGCTGTAAGTCTAGTTAAAACGCTCTAAATTTACGCTAACATGTTCACAGGTAAGAGGCAGTTGTAGACATCGCACCAGGTCATAGAATCGTTTATGGCACTGGTAACAGTTTAACCTTCCTCGTGACTAGTGATTATTGAGGTAGGTGATGCCCCACATACGCATAGTGTCGTGGTGTGCCAGGCTAACGCACTTGAAAAGTGTCAGAACAATGGGCGGCTTTTATACGGACGGTGTAATTCAGCTGATTTAGGGTGACTGGGTGTGAACAGTGTATGTGTGTGTGTGTGTGTGTGTGTGTGTGTGTGTGTGTGTGTGTACTCTTTGCTTGGAATAGCAGTGGGTAAAAGTGGTCTTGTGTCACGGAGAAGAGATTAATTTTTTTGACGAGCAGCAGTCCACACATTATCCTGCTTAAAATAGATGCCATGTCTCCCGTAGGTAGGCTAATTGTTTAATGATTTTGTTGCCATTTCAAGACCTATACTAAGCAAAAATAGGTCTTTGCCGAAATAGAACCTTAATGTATCAGGTGTTCTATAACAACATAACATATGCTGGCCTCAAGTTACCATATGCTTATCAAATGGTATTAAATGAGTGAGTGACGTATTGTGAGTAGAAGAGGCCATCACAAAGAATTGTCAGACCCATAGCAGTTGGGATGGCCGATTCAACTCAACAGAGCTTTCTGTTTCATGCTGAAAAGCTGTATAATAACTGAAGTAATTCAGAGTGCTTATAAAGTTGTAAGTCCCATGACCTGAGTAAAATACCCATCATTACTAACCTTTACAGAGTTCAGTTTAAAGCCCCTTATGCTAAAATTCCACAGACACTGTGATAAGGCCTTACATGCATTCACTTTCAGTTAGGGGATAACATTCCCTTCAACTTTTAATAAGGTTGACTGTAAGGGGGTTTCCAGAACTAAATACTCACAATATCTGTATGCAGATAGACTGTGACTTACTGGCAGCACAGTCACATGCTCCGAGCCCTGCAAAGCAAAAGAGAGCTCCAGAGATTGATGAAAGACCATTATCTTTCCAGTGGCCATCTTGAGGCAAGGTGTCGTACTGGGGACAGAGGGGGTGGGGGTGGTGGAGGTGGGGTGCAGTGAGCCTGAAGATTTGATGACTTGAAATGCCCATCGTGCTGGTAATTATGACAGTGATGGGGTGGGCGTGTGAGCGAGCACTGCTCTCCTTCTCTTTCTCTCTCTCTTTCGCTCTCTCTCTCTCTCTCTCTCTCTCTCTCACTCCATCTGTCACTCTCTGTCTCTGTCAAGAGTGTCCAGCAGCAGCAGGCTGACCGACGGGCAGCAGGCTCCCTGAGGGCCGTTCCCGGTGCCATGTGACATCACATGCTTTCATGTGATGCACTGATCAACTCAAAATCTGGAAAGCTTCCATTTGAAAATTCCAGTGTAATGGAATTTGCACAGCGGGACAGAACGATCCAGTCAAACTCCAGCCAACGATGCTGGGCGCCACGGACACACGGCTCAGGAGCTGGAGTTGACGACAACAACAAAAAAAAAGTTCAGACGGGGAGTGGGATTTTCCTCTTCTGGGTTGAATGGAGCTGATCTGTTGCAGCGACTACACTGATGCCAGTCTGTAAGCTTTGCCCCATGCTCTAAGTGAAGTGGTAGGCATGCTACGTTTTTTTTGTGTTGTGGAGCTGTGTGTTGGTTGGCTTGTGAGACTGGGAAGGTTAGAGGCGGGGCTTTGCAGATAGGTGAGTAGGTGTGTTCTGTGTGTGTGTGTGTGTGTGTGTGGGCATGTAAGTGCTGTGAGTACCAATGGGTGTGTTGGTGTGCTAGTTTTGTATGTGTTTTTACTTTGCCGGCAAAGTGGGAATAATTAGAGTTTGTGATTGTGTTTACATCTGTTGTCCGGCATTCAGAGGATGAACATGTGGTTCTGCTGAAGACAAGTGTTGTGTTGGTCCATCATAGGGTGGTCGTCTTTGGACTGAAGATTTGATTGGGCTCACAGTAGTAAATTTTGCCTCAGAAAGAACTTGTCAGAGAAGACCCAGAGCACTTCTTCTAATGGGTTGAGTAGTGTCTCATTTCTCTGTTCCTTTTGGTTTGAGGAAGTTTTTTGTTCTTCTTAAATGCAGGAAGAGGTGGTCAGGCAGAGTTTAAAGATATTGTTGTGGATTTTTTTCCCCTCCAGCTTCTGTTAACAGCTACACTAGAAAGCAGTTTTTGTTGTTACTAATTTGGAAAATGTTTTGTTGTAGATACACTTTCACTGTAGAATCTGATAAGTGATTTCTTTGTTGTTCAATCAGTGTTCTGAAGAAGGCAAGGCGCGAGTACAAATTGACATGCAGCAGAGACTGTGCGAGGGTGCCTTAAGGCTTGCTTAGAGAGAGACACATTTGCCTTCTCTGTGACAGTTAGGGCCCATTTCCACCGCACTCTCTGCGTGTTCAGCGCGTGGCCGTATTCTGTTTGATTCGTTTAGAATGCACGTTAACAGATTAGACCATTTCCACCGCAAGCGTGTTCTGAGCGTATTCTGTCCCTATACAAACCTATTGTATACGTCCACGCGCTGAACACGGCTACGCGCTGAACAAGGCGGTGGAAATGAGCCCTTACTTCTCCCAGAGCTTTATCTCCCATGCTAATCCATTATCTCCACTCCTCCGAAAGCAGAAGTTCTCATCACTTTTTTTTAAGCCAAGCGGCCGCTCCAGTGTATCTGTAGCCTGATTATTGATTTCTGTTCTGTTTGTAACACCATACATCCTCATTTCTGATCATTGATTTCTGTTCTGTTTGTAACACCATACATCCTCATTTCTTTGCAGAGGAATGCCTTTCTGAATTGAATCTCCACATTAATATTTTTGAGTGAATTTCAGGGTTTGTGACAGATAGAGCTTGGTGTGTGAAATTTAATGATGTCGTCTCACGCTTCACTCATCCACCGGATCACCCCGAGGATGTGTACTCTGTCTCTCTCTCTCTGTCTCTCTCTCTCTGTCTCTCTCTCTGTTTCTCTCTCTCTCTCTCTGTTTCTCTCCTTCTTCATATTCTTCACACTACTCCTAGCTGTCAGAGCAAGTTTGAGAGGAAACACATAAAAAAAGTTGGCTGATTGTCACATCAAAGTTGGCAGGGAGGTCTAGCTTAGTTATTTAAGGTCATTAGTCCGCTTTGTGACATGGCATAAAGGCAGTGCTCTTAAGTGCTCTTTAGTCTGCAAAAAGCAAAAAGCAGGAAATTGTTATTGATATTAGACAGTGTTCTCCTCAAACTCACAGTTATTGAGGGTGATGAGGTCCTGATTTGAAAGAAAACTACAAATATCTATAACTGTTTTTGATAGTCGGGTGTGCTTTCAGCATGCCGGATACCATTTTTGAAAAGAAACTCCCACATTTGTGCTTTCTTGAGGTGAGTTCTGGTGATATGTACACCAAAATGATGACTGCGTCTCACAGAACCTTCATTTAGCTGATGCAGTTCTTTTGTACTGTGGTGTGGTTTGGGAGCCTAGCTAAGTAACTTTCTCTTGCCACTAAGTAGAAAACACGGAGTTCAAACTAGAAGGGCTAAACTGTTTAAAGACTCATGTTGTGATAGGCCTGATCACAAACTACAGAAGGAGTTTGAGCTTGTACCTTTTGGTTGAAAAGACAGATTTCTAAACTGTTCAAAAACTCTTAATTTGCACTGCCGTTAGTAAGCTGAAGTTTGCACACATGGTGGCACTATGTGCTCCTTTTATATCCTGTAAACTTCCTTGTGTTGCACTGCACTGTGCTGTCATCCCAATGCACTTTCTGTTATATTGTTTTAACCATTATACTGGGAAGGAACTGAACATGAGTGTGTTTAATATCTGGTTGCAGGCATTCAGATTTTCCCTAGTGGGTGAATTAAAATTTGACTTGGAATTTTTTTCCATTCGCTGCCTGACATTTTGACATTTTCCCTGATGGCTTGAGGCTTTAAGGAGCAGGCAGCCAGATTGCTCTTCGTTTGCATCCAGCCATTTTGCCTGCGGTTTCACCAAGAGCCATGTTTTAAAGGAGAACTTCGCTGTAAAATGAAAATTGGCATGTTAAAACATCATACCGAGTTGGTATGTGTACTGAGGAGCAAAATTGATTTAGCCTGTTGCATTCAGAGTTTAACTATTTTTTATAGTTTGACCCAAAAGGCTATCAATGGAAGTGGTAGGTGCCCTTAGATGAAGCATGACGACTATTCTACGCTATTTTTAAACCATTAAAACCGCTCGAAGAAACTCCACTCTCCATCGGTAGTACAACAAAGGCCATGACATTAAAAACGAGGCACTGACAACTTTGTAAGTGCACACAACATTTATTAATAAAACAGTTTTGACAGGCAGTACCTTGTTGTAGTTTCTCGTCGCCGCCATGATGAAAGTCCGCACAAGTCGATTGACGAACACGAACCAGCAGGAAGAATAGGAGGAGAGGTAGTACAATCGACTTATTTGGACTTTCATTATGGCGGCGATGAGAAACAACTGCAAACTACTGCACGTAAGAACAGTTTTTTAAATTAATGTTGTGTACATTTACAATATTCTCAGGGCTTTGTTTTGAATGCCAGAACCTTTGTTGTACTACCGATGGAGTGTGGAGTTTCTTCGAGCTGTTTTAATGGTTTAAAAATAGCGTAGTCGTCATGCTTCGTCGAAGGGCACCTACCACTTCCCTTGTTAGCCTTCTGGGACAAGATCCATGTTTTAATATCATTTTACAATAAGGGCTGGGAGAAATATATAAATATAGAATAAAGGCAATAGGCAGTGATGTGTTTCTGTGCACTATTGAACAGGAGTCACAGTTGTAACTAACTTGTTGAGAGTCTGAAAAGATAATCGTATTACATCACTTTTGGTTACACATTCAAGGTCTCAGGGGCCATTCCTGCAGAGGATCCTTGCTGTATGTTTTGATAACATTAGTGCATTGTCAGGACTAGAGATAGATGTGGGCAGATTTGTTACATCAGCAGTCAGGAGTTTCTCGTCTGTGGGAATGTAAGCTTACATGGCGTTCCAAGATAATATGCAAATCATTTTTTTGTTATAACTCAATGAAATGTTCACGAAAACCTATGAAACTTAGTACGGAGTATTAAACACTCTTGCAATCGCAGAGGTAAAGTTTTGAAGCAATTTGCACATTAGTAAATGAACGGTGGGCATGCTGACTGAGATCAGTGTTTTAATTTTAATATGCAAATGCTCCAAAACATCATGTAAGAGTACAGGTCCAGACAGAAAGTAAACAAAATGAGTATTTTACATGTATTTAATGCAAAACCAACAGAAATGCAAATGAAAACACTGAGGTTTACTGGTTACTGCCTGTATGTCCCAAAATGCCTGCCATTCATTTACTAACGTAAAAAATAGCTTCAGTTTTTTTTCCCTCAGCACATAGCAAGAGCGTTTTTGTACTCCATACAAAGTTTCATAGGTTTTTATGAACATTTCTTTGAGTTATTACAAAAATATGATTTGCATATTACCTTGAAACAGAGTGTATGCCTCTGAGATCTTTTGCTGATGTGAGGCTTGTACGTTGGTTTTTATTGATGCTACTGGTACTGCTCTATGCATAGACTAAACCTGCTTACAAAGAACTCTTTCAAGTTTAATGTTTTTTTAAGTTATGTAAGTTGTTCTTTTTAATAATACAATTGTAAGTATAAACTTAAAGTGATTAAAAAATATATCAAAAAAATATATATTTGTTACGTATCTATTCTGTATCATTGAGAATAGGCAAGGTCTCAGTTAATGTGATCCTTTTTTTGTTTACCACTACGCATTTCGAACGGACTTCCTCTGGAGTGATGTTTGGGTCGCTGATCTAACACGCACAGTAGTAGCGGCTGCATGCTCATGCTGCCACCGCCTCCCACTCTGCCTGTGGCCTTGCTGTCACTGAGTCACAGGCCGTGCCATTGTGCAACAGGAAAAACGGGCAACCTGATGAAAATAGCTTCAAACGCCTCCTTGGAGATATGAAGCCTTTAGCACAAACAAGACTCTTCCGTGCTTTGTGAGGAATCTGATTGTGCTATTCATTTATTTTTTTAAGCTATTGCTTTAGCAAGTCATAGCCAACCACTGCTCCTTTCCTGTTTTAAGATGTTTGTACAAAACAGTGTAAAATAATGTTAAACTCTTCACTGACTTAGTGTTTGCGTGTGTGTGTGTGTGTGTGTGTGTGTGTGTGTGTGTGTGTGTGTGTGTGTGTGTGTGTATGCGTGTGTGTGTGTGTATGTATGTGTGTCTTCGTGTATGTCTGTTGTTAGCCTCTCCCTTTTCTCCCTGTGTTTGTGTTCTCCCCTTGCTGCAACTGTGTGTGTGTGTGTGTGTGTGTGTGTGTGTGTGTGTGTGTGTGTGTGTGTGTGTGTGTGTGTGTGTGTGTGTGTGTGTGTGTGACAGCTCGGACATGAGCGGGGCCAGTAACACGCTGGCGAGGGAGTTCCTGACGGACGTGCTGCAGCTGTGCAGCGCGGTGGCCCAGCGCTCGGAGGCGCGCGAGGACGAGGAGGAGGAGAGCCACATGGTGGCGCTGGGGGAGTACCTCGTCAGGGGCCGCGGCTTCCTGCTGCTCAGCACCCTGGACTCCATCATAGACCAGGTAGCAACACACACACACACACGCACACACACACACACACACACACACACAGTGAAGCTCACACACACACACACACACACACGCTCACACACACACACACACACACACAGTCAAGCTCACACACACACACACACACACACACACACACACACACACAGTCAAGCTCACACACACACACACACACACACACACACACACACACACACACACACACAGTCAAGCTCACACACACACACTCAAACATTCACATTCAAACAGTCTTCCCTGCTGCTCAGCACCCTGGACTCCATCATAGACCAGGTAGCAACACACACACACACACACACACACACAGTCAAGCTCACACACACACACACACACACACACACACACACACACACACACACACACACACACACACACACACAGTCAAGCTCACACACACACACACACACACACACACACACACACACACACACACACTCACACATTCACATTCAAACAGTCTTCCCTGCTGCTCAGCACCCTGGACTCCATCATAGACCAGGTAGCAACACACACACACACAGTCAAGCTCACACACACACACACACACACACACACACACATTCACATTCACATTCAAACAGTCTACCCTGCTGCTCAGCACCCTGGACTCCATCATAGACCAGGTAGCAACACACACACACACACACACACACACACACACACACACACACAGTCAAGCTCTCACACACACACACACACACACACACACACACACACTCACACATTCACATTCACATTCACATTCACATTCACATTCACATTCAAACAGTCTTCCCTGCTGCTCAGCACCCTGGACTCCATCATAGACCAGGTAGCAACACATATATATACACACACACACACACACACACACACACACACACACACACACACACACACACACACACACACACACACACACACACACACACACACATTCACACAGCCCTCCCTGTTGCTCAGCACCTTGGACTGCATCATAGACCAGGTAGAAGCACTCTTTCACACACACATACACACACACACACACACACACACACACACACACACTGATGCTGCTTGTGTGTGTGTGTTAAGCTTTTCTTGCCTTTTTGTGTGTCCATCCTTTCTGTCAACTTGGATCAATTCCCTCATGTGTTGCACGAAACCTTCCATAACCCACAAATAGATTCTCTGCTCAGCTCCCAGTGTAATACTAATAGGTTTTGATTCAGTGCACTTCAGGCAAGCACTCCGCTGAGACCTCTGCGCTTGCTGGCATGCATCAGAGTGAGTGACAGACAGACAGACAGACAGACAGACAGACAGACAGACAGACAGACAGACAGACAGACAGACAGACAGACAGACAGACAGACAGACAGACAGACAGACAGACAGACAGACAGACAGACAGACAGACAGACAGAGAAAGTGAGAGAGAGAGAAAGTGAGAGAGAGAAAACAGGGGAGAGGGGCTGGGCAATTACTTTGCATTTAGATTGCACTGCATTCCCTGCAGATGTAGCGCAGGCCTTGTTCTGTGCCTCTGCGCCGGTCTTACCCACAATGAGAGGCAGCTGAAACAGCCCCCAACTCCCGAGTCTCTCCCTGACACAAAATCAAGCACGCCTGTGCCATAGCGAGAAGGGGAACGTCGTGGGCTTTGTGGAATGGATCCTCCGCTCTGCTGTCATCTGTCAGGGGCAGCCTGGCTCTCGGGGGGGTGGAAGCCGGTCCCCCGGAAGCTCCATGGAGGGCCTACCGCAGCGAGTAGAGTAGAGTACAGTAGAGTAGAGTTGCTTTATTGATCCCGAAGGAAATTAAGGTGTCCAGTAGCATACACATAATACACATTGCAAAAACAGATCAAACATATTGCACACATCTGCATTCATACAACATTCACTGAACTGAGGGGAGAAAAGAAAAAAAAAAGTAAAGAAAAAAATAATAAAAAAAATAAAAAAAAATAAGAAGAAATCCATGAGGTAGAGAAGTGTTGTGATAAGGTGCTTTGCGGTAGGTCAAGTAGACAGATTACATTGTCCCAGTAAAATTGTCCAGTGTTATAGAAGAGTCCTTTAGTGCAGTAGTTATCAGGGTACTGCAGTATATTGTTGTCCATAGTAGTATAGCAGTCACCACCAGGGACAGCATATGAGTGTGTGAAGTCAGAGCGAAGGAGGCAGTAGATCAGGGCACGGTGTATACACGACTGGGTTACGCAAAGGGACGATAAGTGCCCAAACCCAGAGAAACATGACCCAGAGAACTGACAAGGCAGCTCAGAGAGAGAAGGAGAGGGAGGGAAAAAACAAAAAAAACAAAACAAAATTCCTCCATTTTATGTCCCAGAACACAACTTCCAGTGCATTTTCCGTCACTAATGGTCAAGATGATGGATTGGATTTGGGAAAGTAACGAACCCGCATTTCACTTGAGAGGAGTGAAGCGGGAACAGCTGACAGGATCAGACTGGCTTAAAGTTCTCCTGCTTGGAATTAACCTGCAGCTGATGTCTGGCTCCTCTCCAGATGGTGATGTCAGCAGCCCTTTGAAAAGTCCACAGCAGCTCCATCACAGAGGCGCTTTATTATGCATTCGTGGTTAGAAATGCAAATGTTAGTGACACTGCTAATAAAAAACGTGCAGACCTCAAGAAAGCTGTGTGTCAGAGAGAGAGAGAGAGAGGGGAGAAAAAGAGGGGAGAAAAAGAGGGGAGAAAAAGAGGGGAGAAAAAGAGGGGAGATGAGTGAGCAAGCAAAAGTGTGTGTGTGTGTGTGTGTGTGTGTGTGTGCATGAGAAAAAGAGCATAATAAAAAGTAATAGAATAATAATAAAAAAATTAAAAAAAATTCTACCTGGGCTTTTGTACAGTAACTTCCAGAGCTGTGCCTGTGCCTTGTCTCAGTGCTTTAACTAATACCTTACACGTATTAAAACTGGGGAGCTGTGTAAGAAGATTAGCTTTTGTTAAGAGGGACAGCAATTGTTGGGGCTTTCAAATTGTCTTGGTCTCTCTCTGGTATGGTTGCCTGGGGAAGATTCAGTGACTGTGTGTATATTTACTGATTAAATTTGCCAGAGTATGCACAGTTGTCTTTTGAAGCTCAATTTAAAAAAGGAAGATCTCTTGTGGGAAATGAAGCGAATTGTGTTTTGGCAGAGATTTGTTGAATTAATGATTCCAATTTTACGGGATAAAAGCATTTTGCATGGCTGTGTTGATGAAAAAGACAAGATCCAGTGTGTGTCTCACTATCCCCCCCCCCCCCCCCCCCCCCCCCCCCCCCCCTTCCTGTAAGTGCTGGCTTCACACATTCATGCCTTTTAACAGAATTATCTGTCCGTTTCTGTGTATGTGAGTGTGTGTGTGTGTGTGTGTGTGTGTGTGCGCGTGTGTCTGTGTTTGTGTGTGCGCGTGTCTGTGTGTGTCACATAGTCAATAGCACACACTGTCACCAGCACAGCTGGCTTGCCAGAAGGGCCGTCCTTCTCATCTGCTGCTGCCGCTGTTGCTGCTGCCGTTTTTCCCGGTACTGTTTGCTCTCTTACGGCTGCGTGTGTGTGTGTGTGTCAGCCGTGAGTCACATGTTGACACCTTCGGCACCGTATTTGTCCTCTGCTTTGCGAGGTCCATTGCTGCACTGGCTTTCTTAACGAAACAGATATGGTGTTTTGATCACTGTGTAAGTGGGCGTTCTGTTTTCGTGCTGAGGGAAACATGGTGGCGGTTGTAGATTGTTGAAGAGTAGCAGATGGATGGTAGTGTGTCTATAAGTGACTTGCAGTCCCACTCCTATCTCGCCATGCTAAAATCTTACATTTTGATCCTTTTCATCCAATCTGCCCTCTATTTTTGCCTTTTCTCGCGTGTAAACTCAGCAGCTAGCTGGTGTTTCAGCATTTGCTCATGCTCTCAGGCATGCCTTCTCATGCTTATATCACATGAGGTAGCTGGCAAGGCCCGTGTATTTGCTTTTAATTCACACGTCCAGGAGCAGTTTCTCCCCTGCCTGTGAGGAATGCTGGCCTGCTGCGGTGCTTCAGGGTGGAGCCAGTATTTAGGGGGACGTGCTTTGCACACATGTCCACTTGAACCATTTCGCCTACCGGGATTGGTCCGTTTGGAACCAGGAAAGACTTTCAGAAGGATTTTGTCATTAACCCCTTGATTGGTAGCCTATTCCTTCTGCAGGGCAAAGCTAACCAGAAGTGGTGAGCGGAGGTGGGCTAAGCAGAGTGGAACATGGCTTTTACTACCTACTGTACCTGAGCGACTGCAGTTTAACCACTCTGTGGCGTTCTCGCTTGTAGAGTCCAGGAAGACCGAGTGTTTGTCTCTCCCCGTCTCCCCAGGAGCTGACCTGTCGGGAGGAGCTGCTGACCCTGCTGCTGTCACTGCTGCCCCTCGTCTGGAAGATCCCTGTGCAAGAGGAGAAGGCCCCAGGTCAGTGCACATCACCGCTGTGTCTATGGGAAGACATGGATGTTACTGCGGGTTTAACGTAGTCTTACTAGAAGCTTACTCTTTTTTTTTTTTTTTTCTTTTTACCTCCGCAGCAGAGGTTATGTAATCATCGGCGTTTGTTTGTTTGTTAGTTAGCAACATAACTCAAAAAGTTATGGATTTATTTTGATGAAACTTTCATGCTAGGTCAAAAATGGGATAACTTTAAAAGTGATTCGATTTTGGTGGTGATCTGAGCTGCCCTGGTGGAGGTCTGCGCTCTCTGAGTTCTTTTCTAGTTCTTTTTTTGTGTGTTTTGCTTGTAGACAATAGGAGTACACATGCAACATGCAAATGTAATACTTGCAGTGTGAGGCGGGATGAAAAACTTGCACATGGAAGTTGACTGTTTTTTTTTATTAACAAGACCTCCAGCATCCACAGCAGTCTTCTAAAAATAGGCAGGGAGGAGAGTAATGAATCGAGTGCTGTGGCACGCAGTGCTGTCTTGGCACTGCTTGATTAGCCAGGCCCGAGTAAATGAGAAGCAGATATGCATTATGTAGCTCCAGTCCCCTCCAGTCCCCAGCGAGCACACTGCTGACTAATTTAGCTGTTCAATAAAAGATGTGCGCTGGCCAAGCTGGTGGTATTTAAGTCACAGGTGCAACTTGATCCATGGAGCCTTCCTTTTATATTTCCCTCAAACTTTCATGGTCCATTGCACCTTGTGAATAGCTCAAGAGGGAGGGAGAAAAAACATAGGTGAGTTGTGGGGGGTGGGGTTGAGGGGAGATGCAGTGACCGATTGACCCTGGGGGGGGGGGGCTATGGGTATTTAGTGGGTACCTGCTAATCTTTTCTTGCACAGACACTCTACATTTCTGCTTAATTGAATCCTTCGTTGATGCTCCATGATCTGTGTGTTTAATGTAAACGTGTCAAAGCAGGTGCTGGTTTTGCTGAGTCAAGCTAAGCCTGTTTGTGTTGTTCATGTGTGAAGGCAGCACTCGGATGGTATATCGTTAATACTGCCCTAAAAAGTGCCGTAACTACCTGAACATAGAAACTGAGAAAAATACTGTCGTACAACAAAAACTTTGTCATACTGCCCAGTCAAACATGTTGTTGGTACAACAGTGGTCATGTTTTTCTAAATGGTCTACTTTCTTAATAGCAAGAAGCAAGAGATTCACTTACAAGGAAAAGGAGGTGTTATAAAGTCAATATCCAGTCTAAACTGAATTTGACTAAATATGTACAGCCTTTTAGCTTTGTAGGGCAGAATAGACATCTTAACCATCTTTCCTTACATAACTGAAAAGTTCTATAATCAGTAAAAAAATGATGTCCTTCAGTTTTTAAATGTGAGAAGGTCCTATCCATAGTATTTTTTATATGGCATGTCAGTAGTGTTCCCTTAGATAATCCTTAGGTAATACATATGTCCTTTGTAATCCTCCATGGCTTGGGTGGGTTTTCTGTGATTTTATATTTATGGTTTGAGTTTAGTTCAATGGAAACGTGCCAATAAATGCAAAGAGGTCTGTTGATGATTTCCTCTTGCAAAGGATGACTTTGTATAAACACAATTATATAATTTATATAAATTAAAATAATTTCTCTGTTTGTTGATAGATTTCACCCTGCCTTCTCTGCTGGAAGTGTTTCTTAGCCGGGAGGGAAGGACAGTCCCTCCAAAGGCAGGGCAGGAGAAGGCCGGCACCGATGCCCAGAATTCCGGTAAGCGCCTGTCCGGCAGTTGGAAGTCCCGTCGGTCCCGGCGGACCGCCCAGCGTTACTCGGTGAGGGATGCGCGCAAGTCCCAGCTCTCCACCTCGGACTCGGAAGCGGGAAACTCGGACGACAAGGTCGCGGCCCCGGGGTCCAAGCACCGCCGGTCCCACGGCTCCACCCTCCGGGTGAGCTGCCAGCACCACCAATCGGACGCGGCCCTCCCGCCTCTACAGCAGGCCTCCGTACCCCAGCGAAACCTAAACACTGACAACATGAACACGCTGGAGCGCACCCAGCCCTACCCCAGGCTCTTCGGGCCACAGGGGGTGGACAACGAGCTCCTGGCAGACCCCACGGCCCTTTCCATCTTCAACCGCATGGAGAACTCCCCCTTCGACCTCTGTCACGTCCTGCTGTCCCTGCTGGAGAAAGTGTGCAAGTTTGACATGACCATAAACCACAACCCGGGCCTGGCTGTGGTGGTGGTGCCCACCCTTACCGAGATCCTCACAGAGTTCGGTGACTGCTGTGGGCCAGGAGGTGGGGGTGGGGGAGATGGAGGAGGAGGAGGAGGAGGGGGAGGAAGTGGCGGCGGCATCGACGAACTGGCAGGAGGCTGGACGGAGGAGCCCATCGCTCTGGTCCAGCGGATGCTCCTGCGCACCATCCTGCACCTGATGTTCGTGGACGTGGGCCAGAGCGAGTCCCTGCCGGACAACCTGCGCCGCAGCCTGACGGACCTCTTGCGCGCCACCCTCAAGATCCGCGGCTGCCTGGAGCGGCAGGCCGACCCCTTCGCCCCGCGCCCCAAGAAGACCCTGCAGGAGGTCCAGGAGGACTTCTCCTTCTCGCGGTACCGGCACCGGGCGCTGCTCTTGCCCGAGCTGCTGGAGGGGGTCCTGCAGGTGCTGCTGAGCTGCCTCCAGGCCTCGGCACCGAACCCCTTCTTCTTCAGCCAGGCCCTGGAGCTGGTCCACGAGTTCGTGCAGCACCGCGGGCTGGACCTGTTCGAGGCCACGGCGCTGAGGCTGGAGGGCCTGGGGGCAGCCAGGGACACGGAAGTCGGCGGCGAGGCGTCAGAGCGCCTCCGGGGCCTGGTGGCCAGCCTGCTGAAGATCATCAGCGCCGTCAAGAAGGCCAAGTCGGAGCAGCTGCACCAGACGGTGTGCGCCCGGCGTCGGCACCGCCGCTGCGAGTACTCCCACTTCCTGCACCACCACCGCGACCTCACCGGCCTGCCTGTCTCGGCGTTCAAGCAGGCGGCCCGCCGCAACCCCTTCGAGGAGGAGGCCGAGGGCGAGGTGCGCTACCCGGAGCGCTGCTGCTGCCTGGCCGCCTGCGCCCACCAGTGCCTGCGGCTGCTGCAGCGCCTGTCGCCCACCGGCTCCACAGTGCTGCAAGTGCTGGCCGGCATCCAGGCTGTGGGCATCTGCTGTTGCATGGACCCGCGCTCCGTGGTGGAGCCCCTGCTGCAGGTCTTCCGCGCCCCGGGGCTGCGCAGCTACCAGTCGCACGTGCTCAGCGTCCTCAGTCGGCTGGTGCTGGAGCAGCTGGGCGGTAGCCACCCCTCGGAGAAGGCCAAGCTGGCCTCCTGCAACGTCTGCACCCTCGACAGCAGCCAGCTGCCCGGCCTGGAGGAGACCCTGCATGGCTGCCCGCCTGGCGGTGAGGCCGTGTCCTCCGCCACCTCCCCGAACCTCTCATACCGCTCCAAGGGCATTCTGCCCAGCGGGGCTGCCGAGGACATGCTGTGGAAATGGGACGCGCTGAAGGTCTACCAGGAGCTGGTGTTTGGCGAAGACTGGCAGCTGAGCCAGCAGATCGCTGGGCACGTGTGCCAGCTCACTCTGAGGGGAAACGCGGTGGTGCAGTGGCAGCTGTATTCGCACATCTTCAGCCCCGTGCTGCAGCGGGGGGTGGAGCTGGCCCACCATGCCCAACAGCTGGGGGTCTCCACCACCTGCGCCCAGGCCTGCACCTACCACACCCACTGCCTGCCCATCGAGGTGCTGCTGGTCTACCTGCAGACTCTCCCTGCTCTTCTCAAGTCAAGGTGAGAGATGGGTCATATTCTTTCTTGTACATTAAAAAAAAAAAAAAAAAACTAAACTTTTGAACCTTACAAAACTTTCCACTCAAACTTCAGCTTTATTAGCTTGTCACCTTACATTACATACATTGAAGGTTGAATAAAAGGTTAATTAGATTTAGCATTTACAGCTAAGTGATCACATCACCATAATTTATCATTCTCATGAAGGTAGGCTGAAATGACCACTGAATAGCAGTTACTTTTAAGTTCTCATGAAATGAAAGAAAAATGGATCCCCACAGTGATTATTACAGGTAATAATAAAATTCCATTGCCATATCAATACATTTCAGCTGATATGATTTAGCTGGTATGATATTTATTGAGTGTATGCGTAGCATGATTATGTCCTTTGAACCAAGGGTCATGTTAGGTGTTACCAAGATTTCTTAAATGTTGGCAGCCTTTGATTTGTCTCATTAAATTCCTCTCATGCATGTTTGGCTCACTTTAAAATATTCACCATGACCTGAGTCTCCATCGCACTCCAGGCTTTCTCTCGTTATTTTGTTGTTGTTTGAAAGGAAACAACAATGCCATCAAAATCCAATTTTAGTTCTTGCTTGTGGCATTTGTTGTCGCATCTTAAGTGTACTTATCCACGATCCCTGCAGCGTGCGGATGATTTATTTGGCTAATGGTTTTCACGCCGCGCCTAAAAGGACGCCGTGTTCCGCTAATGTGCTCACCAAGGGGATGGATGTGACGTCACCCACCACCCGAGAGGCATTCGTCACTTTTTATCCCTCGTCTCTTTAAAACAGCACATCGCCAGTCGGTTGGCTTTTGAAAGCCTGCAAAATTGTTTATGCGCTTGATTTAGGGCCAGCCGTGCATTCACGGCTGGGTTTCAATTAGAGGTGGGAGCCTCTCTTCAGGGCTGGTGGAAAGGAATTGGCTCAGTACACTCCAAACTCAAGAGGGTGCTAGCTTGCATCGCCACTTCTGTGTTGTGATTTACGGCACCTTCTCCAATACACTCCATCATCTGTCTTTGTAAAGTGTCTTTAGGCAGTGTTTCAGCTAGCAAATGAAAAACTGCTTTTGATATTCAAATACAGTGCAAAGCTTTGTCGAAGAAACATTTTCATTTTCATTTTCACAGAGTTGTAGTAAAATAGACAAGGTGTATGTAGCCTCTTACTTTGGTAGTGGTTTTGACTTGTTACCTGGTCGCCCGGAGGGGATTGACCAGGTATTGCAATGACCCTGTGTCTGTGTCTCTGTCTGTCTGTCTGTATTGCAATCACCCTGTCCGGCCACATGGGGGACCAGGTTGCCATTTCTGATTGCACTTGTTTTCAGACTGTGCCCAAATGTCAGGAAATCTCAGAGAAACTTTTGTTCATTTTCATAGATTTGTAGTAAAAAAACATAAGGCCCAGGTTGTTAACTTTGATAGTAGTTACCTGGTCCCCAAAGGGATTGACCAGGTATTACAATGACCCTATCTGTCTGTCTGTCTGTCTGTCTCTCTGTCTGTGTGTGTGCGTGTGTGTGTGTGTGTGTGTGTCTGTGTGTCTGTCCTCCCATATGGTGGACCAGGTTGCTATTTCTGATTGTGATCATTTGTACTTGGTTTTTAAACTTCTGTGTTTTCAAACTGCTCTGCTTTCAAATTGTTTTCAAACTTGTTTCTGAATGTGTCTCTTCACCAGCCGGGTGGTGCGAGACCTGTTCCTGAGCTGCAACGGGCTGAACCAGGTGACGGAGCTGGTGTACCTGGACGCCACCCGCTCCTGGGCCCTGAAGGTCTTCGAGACGCTCATCCTGTGCAGCTGGGAGCAGCCGGGCGACACGTCCCAGCAGGAGCTGGAGAGAGCCGAGGCCCTGGAGCGCGACGCTGTGCTGGGCCTGGTGGACGACCTGGGATCCCGGGACGCAGGAGGCGCTGCAGGCGAGGGTCCCCAAAGCCTCAGCAAGTTCTACGAAGGCCTCCGAGAGGCGTATCCTCGCCGCAAGAGCCGGAGCGGCAGTGGAGGAGGAGGAGGAGGAGGAGGGGTGACTGGAGCGGGACGCCAGAAGGGCGAAGCGCAGCTCAACGCAATCAACCTCTTCCTGTGCGTGGCGTTCCTGTGCGTGAGCAAGGAGGCGGACTCGGACCGGGACTCGGCCAACGACTCGGAGGACACGTCGGGCTACGACAGCACGGCCAGCGAGCCCCTGGGCAGCCGCCTGCCCTCCTTGTCCCCGGACAGCGTGGCGCTGCCCTCCAAGGAGCAGGTCCGCCGGGCCGCCGACGTCTGGTCGGTCTGCCGGTGGGTGTACCTGGCCAGCCCCACCTTCCAGAGGCAGTTCTTTCGGCTGGGCGGCCTGGAAGTCAGCTCGCGCCTCATGACCATGGTCATCCAGAAGCTCACCTGCAAGACCAAAGACGGCAAGACCAAGAAAAAGCGGGACGCCAAGGGGAGGGCCAGCCCGTCCCACCCAGGCTCCCCCGCACCGGCCCACACCCCCACCCCTACTCCCACTCCAGGGCAGCCCGACCTGGGCTCCACGGAGGAGGCCGTCTCACCGGGGTCCCCCGAGGCTCCAGCTGGCACCCAGGCCGAGGGGAACAGGGGAACCACGACCAGGGACCCGGCCCGGAGGCTGGAGGAAGAGTGGCCCCTACAGAGCATCCGGCTCCTGGAGGCCCTGCTGGCCATCTGTCTCCACAGCGCCACATCAGCCCTGCAGAAGATTGAGCCAGACCTCTCTTTGCAAGTAAGGCAGCACAGCACCATGTACAGTCACTTCTCTATCACCTGTTGGTTATTTATCAGCTGAAATTTAATTTATCCTAATAAACTTGGTAGGTTAGGCTTTGTTTTGTTTCTTTGCAAAACATAAATGTAATACAAATTTTGAAATGATGCATTAAGTAGAGATTTGTAGTCATATTGTTAAGCTCCTGGTTGCTAGTGTTGTTGCTCTCTTGTGTATATGCTATCAGGATTCAGGAGTTCTCTGGGCCTGCGATTCATTATTTAAGACCAAAGGTGGTCATATTTCGTCCATCCAACATTGATTCTACATCCTCTCAAGCCCTTGGTTCTCTCACAGACTCTCTCTCTCTCTCTCTCTGTCTTCCTTTCTCTTTATTTCGGTCTCTTTCTTTCTCTCTCTTTCTCTTACTCCCTGCAGCTGCAGTCGGTGGAGGAGACCCTGTGCGAGGTTCGAGACCAGCTATCCCGCTCAGGCGTGGTCAACTCTGACCTGGCCGTGCCGCTGTTTGACGCGCTGCTCCGCGTCTCTCTGGCCCAGGTCCACGGCAGCCCCGACGCCCCCGAGGACAAACCAGAGCGAGTGAGTCACGAGTGGAGGAAAACAAATGTAAACAGAATTGTTTATTTATTTGTTTGTCCGTGGTTGAACAAAAGTCTAGCTATCAAACTAGCATGTTTTCTAATGTAGAGGTCAGACTTGTGGGACTGGTAATATAACACTGAGGGAGTGGATGAATAGATAGGTGGATGGATGAATGCTTAGCTTCAATCCTGAGGCATCAATTCTTCTCTCAATCATGAGGCATATACAGTTTTCATAAGGATAATCCACAGTAAAGCCTAACAGCTTAGTTTGATCATTGTCCTTTAGGTGCATGTGTCTGTTTGTCAGTATTTACTGTGCTTCTCTGTCTCTCTGTTGTTCTTTACATGTGAAACTAGCGGTTGACCTGTGCTTCTAGTTTCCTCTTTTGCAAAAATAACCTACATGATGATTTGTCACAAAAAGAGCATGCAGTATGAAATTATGGCTATTGTACAACGCTGTGTGTGTGTGTGTGTGTGTGTGTGTGTGTGTGTGTGTGTGTGTGTGTGTTTCTCACTTTGTGTATTCATCTCAGTGCTGCTTAAGCTTGTTAGCCATGGATTTTAGTGTTTATGTAAAAGCTCTGTACTCCATAAGTACGGGTCTGCTTTGTGAGGTCTTGGGGGACTTCTACTTTTATTTCATAACACAGCCAGTATTGGCAGCGATGTTTGGGTAAACTAGGTATGGTTGTCAGATTTCTTTATGCCTTGCCAATATTATGGTCTTAAAAAGAAAAAAAAATGAGCATAGCTTTGACTTTTGAAGCGATTTACTGATTTTTTGAAAATGGTGTGAAAAGCATTTTCTCCACTGTCATCTCACGAAGGTCTGAGTTGCCTTGAAGAGCAGAGAAAGAGACAGAAAGTTGAGAGAGAGAGAGAAAGTGAGAGAGGCAATAACAGAAAGAACCGGAACAATGCATTGGGTGCTCTGCGGCCTAACACAGCCCTCAGATAAAACAGTCTCTCTCTGTGTAGCGGAGAAACAGGAATCAAGAAGGTAGCATTTACAGTAATCCCCACTTCAAAGGAACGGCACGGTCGGCTTGTGTGGAGGAGAAGTGCAGAATCCAGACTGGCTGCAGCTTAATTTTGGGTCTTTGGTGAAAAAAAAAACAAAAGGCATGACTGAAGCACAGCGGTGCCTGGCAGAGCAGGGCATTTGTCCGTCTGGTCTGCTCTGCTCTGCTCTGAGCGGTTCACAGGGATCGCTCGGAGAAAACCTCCCTCCCTCCCTCCCGTTCTGACCCGTCATGATTTGTTACAGACCCTCGGCACTCAGTGCTCAAGAGCTCCATTAACTCCAGCTGAAGATAAACGGATAAACTGTGTGTGTGTCTGTGTGTGTGTGTCTGTTTGTCTGTCTGTCTGTGTGTAAGACAGAGAGAGAGAGAGTAAGAGAGGGAGAGAGGGAGGGAAGAAGTGCAGTGGAGAGGCAGAGAGAAAAAGGGCGTGAGAGAGGGAGAGAAAAAAAGTGGGAAGGAGAGTGAGGGATGATGGGAGAGAGGCAGAGTAAGAGTGAGTGATGGAAGGGAGGGGAAAAGAGTTAGAGAAAGAGTAGAGAGTGGTAGGATATAGCGGTGGGGAGGAGAGTAACAAATGAGCAAGGCGGATAAGGTGGTGGTGGAGGTGGCGAGGAAAGGGTGTTTGAGATGGGGAACGAGGGAGAAAAGAGGAGAGAGTGAGAGGGAGGGAGGGATGATGGAGGGATGGGGAGGGAGCAGAAGAGATGAAGGAAGGGAGGGGAGTAAGAGAGGTAGAGATGGAGGGAAAAAGTGTCTGTGTGTGTATGTGTTGTGTAGCAGAGAAGGAAAGAGAGAAGTTGAGAGAGAGATGTGAAGGCAGGGCAGACGGGGAGGAGAGTTGAAGAGAGGGAGAGGGAGAGGAAGGGGTGGAGTGGGAGTGTGGGAGAGGCAGAGAGGGGGAGGAGTCTGGTGGAGGGAGAGAAGAAGAGAGATTGAACTCCCTTGGGGAACATGGTTGTGTGTTTATGTCCCATTGGTCAGCTGGTGGAATCTTATGACCAGACATCTTCTCTTTTTTTTGGTTACTGTTAACCTCTGCGTATCACTTTGGCATCGCCTTTTGAAAAAAAAAAAAAAACTGCTCAGCGTTTCAGAACTCGTAGCTTTCATGTTGTTCGCTCTCTGGACAGATTTGTGTCCACCTCAGACCGACGAGGCTTTTTTCTTGCCTGGATAAAAATTCCTGCCAGGCTTGCTGGTGGTTGTGGAGGGTAAGAAGGAATAATCCCTCTGTGCTTGCCTTCGGAAAATGCTCCACTTTAGTCTGTGAAGTGAAACACTTGTGTGAGGGCGTTGTTGTTGGACATTAACTGAGCGATTCTGGTAAGGGGGGAAAATAGGTGACACAGGTCACTGGATGCTACCTGTTGTCATTCACATAGGAGGCAAATGAGTTTGAGCATTCATCTGATATGACTGTAATCCTACTTCAATCTTTTGAGTTGCTTTTTTTTCTTTGGTCGTTCTCTCCCTTCAGAAGGCCCAGGCTGCTGCTGAAGTGCCCACCCTGGCGGGCGACCTGTCGGAGGACGCGGACGAGTCGGTGGTGTGTGGGCCGCGTCGGCCAGGAGAGGAGGAGGGCTACGAGGCCGACAGCGAGAGCAACCCAGAGGACTCGGCCCAGCAGGACGAAGGTAGGATGGGAAACGCCTCAACCTTATACGCACTACACACATGCACAGTCTTGTGCTTAAACTCTTATGCATATGCTTGTACATATACATGTAAATACACAGTACACATACACACACACATGCACATACACACACACACACGTACATGCACATACACACAAACATACACATCCACATAAACTCAAACATGCGCACATTTCACTGATTTACACACATGACATGCAAGCTCATGCATATACACGCACGCACACACACATACGCACACACACACACGCACACACACACACACACACACACACGCTCTCTCTTTCTCTCGCTCTGCCCCTCTCTCCTCCTTGCTGAGCCACCTTTTGGAGGCGTACCCGACTGTAGTCAGAGGGGTGAGTCACGCTCAGGTTTGAGGGGGGTTGGGATGGGCGATGAGGCAGACCTCGTGCTTTAGCAGAGCGTCTCTGCCTGGAACAGGAAGTGCCATGTGGTCCTGAGTCATATGTGCCACCTGGGAGCGCATTGCAGGCCTTGTGGATTGCTGATCTTTATTTTAGCATTTTCTGTTAATACTGAGGTTTTTTTTCGTTGTTGTTTTCAAACAGATTTTTTTGTAGTGTGTACTACAAAAATGTATTGTGTGTATTATTGGGTCTTGGGTCTCCTTTCCACCGACTTGAGCGTGTACAGCGCGTATACGTGTACAATAGGTTTGTATAGGGACAGAATACGCTCAGACCACGTGTGCGGTGGAAATGGTCTAATCTGTTAACGTGCATTCTAAACGAATACGGACAGAAAACGGGCATGCGCTGTACACGCAGAGTGTTTGGTGGAAATGAGCCCTTACAAAGCTACTGGGTGCCTATATTTTTTCTTTTTCAGGAAGGTGTTTGTCTTGTCATCCATGTATCTTTTGGTGTTGCAGTGCACACTGTGTAGGCATTTCGGTCTTGGGGGTAGCGGGGGAGTGAGTGTGTGTGTGTGGGGGTGGTGGTGGTTGGTGGGTGGTGGTGGTAGTGTGTTCACTGCGGTGCTGTCAGAACCAGTCAGGGCAGGGTTGATGCCTTGTTTCTCCCAGGAAGCCAAACGAGAGTCAAGCTGATGTTACAGCGAGACCGCTCTAAACTCCTTCCAGGTCCGGCTGAACCAACCACCCTCCCGCCCGCCTGCCCGCCTGCCTGCTTGCTCTCCATTCTCAACATCCTCTGCTGCGTGCCGGAGGGCACATGCAGGCAGTTCACTGAAAGGCTGGCTTTCTGTGCTCCATGATGAGTCATGCTTGCAAGTCCTTTTGTTTCAGACTGTGTACGTGTGTGTGTTTGCCTGTGTGTGTGTGTGTGTGTGTGTATGTGTCTGTGTGTGTGTGTCTACTGATGATTAACAGGCTGAGGAATAGCAGTCAGCACATGGTCATTGGTCTAGCCTGTTTTTTAATATTATTTACAGGCCCTACTCTCTTTGTTTATCCACAGTTGTAGGTAGGGGAGCATAGGACTAGCGTTAAGTGTTTTTATTTTCGCGTGTCACTGTTTTGTAGTGCATTTGAGCTGAGACCCAGAAGCGGTGGGAGTAAATAATGGCTACATTTGTGGTGTTTATTTCCCTAATTTGCCATGCAGAAACACGGCTGAAGTGAGTGAAAATGAACATCAACTTTGAAGGATGAGTCATGTGGCCACAGAGGAGTGTTTTATTGAGCACGGCTGTTTGAAAAGCGTTCTCTGTTTGCTGAGATGGTGTAGACGGTGATAAAGAAGTGAAAGCCTGTCTTTCACCCTTTCCCTCTGATTGCATCATTGATAAGATGGCTCTCCTGGGAGATTAAACTGTCATGTGAATGCCTTTGTTTTTTTTCCACTGTCTTCACACCGCAAAGTGTCTTCAGGGAATGTCTGTGAAATGACAAACATGTCTAAAAAACAGACCTTTTGGGGGAAGTGATGACAGTTGATCTACAGCCATTATAAACATAGCAGTAACTGTCAGACCAGCCTGAGAACAACACATTTCAACAACCCCTCTGGTGACGAACGGAATCGTAAATCTGGCAGTATTCAGTAATAGTCATGATTGGAAAAGCTCCGTGATTAGAGCCTAATGATTTTATCTATAATCATAGATTATAGATAATCTTCTCATAGACAAGTGAGCTTATGTTAGTTTTTCAGTCACCTTCAGTTTAGGCTGGAAAAGAGCATTTGAGGAGTCTGAGATCTGATAAAAAGTTCTATTTTAATCTCTCTCAGCTTTAGCAAAGGTGTTGATGGGTAGCTACTGAATTAATTGAGCCCTCAGGACCTTAGACTCTGACAAAATTGGATAGCCAAGGCAACGTAACAAGACTACTGATAGAATAGGGCATCCATTACGAATCTGGCCTTCTTGAGCTTAACCAACCTTATCTGAGCTTCATTGTCTAGCCATTATATATGCCTGTCATTATTTTTAAATGATTTATTTAACCTATTAATCGGTGTCTACACATAGAAATAAGTCTTACGAGGACTGTGGAAATAGGCATAAAAAATAGCAAAAAAAAGGGTAGTCTTACCAGCTGTTTGATCAACAGTTATCTACATCATCTTAATGGTGTATGGTTCCAGTAAATTTTACCTGGATTTGATTTTGATGCCTGGAGCCTTTTTGTGACTGCAGCCTCTGACTGGGCGTTCATTTTTAGGACGTTGTGAAAGCTGAAGACCAGCGTCGATATGTGATGAATGAAATGGACTCTTGAAATGACTTCTCAATGGCAATGTGTTGCAGTCGCCTTGGCACTGTCTTAAAGGGATGGCATCTGCTCACCACATTTGCATGGGTTGGTGGCGGCAACACGACAGAGCACAACAGCTGTTTCCTAGCTGAGAGAGAGAGAGAGACAGAGACAGAGAGACAGAGACAGAGAGACAGAGACAGAGAGACAGAGACAGAGAGACAGAGAGAGAGAGACAGAGAGAGAGAGAGAGAGAGAGAGAGAGAGAGAGACAGAGAGCGAGAGAGATGGTGGGAGAACGTGAGGAAAGAGGGATACAGTGGGACCACAAAAGGGAGCCCAACAGCTGTTTCCCAGCTCAAAGCCAGGTAGACAAGGAAGATGGAGGAGGTGTGGGGGCAACTTTAGAGGAGAGGGAGAGAAAGAGAAATACAGTGAGTAAGAGAGAGAAGGGATGAGAGAAAAGGTAAAAGGAGAGTGTGTTTGTCCAGCTCTGATCCCCTGGCTCAGGTCACATGGGCCGCATTCCATCCCCTCTGCGCTCTCCCAGAATGCACGCATTGTTCCCTGGCCGTGAGGTAATGCTGTCGCAGGCCGCAGACTCATGAGCGCAATCTTGTGACTTGGAATTCTGACAGTTCACAGTTGCACACGGGCCCAAACACACATGTGGGCGTACACACACACACACACACACACACATACACACGCACACACACACTCACACAAAACCACACAACATGCTTACGGGGATAATTTCATCACCTAGAGCCTCACAGGTTATGTCATGGATGTCAAACATTTTTCATAAAGAGATTTGTTACTGGCTTGTGCTGTATGGAAAGTCACGCAAAAGAATTTGATACACAAACTAATTATGGCTCGGTTTTAAGTTTTATTTGTAAATTTTCTATTCGAAATATTTCTCCTGGATTATTTCCCAAGAAGGACAAAATTAAAATTGCACATTCTTGAGTCGCATATGAATATCATGGTTTGTGGGGCTTACTTGTGAAAAAAAGATTAAAGCAAATAGCACTAATCCCCTTTTGAGAAACAAGGTATGGTAAAGCTTCCCTGAAAATGGGACTTTGCCCTCTAAAGGACATTTTGAACTCACTACAAAGCTTGTGATTTTCATTAAAAAAAAAAAAAAAAATCAGTTCATTGACCAATGGAAGTGCACACAGTATGGGCTCAACTAGGTGAGGTGAACCCCATACTACTCAGATGCTCAAAATGTGAACTGTGTGAATAATATATATATATTTATTTATTTATTAATGAAAATATGTAAACCCTTTTAAGCCCCCTAACCCTAACATGCACACACACACACCCACATACCTTTGCCTCTGTTTCAGTCTATTACAGTTTCTGTAATCATTCAGGGTTCAAGCCCCCTCATCTTACATGATGCCACTTTCCCCGTGCCCAAATCCAAAAAATCTTGATGGAAGCTAATGCTTCAAATCTGTTTTGGCCCTAGTATACTCAAATTTTCTCCTTGTTTTAAGTAGGCGTCACCCTTTTGGCCAGTTTAGCTGTAGTGTGAAAGTAGCCTATGATGGCATTCCAGTGATTTTCTGCTTACAGATGGTGGATTGTACACTTCAGGGGCAGTTGGTGCCTATCACATGTTTGGACATGAGGGATTTTTGTGGTGGTTGTTGTTGTTGTTTTTATTTTTTTGCCAGATGTTTGGGGTTTTTAGCCTACTTACGCCGTAGCTCAAACTATAATTGCATTGGATGGGTTGGCCATCGATCCAAGACTTCAGGGCTAAGTGAAGAAATCGTTTAGACAGGTAGTATTGACCAGCAGCGCAAAGCGCATGTCAGTAAAGTCTACAACTCTACTCTCTGCGTTGGCAACTGTAACTCTCGTGTGCATGACTCAAATTTCAAGCCGCTGGAATTTAATAGATCTCGTCCACTTAGTAATCATGTCATATGACGTGGCTTCCAGTAAGCAGCGAATCTGATTAGGGTACAGAACTTTATTAGCTAGTTAGCAGCTCACATACAGTAGCTCGTGCATGCCATCTACGTGCCATGCAGCCCACTGGAGCCTGCTGAAGTCAGAGGGATGAATTTCAATAGGCTTCAGGGGCGCCTTTCTTTTGGATCTGTAAGGAGCTTTTCAGGCGATGCAAATTGTTAATGACACTGTGCAGATAAATAAATGACAAATAATTAAAATTGAATTAAATTGAACTCAGGTCAGTGAATGGTGATTAATTGGAACATTTTTTTTCCTAAGTGATGTGTCGCATCTAACACATGGCCGTGTAAACAAACACACACGCGCACATACAGACGCTCACACGCACACACACGCACACACACACACACACATACACACACACACACACACACGCATACACACACACACACACACACACACACACACACACACACACACACACAAACATACACACACACACACACACACACACACACACACACACACACACACACACACACACAGAGGGGAGAGAGAATCAGAAAAAAATATGGCTGTAATTTAGGCTGGGTCTTGGAGCTGCTGTCATTTGATTTACTACCAGGACATTGATTTTTTTTTTTGTGTGCGCACTCTATTTCTGTGCGCACTCTATTTCTGTGTGTGAGAGGGAGAGATGGAACGGGAGTGGGGGGTCATTAATGAAACCACCCCGCACCGACCCCACCAAACCCCCGCTGCTGGATTTGGTGACTAGTAAATCAAGCAGGAGAATGGGGTGGGGGGGTGGAGGGGCCTCCCTTGGGTGCCGCTCCCAGCCCTACAGCTCTGGAGCTGAGCTTTGGCTGGCTGTATGGGCGGCCCTGTAGGGTAGGGGCTGCTGGAGAGTAGCGCTGAGGCAGACGGACTGCTGCTGGAGAGTAGGGGGGAGGCAGACTGCTGCTGGAGAGTAGGGGTGAGGCAGACTGCTGCTGGAGAGTAGGGGTGAGGCAGACTGCTGCTGGAGAGTAGGGGTGAGGCAGACTGCTGCTGGAGAGTAGGGGTGAGGCAGACTGCTGCTGGAGAGTAGGGGTGAGGCAGACGGACTGCTGCTGGAGAGTAGGGGTGAGGCAGACTGCTGCTGGAGAGTAGGGGTGAGGTAGGCGGACTGCTGCTGGAGAGTAGGGGTGAGGCAGACGGACTGCTGGAGAGTAGGGGTGAGGCAGACCGCTGGAGAGTAGGGGTGAAGCAGACGGACTGGAGCTGGAGAGTAGGGGTGAGGCAGACGGACTGCTGCTGGAGAGTAGGGGTGAGGCGGACTGCTGCTGGAGAGTAGGGGTGAGGCGGACTGCTGCTGGAGAGTAGGGGTGAGGCAGACTGCTGCTGGAGAGTAGGGGTGAGGCAGACTGCTGCTGGAGAGTAGGGGTGAGGCAGACGGACTGCTGCTGGAGAGTAGGGGTGAGGCGGACTGCTGCTGGAGAGTAGGGGTGAGGCAGACGGACTGGAGCTAGAGAGTAGGGATGAGGCAGACTGCTGCTGGAGCTTCTGTTCTCTTCTGCAGCAGGGACACAGGCAGCAGCATCATCTACAGCAGGGGTGTAAGATGGCTGGCATACATCAGAGGATTTCACCCTGTGTGTGTGTGTGTGTGTGTGTGTGTGGATGGATGGATGGATGGATGGATGGATGGATGTGTGTGTGTGTGTGTGTGTGGATGTGCGTGTGTGTGTGTGTGTGTGTTATCTGTATCTGTATCTGGCTGTATGTCTGTTGAGGGTGAGAATTGCAACACATTGCAGCATTTTGTTTTGTTTTTTTACAGGCATGCGGGACTTGGGAGATCGTGTGAAGCATCTAACTGTTGCAGTATGCTGCGGTACCTTAATACTTGGTGTGGATAAGCTGCAGTCTTGGCTAATCGTGTGTGTGTGTGTGTGTCTGTGTGTCTATGTTGTCTTGTCCAGGGGTGAAGGTGGAGGCCGCCCCGCTGGGGGAATGTGCGTTCGGGCCACTGGCGTCGGCCGAGGGGCCTGGCCAGGGCCTGCTGCTCTACCCCGAGATCTGCATCATGGATCTGCATCTGCTGGCTGCCAGCCAGCCTGACCTGGATGTGTTGGGCCACGTGCTGCAAAGCCTTCTGGGAGTGGTGCGCAGCAACCCCCAGAACGCCTCCCTGCTCTACAAACAGGTCAGCACAGTCATGCGTGGGTGCACTTAGCACTTACACACACACACACACACACACACACACGCGCACACACACACACACACACACACACACACACACACACACACACACACACACACACACACACACACACACACACACACACACACACACACACATTTGCTCATTTCATTTGGGAGGACCAATGCAACACAGCACCCAAATATTTACAACACACTCTCACTCTCACTCTTACACACACACAAAGACACATGCATGGATAGAAGTATTACATAACGATGTCTCATTAACGGTCTCAGGCCTAACTTTAAGCTCCATTGCCCTGCGGACTGATGAAGATAAAAGGTCTTTAAAGAATGATAAATGAGTAAAGAATGTCAGGAAGAAACAATAAGCAAAGAAACATAATGCAGAGTTATTCACTGTAGTATTAAAGGAGTACTTCCACAAGAAACCTTTTAGTACTTGCTCTTTTGAAATATGATGGGTCACCCCAAATTGCATATGCATGATGCATGTTAGGGCTGCTCAATTAATCGAATTCTAATCGTGATAACGATTTCAGGGCCAAGCGATCTCAAAACAAATAAAATCGAGGGCAACAATGTTTTTGTCCTAATTATTTTCCACTGTTTGTACTGTACATTAGATGTATACATTAGACATTTCTACTGTTTGTACATTAGACATCAAAGGAGACTTACTAATGTTTACGAAGAAAGGTATTAGGGAAAATCCGAAGGTACAAGAATGTTTTTTCAAAATGTTTTTAAATACATTTTCAATAAATGAAGCATGTTACTGAGGAAAAAACAAAGTAATCGTTTGAATAATTGTGATTTCAGTTTTGGCCCAAATAATCGTGATTCAGATTTTTTCCATAATCGAGCAGCCTTACTGCACGTGAAAATTTTCTTCTACCCCGATTGCCTGCATTATGGAAATGGGGTGGGGGTGGAGGGGAAAGAAGGTAGGCGGAAAAACGAGTGAATAAGAAAAAGGCCAACAAAGTGACGTAAGTTTGTTAATTACAAAAAGCTATGCCACAGTTGTGATCACCAGAATGCGGTAATAACAACTGTGATTAGAATAGGTAAGTATGCGTGTTTGTTTAGAACGTTTAAATCTTCTATTTCGTTTGCTGTGACCAAATGGGCATTAAATGATTGTAGCCTGTGACTAGCATAGCTGAGAATCTGTCCTTCTCCCTGCTCCATCTCCTCCACCAAACTAGAACAGCCTGAAACAGAAGCGCTAAAGCATTTTTTTCACCAAAACCAGCTCAGAGGGCATTCATTAATACTACCAAACCACCGCAAAATTAATAAATTAATAAAAAAAACACGATGAAAGTACACCTTTAAAGCATGGAGCAGAGACATAATAACCTGTGTGGTTTGATTGTCATGAGGGTTATATTTCAGACATGTGATTATTATTATGTAAGGACTGTTTATTAGACCATGCTCAGTACAAACGAGTCTCTCTCTACATCAAAGGAAAATGGGATTCTCCCTCCAGTCTTCCTTTGACCATAAACTGGACTTGGCCTCATCTAAACCTGTGAATCACTGTTGTCTGAAGCCTGTAGCAGTCATGTGCTGTGCTGGGATCACGGCTCTGATTGGTCTGGTGTAAGTGTGGCTGGAGTGGGTTAAAGTGTCCTGTCACCTCCCCAGGGCGCCGTGACAACCATCCTGAGAGGCTTCAACAACATCTTGAGCCAGTCTGACCCCTGCTATGAAGGTCTGTTTTCTTCCTGTCCCTATTTACATGTGGGTTTACAAATGGGTGATTTGTGTATTGGGTGGAGGGGGTTTGGCTTCCACAAAATATGATGTTGCCTTTTACATGTGCTCCATGTGCTCATTTGTGTATTGGTGTATTGGGGGGGGGGGTCGTCAATATCAGCGATAATAGGCAGGCTTGCGTGGTCTCACAGGTGATGTTTTTTTGTATGATGAAAATGAATGTCAGAGCCCTATTTTACCATATAAATATATCCTATATATACCCATATATAATATTTGAATCCTGTCTGTAAGATTTTTTTTAATTGGTGTCCTCAAGTAAAGAATTCAAGATGTGTTTTTGTGTAGCTGTAGTCTTCGTGCAGTTAGTAATCTGACAACGGGCTGACTCCAGCTGCTGTCCAGAGCCATAGAGCAGCCTTAGCCTCAAGGCACTGGTGATTTAATGGAGGCCTGTGCTGCAGCGCTATGTTAGACTGAACATATGCTTGTTTCTGTGTGGGTGGCTTTGTGTATGTGTGTCTGTTACTGTTCCGGTCATGTAATTTATGTTTCTGTGGGTGTGTGTGTGTGTCTGTTTCTGTCATATAATTTGTGTGTGTCTGTGTCTGTTTCTGTTTTATGCCATGTAATATGTGTGTGAGAGTATTGACGTGTGTGTGTATGTGTGTAAGGGAGTATATGTTGTTGTGTGTGTGTGTGTGCGTGTGCTCCTGTGTAATTTGTGGCTGACTCCATCCCTCACCCCTCTCCAGAGTGCCAAACGGTGCTGGTGGAGTTGCTGGTTGCCATGGTGAGCGAGCGCATCACGGCAGAGGAGCTGGCTCTGCTGGTTCGCCTCTTCCTGGAGAAGACCCCGCCCACCGTGAGTACTGCACTCCTTTACTCTTACTCTCACTCTTTATTCTGTTTCATGTCTCACACTGAGACTCTTTTTCCTCATCTGCCTCTCTAATCGTTTCCCCTCCCTGCCTTTCTCTCTCCACCTGTCTCTATTCCCCCCCCCCCCATCTCTGTTTTTGTTGTTTCTGTGATACCCCTGTACCCCTGTACTGTGCACACTGTCATTAAGCTCCACTCCTTAAAAACCCTGAGTCCCCTGTGTTGAATGCTCCAAGAGTTTTGCTCTGTGAGAGTTCATGATTATCTCACAGACAGAGCTAAAGGGAGCAGTGAGATGGCATCACATCACCAGTGGAGCTCATCATTCACTCCCTAATGCCTCTGTCACGACTGTGTGTGTGTGTGTGTGTGTGTGTGTGTGTGTGTGTGTGTGTGTGTGTGTGTGTGTGTGTGTGTGTCTGGATTTTAATTATTTGGCTCATTTGCTGAGTAATTCAAAATTGCTGACACACACTAAAACCATCTACTCCACCACCTGGCTTCAACCCTTTCCACAGAAATGACTCTGATATGAATGAACACCACCCTCCTCATAACTGGCTGTAATATGCACGCACGTCCTTTACAATCCGTGCCTCCTTTGACAGTCTCCTTCATATGCTGTTGTCGGCTTTTTTAAATTTTGGCCTGGGATATGATGTGTTTCTGATGTGTAATTCAAGAGCCTCAAAACTAGTCTGTCCTTTCTTTTGACAAAAGTTTGCCAAAGCGCCAAAAAGGGTGAGCCTCCTAAGATGGATTTAATGGAGTCCAACGTACTGTGTTCTTGTCTGTGGGTCTGCCTGAGCCAATCGCTATTGGGCATTTCCCAGCAGACAGCCCATCTCTCGTTAACCAACACTCCCAGCCTCTTTAGAGCTCCCAGTGTCAGTTCTCTCTTTGTCTTCTGCCCATAAGACACCCACACTCCCAGCCCCCCCGCTTGCCGTCACCCTGCACCCTGCTGCCATGAATAAATCAAAAGCACATGATACTTCAATAATTTGAGTTGTTTGTCATGCTGGCATATAGTAACAATATCTGGTGTATTTTTATACACACACACACACACACATTGTGACTAATGTATCAGTGCAGGACCATTGTTAATGAGGGGCTTTGGGGAGCCATATGTCATCTAAGTTAGCCTCTGAAGTGGCCCCTTTATGACTGAGGGCAAACATGATCAACACACCTAAAAAATCACCTCCTTGGTGCGCTGTTTGAAGGCAACACAGGTCCTTTGCTTTCATTACTTCCCTCTATAATGAGACGGTTTTTATTTAATAATGTTTTGTTGAGCTCTGGATTTCTGTGAAACAAGGAGCTCTACAAGGGTTTGCAAAGTAAATGATGCATCAGCAAGCCCACAGAGGCTACCTGTTAGTCCGCTCATTTAGTCTAGTATTTACCTAATCATATCTTCCCTCGCCACACAAGTAGACTACAGGTGTATCAGTCCAGCTCTTTCAGGGACCAGCATATACCATGGGCTTTGAATATGCAAATAGGATGCCTGTCGATGTCAATGGCCAAATGAAGCACTTTCTTACAGCTTAGCAATGACAAGTCACCTTTATAAAAGATTACATCCTGACTGAATTAATGTCTTTGTACAGTTGCCATTATTTTTTCCAAAGGTTTAAACCAACTCACAAAAGAGCCCTTGTGATATTCTTAATGTTTCTCCTGTAACAGTGCCAATACGATACACCAGAAACCTGCACCGAGGAATGTGTGTACAGGCATCAGTAATGTAAATCCGCTTCAACTGAACAAGCATGCTCCTGAGAAGGGTTAAGATCACACATGTTAATTCCTGGAAAATAGCTGGAATATCTGGGATCATGCGGAAATGTTGGTAGCCAAATCCAGTTCCGCATCAGTAATCCATGTATGACAGAGCATACACAAATAAGTTCTTTTTAGCTCTTTAGGTAAAGTAGTTGGTGTGTAATGTCCTCTTAAGTACAGCTGTGACAATGCCTTAATGTTACTGCATATAGGTTACAACCAGTGGTGTTAGTGTAAGGTAAACGCGCATTAACAACATTTATGCACCCTTTTAAATTACAAATTAGCATTGGCTTGCCTTTTTTATGATTGCTAATGTTAAAAATATGCATAGTTGGTTGATTACAACACTTGGGCTACTCAAAGCATCACCAAATTGTGCAGATATTCCTGTTCTCATTACTACTCTGGACTAGCATTAGTCAAGAAGATTGTTCTTTTGAAGTGTCCTTGTCCTCACTGCTGACACTGCTGTCTCTTTCCCTCTTTCCCTCTCTGTCTCTCTCCCTCTCTCTCTCTCTCTCTCTCTCTCTCTTTTCTCCGTCTCTCCTTTGTCCCTCTCTCTCTCTCTCTTTCTCTCTCTCCTGTCCCAGGAGGTGCTGTTGAGGGGTCTGCTCCAGATCGTGCAGGCCAGCATGCATCTGCAGCCGCTACACTTCCTCCCCTTCCCCACGGTGCTGGGTCTGTCCCCGGCCGGCGGCTCCTCTCCGGGCCTCAGGCCCAACGGGGCGGCGGGGGGCAAGGGCGTGGGGGGCCTGTGGAGGGGCAAGCCGTCGCCAGGGCTGGAGGGCCGCCAGGGGCACCTGCGTGCCTCCCCCTGGCACACGGCGCCGCTCCACCTGCCGCTCATGGGGCAGAACTGCTGGCCGCACATGGCCAGCGGCTTCAGCGCCGCGCTGTGGATGAGGGCGCTCCGGCCGGAGGATGAGGAGGAGGGCACCGCAGACAGAGGTGAGGGCCACAGCCACCTGATGCGAGATTTGTTAGTGCGTTAACATACTGTGTTGTGTTGGTCTTATTCACAGTCATACTGAATTACTGTGTTCATGTACAATTCTCTGCACCTTAAGGCAATAGGAAGTTATTTGTTCTATTAAGAGTGAATGTTTCTGTGTCTCTTTTGAGCTTTGTGGGTCCGTTAGTCTGCCTAGGTTTGTTTATCTCCTTATGTACTTAGGTTATTTTTTTTAAATGCGAAGTGAAGTATGTGTACAAAAAACAGCAATAAAGTAGCACACAAAATTACAAGTTGCCACCAAAAACATTTCTAAATGTATATAGTTATATATATAGTTATATAATTTATAGTTAGAAATTCTAGTACTCTTTAACTGAGAACACCGTAACTCTGCTCCAGCAGAGGAGTCTGCGCCAGTGCCCGAGGCCCAACAAGCTAACTCTGCGTCAGGGGAGAGAGCGGCGGATGACGGCCTCTTCCACATCCTCTCCATGGGCTCCAAGGCCCTGATGCTTCAGGTGTGGGCCAACCTCTCCACTGGTGCCTTCACGTTCAGGTAAGAGCTGCCGAACCCACAGTGGCATCAGTCAGTTTTTACAGGATACTTAGGCAGCTCTGCCCTACAAAGGCAAAGTGCAGTAACTATGTGAACACTGAAACTAAGAAAAATGCCTTTAACATTGTCACACTGCCCAGGCAAGCATGTTGTAGGTATAACAGTGGTTATGCTTTTATCTAGTTTTTTAATAGCAAGAAGCCAGAGATTTAGTCACAAGATAAAGGAGGTGTTATGAAGTTTCTGGTTTAAATTTAACTTCGTTGCTGCCTTCTGGCTTTGTAGGGCAGAGTAGTCCAGTTTGGTAGGAAGGTATCTAGCCAACAGGCAACTGCTTGGGGTCCCCAAGCCAATAAAAGACCCCAGATGGTTGACAACCTTTAAACTACAGCAGTGGCAATGCAGCTTTCACTGAAAGCGGTGGATTTTTACCTTTTTGGCCCCAACAGAGTTTGGAATCGGCCCTGCAGATCGGACATCTTGCTGTCCTGTCCTCTGCGGTCTGCTTGGCATTCAGCTGTTTATCTGTATTGATCTGCTCTTCCTCCTCCGTCCGTCCTTCGTAGGGGATTTCCTGTCTTTCTGCAGTCTGTTTTTTTTTTTTTTCACTGCTTCGACTTGTCCTTAAAAGACTGCAAGAGTCACTCATTGATTTCACTTTGATCGCTATCAGTGTGCGGCTGCCAGCGTCTCAAAGCCAAGGCTGTCAAAAGCTCTAAGTCAGTGCCAGTCAAGCATGCGCATTGTACATTACGTTACACTTAGCTGACGTTCTTATCCGGAGCGACTTACAGTTATTTGGGTACAGGGTTTCAGTTACACTCCCTGGAGCAATGTGGGGAGAGATGCCTTGCTCAAGGGCACTTCAGCCATTTATGATGAGGGTGCAGGAGGGCCCTGGTTGTTTACTCCCCCACCCCCATTTTTATCCTACTGGGAATGGGATTCAAACCTGCGACCCTCTGATCCCAATACCAACTCTCTAACCACTAGTCCACAGCTGCCTGTTTTACTTTGCTGTCTCTGTTGACTCATTTTCCTCCCGCGCCCTCCTCTTCCTCTTGCTCTGCCTGTCAGGATGTGCATCGACCCCAACGACGAGATGAAGGCGGGCCTGCTGGCTCAGGCCGAGTCCGGGGAGGGCCTGCTGAGCCCCGGCCGGTGGCAGCACCTCAGCCTCACCTACACGCAGCAGCCCGAGGGCAAGAAGAACATCCACGGCCGCCTGGTCATGTGGGTGTGTGGAGTCAGGTGAGGCGCAGGAAAACACTGTGTTGAGTGTCTGTGTGTCTGCGTGAGTGTATGTGTGTGAGTGTCTGTGTGTCTGCGTGAGTGTATGTGTGTGTGTGTGTGTGTGTGTGTGTGTGTGTGTGTCTGTGCCCATGTCTGCCTGTGTGTGTGCTGGATTGTCTGTTCTCATTGACCAGCAGAGGTACAAATCAATGTTAGTAGAGTGGCATTGTAATGCTGTGTTGTTGTTTTGTGGTGTGATACAGGTTTACAACCTTGAGAAAGTAGGTTGTTGAGGTTTAGCAGACCTGTTGGGATGTTTTAATGCCCCTGGCACAGTGTTGGTAACTGTGCACTAATTTCAGTGTGAAAAATAAAACTGTAGAAACGTTATTTCACACTGTAGTAAGAGAAAAAAAGATCACAAAGGCCCTCTACAGCTTTCTCCAGCCAGGTCATAATTGGTCAGTGCACATGGCCCTTGTTTGTTATCTGATAAGATAAAGACACCAGGCCCAAACAGCCTGGCAGTGACTGCATACAGGACAAACAGTGCAGTTTTTTAAATAAATGCAGGGAGGGGCAAATGCACCAGACACATTTTAAATGCTAATACATATGATAAGACTGACATAGAGTACCAAATATTTGTTATATACAGTACTGTGCAAAAGTTTTAGGCAGGTGCCTTCAAACCGGCATCAGTTCACACAAAGGGGTACACACACAGTCAGGGATTTTGTAGGATTATAGTGAGGTGTATGATCAACCATTTATACCAAATTGGTTGTGTGAGGAACCCTACATCCACAGAACATCTGTGGTTAGTTCTTCAAGATGTTTGGAACAACCTACCAGCCCAGTTCCTTCAAAAACTGTATGCAAGTATACCTAGAAGAATTAATGCTCTTTTGAAGGAAAAGGGTGGTCACATCAAATATTGATTTGATTTAGATTTCTCTTTTGTTCATTCACTGCATTTTGTTGATTGATGAAAATAATTGATTACCACTTCCATTTTTGAAGGCATTCCTAGTTTACAGCATTGTTTCACACCAGCCTATAACTTTTGCACAGTACTGTATATACCAAAATATTACAGGGGTTTATGAAACATAGGGTATATTATCTGCTCCAGACCCTGTATATAGTAGCAGCAGTTGACATTGCACGCTCTTGTCATGTTTCTCACACAGGAAGTGTGAGGTGTCGCTAGACTACACGTTACCCAGGAAGTCCAGCCTGTCGTCAGACAGCAACAAGACCTACTGCATGCTGGGACACTGCCTACAGGCTTCAGAGGAAGGGCCCAGGCCCGGGGCCCGCTATGATATGGGCACCATGCTACTCTTCAATGGTATGGCATCACCCTGAAAACTTAGAACAAGGAGCTGTATTTGTTTGTTTGTTTGTTTGTTCTTCTAAATACTACTCAGCATCTAGTGCTTTTCTGAATTGCCTGTCAGAGTGCCTCATCAGTGGTTGTTTTCAAAGGGCTGTTGCAAAAAAAACAGCATGTAAAGGTTTTGTTTAGTTCAAATGTTGTCATGAGTATGATGCTTTTCCAAAACATTTTTATGTCTCCATAGAAGTCTTAACACAAATGAAAGTGATCTAAGCTAACAATCTCTACTGCATGCAAGGACCTGATGCATGAGGCTCTGTTTTAGGCACCCTTCCTAAAAGTAAGCTAAGACAGCAGTTGACAGTTGAAGCACGACTTTGAATTTTAGTTCTTTGATTTTATTGTATTTATACCTCTTCGCAACAGTGTGAACGCTACTAATTGTAGGTATGGTTGCTGTGGGTTATAGGGCAGATTTGTTAGAGTCTTTTTATTGGTTATAAGTTCAAATGTATTCTTATGGAAAAACAGGTCTTGATGGTACTGTGAACTGCATTTGCCTTTCTGTTTTGACCATATGACCTTTTTCGAACACAAACACTTTATAAATCTCTCAGAACACCTCAAATTTTCTGTTCGAGTCACTTACACAGACAGGCAGGCAGGCAGGCAGGCAGGCATGCTCCTTGGCAGTGTGTCTCGGGGTCGGGCATACAACCTGACTCCCCTGCACTTCGTCTAAAACTTTAATGTCGCTCCTGAATAATGAAATCCCAGTGTGCCAAACTCTGTGCTGTGTGCTCCGCTTTGGGTGTTTTTATTCCTGCACATGTCTGTGCTGCTTAGGGTTTATTTTATTGGTACAGCCTGCTGGTTGTGAAAGAGATAGACAGGCCAGCATGCAGGCACACCGGTAGATATTCGGCAGGCAGACACACACGGTTAGCCACAGCAGGCGAATGACTGGCAGGATGAACATGGATTGCCAGACAGACAGACAGACAGACAAGATGTACATGGATAGATAGACAGACTGACAGGGAGATGAAGACAAGCAGGCAAGACAGACAGACAGACAGACAGACAGACAGACAGACAGACAGACAGACAGACAGACAGACAGACAGACAGACAGGCAGGCAGGCAGGCAGGCAGGCAGGCAGGCAGGCAGGCAGGCAGGCAGGCAGGCAGGCAGGCTGCCCTGCCCCTGCGCTGTGTTGTGCTGTGCTGTGCCATGTCGTGCCGTGTTGTGTTTGTGCCGCCGTGGAGCAGCACGTGAGCGGCAGGATTCTCTGCATTCTTGGGACTGAGGGGGGAATGCTGCTCACAGAATGGCTGCCTTATGGACTCCTAATTTGCCATGAATGGCTTTGGTGCGCTCGCTCTCTTAACCTGTGAAAGGCGCTTATGGCATTAAACATGGACGCCCCTCCTGGCACCCCTTTGCCACTCCTTGCCTAAACCCAGTGCCCGGTGCCATGTGTTTTTGTTTGTTAATTGTCTGTTAGAAGGTTTTTTTTTTCTGTAACACCCTCTTTGTAAACCATTCGCTAATTTTCTCTGAGAGGTGGATAAATAATCAGATACTCAGGAGTACAGTAAAGTTTCAGTAAGGCGATGTACAGACTGCAGACAAATCGGATTTGACTTTTTTCCCTTTTCAGACCGGATGTCCACACTTTTTGTTGGCAAATGATCAGAGCAGAGCTTTGTTCAAAATTAAACAAGTAGACGGAGATGTTTTCTTTGAAGTGTTCTATTTGAGCAAATGTTGCAAATTGTTCAGTCTAACCATGAAGTGAATTGAAGTGAACACACGTGACACGCAGGCGAAGGGGGGAGCAGATGATTGACTTGCACCACAGGGTCATGGAGCAGGGTGGAGGACACCACTGGTCATTTTCTCCTCTCAAACAAAATTGAGCACAGCTCAAGATGAACCAACTACTGAACCAACAGAAAATAAGGCTTGAGATTGTTTCGCAAACATTTGCAAACATTCGTCTTTGTTTCCAAACTGGAACACTCCTTAGATCTTTCTGTCCAAGCCATCTGCATTGGTGACTGTTGTAACCATGCAGGTATGAGTGTTTTTCATGCCTCTGTTCTTGATGAGAAACTTTCATTTCATCACGCTCATTTCATTTCAAGTGATTCACACTGTTAATTTTTAGTGAGTGGATTTACTGGTTGTGTGCACAGATACACCACATCCTCTAACTTAATCGACAAGGAAGTCATTTGTTTTTGCCTGCATTTGTTGTAATTTCTTTGGTCATTGCCAGGCATACTGTAGTATCATGTACCCACTTATGTTACAACATTTTTGTCACTCTAAATTTTGATGTTGGCCATGCGTGTTGTGTTGCAAGACAAAAAGAATGGCAGTAGTAATCGAACTGAGAGGCGCCTGTGCAAATCCAATTAGATACGTGATGCAAACTACCTCTGAGTAGGTTTTGCAACGCAGATTTGCAAAAATCAGCTTTTATTTTTTCCTGCTGCCCAGACTTTCAAAAATCAATGTGTATATGCCAAGAAAGGGATTTAGGCTTGCAGCCCCAGGACAATAAACAAAATCTTTGTTTTTCTGTGTGTGTGTGTGTGTGTGTGTGTGTGTGTGTGTGTGTGTGTGTGTGTGTGTGTGTGTGTGTGTGTGTGTGTGTGTGTGTGTGTGTGTGTGTGTGTGTGTGTGTGTGTTTCCTAGGTTCTCGCATAAACACAGACGAAGCGTTCTATTTGTACGCCAACGGGCCCGACCTTACCTCCATCATGCCTTGCAAGTACGGCAAGCCCCGGGAGACATTTTCCAAATATGTAACTCAGGATGGTCTGCAGTGCGAGCAGGTTCGAGAGCTGCTAACGAGAAACAGTGATATTGACACTTCACATCTCATGGTGAGTCTGACGAAAAGAGGTGATACTTTTAATTTGCATAGTCTAGTAATCTGTATTCCATAACACCCAGAGGACAGAAGCATGTACACTCTCCATATATTCAGCTTGTTTGGATTACATGGTCTGCAATTACATAGCCTGTAGCTTATATTCTTCCACCCACTGGAGCAATAATTATCTGCCGTGTTGTGCTTCACAGTGGTCTCTGCAGAACTCTAGCGTGCCACTTGTTTGAGAAATTGCTGCTGTCTGTAGGCTGTGTGACAAGAGCCTTGGTGTTCTCTTGACAACACAATGCTACCGTGCATCAGTCAAGCTGTTCAGTAGCTGGGGGTTTGGACACGTGCCAGAAATGGCTTGGTAGACTTGAGGCGGAGGGGAAATGGCAGACCGCAATTATGGGGCTTCCTTTTTTGGTTTTGTGGTCAAGTTTGGCCTGTCTAATTTTGTATTGGAGCATGTGTCTGTGTGTGTCTCTGTGTGTGTAAATTCAAGTCTACATATATATATATATGTGTGTATGTCTGTGTGTGTGTGATGGCTTACACCCTCACCTTGCAGGAGAACCTGGCGGTGGTCTATGCTCCCAGCAGCCCAGGCCTGTACGTCATCTACGAGCCGGTGATCCGTCTGAAGGGCCAGGCCAAGGCGGTGGTGCCGCAGAGGCCCTTCAGCTCCAAGGAGGTGCAGAGCTCCATGCTGGAGGCTCAGGCCCTGCGCTCCATGGCCCCCAGCCAGCCCCAGGACCTCCACAGCGTCCTGCACAAGATCGGCGGCACTGGGACCTTCGTCTTCCTCTTTGCTCGGGTACGTTGTCCAAACCGTCCTTTTTTCTATTCTCATTCACCTCCCCAAACATACTCTCCAACCCACTAAAGCTAGGGATATACTCGCCGCGCGCAGAAGTGCACGCGCAAAAGTGACGTCACAGCGCCACGGGCCCATATATACTTCATTCGACACACACAGCAATCCTCTCCTCATTAGAGGTGTCAAATGCCACAGTAGTTCGGGAACCTTGTGTGTCAGAGGAGTGAAACATCACTGAATTGCAGGTTTACATCATGATTTGGGAATTAAACTGGATAAATCCGAAATGGTTTGAGTCGGTGTGTATATTTACAGTGTTTTCAGCTTTATAAGACCTGATAGGATAAGGCAAAAAGTTAGCTTAATAAACGAACTGCAGGTTTGCACCTAAGTTGGTTTGTGTATAAAACTGAACAAAATCCTACAAGTTTTTAGTCAGTGTTTGTATTTTTTTGTGAGTTTCTAATAATAGCAATGGAAAATACATGTTTAGGCTGGTAGTTATTAGGCTAAAGTTAGCTGAAACCAGACTAGCCATTGCCTATTGTTTTCAATGGGGCTGCCAACTTTTGCAAGTTACCAAAAATCGGAGGTGCAGACACGGCAAATATGCGCTTAAGAACGCCACGCCAGATGTGCACTGACGTCATTTTGACGTCACTTTTGCGCGCGCACCACTGTGTGCGGCGAGTATATCCGGGCCTTCAGATGTCTAGGGCATATGTCTGTTTTTCACAAATCCTCCATTTCATTCTTAATTCCTGCCTCTCCTGTGAGGTGTATGTAATGCCACCTTCTTGTACATTGAAAAACTTTGTACATTGAATACTCCTTTTTCCTTTGCCTCCACCTCACCCATCTTGACAGATGTCTCTAACCCCACCCCCACCTCCAGAGATGTCTCTAACAACCCAACCACACACACAGACACACACAGACACACACAGACACACACAGACACACACAGACACACACAGACACACACACAGACACACACACACACACACACAGACACACACAGACACACACAGACACACACAGACACACACACAGTGTTTTCCCCAGAAATAAAAAGAAGGGTTTAAATTTTGATGTAAATACGATGACGCGGTGGCACGGTAGCTAGGAGGATTGGTGGGCATGCACCCTGGGAATTTTTTTTTTTTTCTAGAGCTAAAATGGTGCATTCTAGGAAGATCTTAAGCTAAATTTTGGTACCAGAAGGCTGGTGGAAACATAACACTTTTAATAAAATGTTGCATTTTTTGGCACAAATAGAACAAAAAACTCGTTGCACTTGGTGAGTTGAAAGAGCCAAAACTCCCAGGTGGGAAGGCTAATTTATTGTCACACAAGAAATACTGCAAGCACTATATAATGTCACATGAATTTGACTAGGCTGTCACTAAAATGTCTAAACTAAATGTTGAGCCTCCTGTTTTTCTGGGCCGCCCACTTGTCTGCCGCAGCATCCAACCACATCTCTCGGACAGGTGGACCCTCGATGCTAATGAGCACCACGCTAATCTCCCTGTATGGTAGGGTGACCAGATTTCCAGAGTCTAAAACCGGGACACTATGTGTGACGTCATGCGCGTGCACATTCTCTTAGGCATTGTCGTGTAGTAGCAAAGAGCTTAGATACTCTACGCTCTTTGGTAGTAGTCTAGTCTGCTATCGAAGAAAACCGTTAAAACACGACCGCTGTATACTGCAAGATACATTGTAACATTGACTGCGAAGATTTCCCAGAGCGCACCTACCATTGTCACTCACACACACACACACACACACACACACACACACACACATTGACTCTGAATTACTGGAAACTTCATTAGGCTTCAATTTAAAAGTTTTGTATATGCGATCGCTGTAATTTGGGCAGCTTGATGTGGTGTTGGGTGAAAACCGGGACATTTTTGCGTCCCGACGGGCTTTTGTCGGGACTCGGGACACGCGACTAAAAATCGGGACTGTCCCGGTCAAACCCGTACGTCTGGTCACCCTACTGTATGGCCACATGAAAGCTGAATTGGTACCACAGATCTTAGATTCTGCAGATAAATATATTTCAGTGTAGTGTAGTATTATCTAGAATGATGTCTGATGACAACAAAATCTTATTTCAGTTCTCATGTAACAAGCTAACGAACTAGCTCATTAATGATTGGTAATGTGGTAATGCTAACAGTCATCGACTCACCTTGAATTTAACACGCTGCAATAACCTTACAACTTTATATTACTTTCTCCACTTCAGCTAATATCAGTATTAGTAGGCTATTTAGGTGGGTGTTGGTGAGTAAAGTGGCAGCTTTCAGTTTAAAACATTATGTTAGCGTAGTTCGCTAGCGTTAGCGCGCTAACAACACCATACAGGCTGCAGCCTGGTCTGAAATGAAGCTAATTTTCTGGAAATCCAAACAGTAACAACGTACACTATTAGGCTTGAAATAATCACAAATAATTGCGGATTGTGACACATTGTTAAAAAGAACCATCAACAAATCCAGAAAGACGTAAGGACTAATTTATTAGTTAAATTCCACGAGTGTCCTATTCAATGAAACAGTCTTGACTCTGCTTTACATAAAGGACGATTTGCCTTTCACGCTCTCTCTCACTCTCTTTCAGCAGCTAGATGATCCGATCGCATTCTGTACACTGTGGAGAAAGTTTTCTTGCTACATGAGCATGTCCCAAGGAGAGCGTTCTCCTTCCTTCTTGTGTAGCATTTACAGTCAAAGGCAGGCAGTTTTAGTAGCCCCGAGGTTTGCGTTAAAGATCTTAGATTCTACAATACTCTCTGATACAGCTGACTGGCGGAAAAAACAAACAAAGGAGCACTGTAATCGGCAGGTAGTTTACACCATAGACATACTATACATATGTCTATGTATAGTATGTCTATGGTTTACACACCCACCACGGAAGTTTCCTAAAAACGCAGCCTACATTTGACTACATTGGGGCTTCTTGTTCGGGGAAAATCCCGGGGGGAATGTTTTTGTGCATGATTTTTAAGCGTATCGGCATTTTATGAAAGCGTCTCGGCAAAACTTGATGCGTATCGGCGAAAAAAGAAGCGTATCGGTGCCGATATGCTTAGACGCTTTGGGGAAAACACTGACACAGACACACACAGACACACCCTTTCAGAGATGTCTCTAACAGCACCATCTCTTTACCATAAATCCCTAGGTCTCATGGATAATTTACTCCTCTACCCAGTTTTCTTTGCCCCGTGTCATCACTTTACATCTCTGCCGCCCTGGCTGTGAGCTTTGGAAGGCTCTCTTGGGGATTAATGCTGGTCAGGGCCATTGCTAACAGGGATGGACTGTAATGACATTTCGAGCTGAGTGGATCTGCTTTTAATGTAATATTCAGGGGAGGAGAGGGAGGTCAGGAGATTGGGACTGACGTTGCTTGGAGAAGAGTGGCCTTGTTGGTTGTGATGTCTGTTCGTTCCAAAAAAACAGCTCTTCTTTTCTAACTAATCCTCTGCAGAGTTCACTGATGTTCTTCACAATCATTATTGCTGGTTGTTAGAGACATTGGGGTCCAGTTTGCCCAGATTTTAACATGAGTAATATGATGGCTTTTGCCTTGAAGCTAAACTATGATTATGGTATTATGGCTGAAATGTCTTGATTGTAGCAAGATGCAATGCTTGTCTTTCTGATAAATTATAGACATGATTATCTTTGCTTTGAAGCTAAAATCTTCTTTTGAGAGAATTTCACGACTATAAATGTGACATTTTATGGCCTCACGTGTGGTCTCATAAGTGACAGGCCTTGTTCAGGCTTCCAGCACAAATCAGATTTTTTTTTTTTCATATCTGAACAGAATCCTATCTGCCTGACTGATCATTCACATTGCAAAGTGTAGTGATCAGATCTCATCTTATGGTTATCTTATAATTACATCCACCTGGATTGAATGATTAGGCTGACACCTAACTTTTTTAAGCAGAGGAATCTCTTCAAACAACTTAAAAAGAATGTTCAGTGTTACCCACTTAATTGTTTTTTCCACATCGACAGTAAACTATCCATTAAAACCTTCACGCTTCCTTCTCCAGTTTCTCAGCAGATAGCTGTGCAGGCATTTATCCTGTGACTGCACCAATCACTTCTGACACTCGGAATAACAGGTTTTATTTAGTTGTGGCATGTGGCAAATAACAGAAAAGACACTTTGATATCCTATTCAAGCGGTTTGGATGTTCAGACTGTGACGCATTTGTAAAAATCTAATTGCAAATTGCATCTGTAACCACCATTGATGTGGGTTGAATCATGTTTGGAAACATTGCTTTTCATGTGTTTTTCGGACGAAAATCTAAGCTTAATACAACGTAGATATGCTGAAAATTGAATTTTGACTGACAGTCTGAACAGCACAGATTTCCTTTTCATGCTTTGGGCATGCACTTTATACCTCCTCCACTTAACCCACCCAGTGCTCATGCCACTCACCATAGCATAAAGCGAGACTGCATACATTTTTTGGCACTTGTTTATCTTATTTATGTCTCCATCTTAGACTCTCTTTTTGTCTCTCTCTCTTTCTCTTTCTCCTGTTCTATCTCTCTCTCACACCCTTTATCTCCCTCTGTCTCACTCTCTCTCTCTTTCGCTACCTCTTTCTTTTTCTATCACTTTGTCTGTCCAATTTCATTTCCTCTGGCTCTTTGTGCCCTCTTCTCTGCTTTACCCCCCCCCCCCCCCCCCCCCTCACTCTTTCTGTCTAACCCCCCCTGCATCCACCTTGCCTCCCCCCAGGTTGTGGAGCTCAGTGACTGTGAGAGGACCCAGGCCCTGGCTCTGCAGGTGTTGCTCTCTCTGGTGAAGCTCAACCACCACCGCACGCACGAGATGGAGTGCTACAACGGCTACTCCATGATTCACCAGGTCCTCATCAAGTCCAAGTGCATCGTGGGATACCACGTTCTCAAGGTAAGCCCGACCCAGGCAAGAGCTCAGCAGCAAGCCCCGAGCTATGCCTGCCAACATGCGGCAGGCCATGCCTGCAGAGACACGACTGCTGAGCTGGCAGCTTTTAATGTTGCCACTGTTCATTGATTTGTGTTCAACAGTGTGGCCTACTGGCCCTTCAGGGTACTGCAGGGAGGACACTGCATGTGAACTGTTTGCCAGACATCTGATCTGCGCTCTGTTATTGAGCTCCTTCGGTTTAACCCTGAACTCGATGCACTGGTCTGGAACGATCTGGACTGGCACGTTATCGTCTTGGTGGTGTGTGCACAGGCAAAACGCTGTAATGAACAAACACTAACGCACCCTCACACACTCGCAGGGCGTGGGGATTATTTGCGATTATTCCCCATGGGTGGCTTTTTAGCGTCCCCTTGTTTGATTGAACGGAGACATGGACTGCTTCTCTGCAGCCAAATGAAATAAGCATGTCTGTTGAACTGGCAGGTAAATAAGGCAGTTATGTGTGGTTGTGTGTCTGCACAAGCACATCTGTGTATGCATGTGTGTAACATCACAGCAAGACCCAGGTTACCAATAGGTTGTTTCAAACAGTGAGCACAGCTCTCTTTTGGCCTGCTGTAAGTGAGCATTGTGTGTGATTCAGCTCACACACACAGACACATATACACACACACACATGCACAACCCACCACCATTTGTTAAATCCACCCTGGGTGCAAGGGTACACAGGTTGTGTTTATTAGTTTCCTGTGTGCACAAAGGCATCGCGCCCCCCAGTCAATGGAAAAAGAATTTCTCCCTGCGAGCAGATAATTGTATTGACAGAGTGGTGTGTCTGTAGTGGCGGCTGGAGACTTCTGAGCCCCCCCCTCCCCCCACGCCCACCCGCCATCTCTGCTTACCCTCATATCACTCCGCCAGCCCCAAGTCACCCCTCTCCGGGGAACCATCAGTAATATTTACACGGAAGTTAAACACTGGCCTCAGATAACAGCCCCTATCTATGTGTGCGTGTGTGTGGTTGCGTGTGTGTGTGGTTGCGTGTGTGTGTGTGTGTGTGTGTATGTATGCGTTGTGTGTGTGTGTGTGTGTGTTGAGTGTGTGTGTGTGCTTGTGCATCTGTGTGTACAAGGATGTGATATGTGGCTATATATGCATGTACGCTTGTTATTGGAAGTCAGTTTTTCTGTGCATCCAGATGGATCAATTTTCAACATAGGTCAACATCAACACAGGTCACCTTTCAACCTGTGGTATTCCTAGATCTTTCAGTTTCCTCTGTGTCGCCTTGTTAGACCTCTGTTTCTCTGTAGTGCCGTTTTCCTAAAGCCCGTGTTAGTTAAGCTGTGCTCGCACACTATTGCAAAAAATCAATGATCTGAGGAAGGGAGCCCAGTGCCTGCTTCTGTATTTTAGTTTAGCATCACCATTCACATGTCTCCTGTCTCCTACGGTCTTCTTTATGAAGTCTGTGTTAAGCACTTTGAACTGTGTCTGTGTCCATGAAATGTGCTACTGTATATAAATTAAGCTTGCCTTGCCTTCCCTTAAAGAACCATCTCCATTTTCAAATAACTCATGGTGATTTATAAATATTGCAACTTTGCATGTAACAAAAAAATCTCTCTACTGTACATCTTGATCAAGATCCCATTTCTATGTCTATGTTAAGCACTTTGAACTGTGTCTGTGTACATGAAATCTGCTATATGAATAAAGCTTACCTTGCCTTAATAAAGTATTACAACTTTGCATGTCACATCCTCGTCCACCTAGACCCTGCTGGACGGCTGCTGCAGCGAGCCCATTCTAAGACTGAGGGAGGACGGCCACTTCCACCTGGACGTGGAGTCCGCCGCCGTGGTGCAAGACCTCAAGCTCCTCGCCGACATCCTGCTGGACTGGAAGATCTGGGCCAAGGCGCAGTGCGGCGTGTGGGAGACGCTGCTGGCCGCGCTGGAGATCCTCATCAGGGTGCACCACCCCCACCAGATGTTCAACATCCGCCAGCTGCTCAAGGCTCAGGTGGTGCACCGCTTCCTCCTCACCTGCCAGGTGATGCAGGTAAGGACCCCCCCCTCCCTGCCCACCTCTTCTGTACACTGCCGCTCTGCTCAGCAAGTACGGTGTGGGAGGCCAGCTGTGGACAGGCAAGGGGTGTTAGTTGAACTGCACCAACACAAGGATAGACAAGGTGCACAAAGACCAAAAAGATGGACTGATTGACAAGGCCCATCCCTGTCCCCTGGTCACACCAAGACATGGGCAGCAGATGTTCAAGACCTGTGAAAAATGGATAAGGGGAGCTTAAGGGTGTTTTTCGCATATGGTTCTCTTCAAATACCCCACACTCACTGGACCAAAAAGAGGGCCAGCAGAAAACAAACACAGTTTGGTTTGTGGTCACATTGTGAAAGAGGGTCAACATTTTGAAGTCAGCCCAGGATCAGTGTGGTAATGTTAGTCCAGGATCAATTGGAAAATGTGTCTCCTGCGTCAACATGGTTAAAAAAAGTGCACTGACGTACCTACACAGAGCTGAAAAGATGTTGATTTCTGGAGGGGAATTTCAAGTAGCGAGGGGAGCCTCACGTTAATAACATCACAGCAGCAATTGTTTCACATAGCAGCAAGAGTTGTTTGGTCTGGAAGAATTCAGAATTCGGATCACAGCAGTGCTTCATTACCATTTTATAGTTTGTAGATGTATGGTCATTTATTATGTAGAGACCTCTTTATTATGTGCCTTCAAAAAGCGACTTGACTGATTAAATCAGATTAAATCACATCAGTAATTCATAACGTTTGTCATCACTTCACCTCTTATCTCTCATGTCCCCACACCCACAGGAGCATCGGGACGGCCATTTGGCTTCGATCACCCAGGAGGTGTGTCTCTCGTTCGTCAAGATCATTCAGGAGGTGCTGGGCTCTCCTCCAGATCTGGACCTACTCAAGCTGGTCTACAACTTCCTCCTGGCTGTGCACCCGCCCACCAACACCTTCGTCTGCCACACCCCCAACAGCTTCTTCTTCTCTCTGCACATAGGTAAGGTTCAGAAGCTCCTCATTGGTGAGGTTGTAAAACAGAGCATAGGTAAGGTTCCGAAGCTCCTCATTGGTGAGGTTCCGAAGCTCCTCATTGGTGAGGTTCTAAAACAGAGCATAGGTGTGGCTCCAAAGCTCTTCCTGGGTCGTGGGTTCTTAAGTCCAGAAGTTTTTTTTTTTTTTTTTTTTTTTTTTTAATTTATTCAGTTAGGATGTACAGCTGCTCATCTGTGAGAATCACATGCTGTGTGTTGGTAAGGGTCCGAAGCTGTTCATAGGTAGATCCCTGAAGTTATTTTTTGGTGAGGCCCTGAAGTATTGTTCTGAAGATTTATCTGAAGTTGTTCTCAAAAGACTACTTCCACGAGAAACCGTTTAGTACTTGATCTTTTGAAATACGACAGGTCACCCCGAGTTGCATATGCATGCTGCACGTGAAAATATTCTTCTAACCCGATTACCACCATTAGTCAGTGAAAGAAAGTAGGCGGAAAAACGAGTGAATAAGAAAAAGGCCAACAAAGTGACGTAGGTTTGTAAATTAGAAAAAGCTATGCCACAGTTGTGATTACTGGAGAAGTTTTGTTCCAGCACACATTCACTTAGCGAAGTATAGGTAAGTATGTGTGTTTGTGTAGAACGTTTAGATCTTCTATTTGGTTCGCTATGACCGAATGGGCTTCAAATGATTGTAGCCTGTGACTTGCATAGCCGAGAACCTGTCATTCTCCCTGCTCCATGTCCTCCACCAAACTACAACAGCCTGAAACAGAAGCACTAAAGCATTTTTTTCACCAAAACCGGCTCACAGGGCATTCATTACTACTAGAGACCACCGCAAAATTAATGAAAACACGATGGAAGTACACCTTTAAGAGAGGTTCTAAAGCTGTTGATTGGTAAGGATCTGAAGCTGTTTGTTGGTGAAGTAAAGCTGTTTGTTGCTGAGATTCTGGAAGTGTTCTTAGAAAGGGCTCTTAAGATGATCCTCGATGAGGCCCTGAGACTGTGCATTGGTGAGGCTCTGTCAGATGATGGCCACAAAAGTGTGCACAATTCACAATGCAAGAATTTTAGGTTGTAAAATACATGTCTTTGTTCAACAAGGCTTTCCTGTTATTTTCAGCTGTGCTTGGAAATCGAGGTTACAGTAAATAAAAAAATGAATTTGCAGAGCTGTAAAACCCTTTGTTGTGATAGTATACAATGCTGCGCCATTCTATTGTGAGTATTTATATCCGTCTCCACGTTCTCCTCGGTTATCATCCACTGTATTGGGGTATTTGGTTTCCCTCGCATTTTCACATAACCTGCCTTGAGCCTGTGAATGTGCACACAGCAGGTGAGTAAAGATATTAGGTCAGAGTTCAGATAGACATGTCTCAGACGGGTAGTCGGGATATTGGCATATCCATGCACACCTCCCCTGCCCCCTACCACTGCAGCAAGGGGATCATTAGCTCTACAGCCTATCGATGCCGTTTGAGGTGTCAGTGGGGAATGTCAATACAGTCCAGCCTTTGAACTTGAAAAAGGAGCTGTGCTGTAGCGCACGGTCTGGTAATGATGTATTTGCTATTCCGTTTGCGTTATCCGGTGATTTGTGATGCCTCTTGTCTCTTGTCAAGGGCGTCCAACAGCAACTAACTTTTATTTTCTCCCTGGCTAGTTTGATTGGCTACTCACAGCATAATAATGGGCCTTGCCTGAAGACCCAAGCAATTGAGTAAACCTTAGCACAGCCCAGCACACATTTGTGATACATCTTGTGTGTGTGTTTGTGTGTTTGTGTTTGTGTGTTTGTGTGCGTGCACAGATGGAAAGTTGTATCAGGACAAGGTGCAGTCCATGATGTATCTCAGACACTCCAGCAGTGGAGGCAAATCAGCCTGCAGCTCTGTGGTTTCTCTCTCCCCGACCGTCTTCACTGAGGGTCCACACCACGAAGGTAAGAAGCATGAAGTGTCTACGCTACCCCACTCTCTCTCTCGCTCTCTCTCTCCCCACTGCAGCACAGGAGCCTTCTGGGATCGCCTCTCCATCTTAAAGGAGAACTTTGGTGTAAAATGAATATTGGCATGTTAAAACATCATACCGAGTTGGTATGTGTACTGAGGAGCAAAATTGATTTAGCCTGTTGCATTCAGAGTTTAACTATTTTTTATCGTTTGTCCCAGAAGGCTAACAATGGAAGTGGTAGGTGCCCTTAGACGAAGCATGACGACTACGCTATTTTTAAACCAATAAAACAGCTTGAAGAAACTCCACATTCCATCGGTAGTACAACAAAGCCCTGACATTAAAAACAAGGCACTGAGAACTTTGTAAGTGTACACAACATTTATTAATAAAACAGTATTGACAGGCGGTATCTTGCTGTAGTTTCTCGTCGCCGCCATGATGAAAGTCTGCACAAGTCGATTGACGAACACGAACCAGCAGAAAGAATAGGAGGAGAGGTAGTACAATCGACTTGTTTGGACTTTCATCATGGCGGCGACGAGAAACAACTGCAAACTACTGCATGTAAGAACAGTTTTTTAAATAAACGTTGTGTACATTCACAATATTCTCAGTGCTTTGTTTTGAATGCCAGAGCCCTTTGTTGTACTACCGATGGAGTGTGGAGTTTCTTCGAGCTGTTTTAATGGTTTAAAAATAGCGTAGTCGTCATGCTGGGCCCAGTTAAAAGAAACAGGTGCTCACGGTATTTATTCCCTCAAGTCTTATTTATATTATGAAAAGGCATTCAATCATTTATTTATTAATATATTCCCTATTTTCAAAAGGGATGTTAAAGCTGCTAATCGTTCTTTTTTTTTTAAACCAATTTGTTGCTTCTCTTCATAATTAAAACCTGTCTGCAGTGAATCCATTGCCATTCAATGTGGCTCATTTTGTGGGCTGAGATATAGGTTTTTTATTTTGGAATATTAATTAAAAAAAATAATGTGGCATATTTCCATCAAGTTTGGAGTGGAGATTGTCTTCCCATAAGTGAAGGAAAGATGTATACATATATGAAGACAAATCATTAGTAATTAACAAATTTGTAAGTGTCAGCATATTAAATGTCAGCAAAACTGATGTTGTGCACAGAAATTCCAGCCAGCGTTATCGGCCTTATCTTAAATGTGCGTGTTTGTGGAGAGTAGTAGCATAATTTGGACTTGTCTCAGGAATCCTGAAACTGTATTAGTTCAGTCACTGGAATTTTGTACCCATCTTTCCCATTAAATCCACAACATTATCATAACAGTATTAGTTGCCCTCTAATCTACCTTGCTGCTAGGGCTGAGCATTTTTTATTACCGTGGTTAAAAAAGCAAGAAATTAAGGCAGTAATCACCCCCGAAACCCCCCCCCCAACCCACACACACACACACACGCACACCTACACACCCCCCACCCCCACTTTACCGAACCTTGTAAAACTCATCATCTGCATCATTAGTCAATAAAATAATTATGCTGTACCATAAACATGATCTTTATTTCTTCAGCATTTCAATTTCATTAATCAATTTCAATTTCAAAACATTATTCAGCATTTACTGACAGTTCACTGACCCTATGAGAGTTGGGTCATCTCTATACCTTTTAGAAGCTTGTGAAGACCCTTTTTTGCCAAGAGTACTTCCCTTCCTAACAAAATGAACTTACACTCACCAACTCTGTCCTGTACCCTGGCTGCACTAACACTAACCTACACTCACCAACTCTGTCCTGTACCCTGGCTGCACTAACACTAACCTCCACTCACCAACACTCTCCTGTACCCTGGCTGCACTAACCTCGTTACACCTTTGCTTACTCTATTTTCCTCTTATATCTGAGTATTTGTGTCCTCTATTGTAAGTCGCTTCGGATAAAAGCATCTGCTAAATGGAATGTAATTTGTTCTAAACATCTCAATGAAGAATAATCAGCAGTGTACATCCCCTGTGCTCATTAAATAAAATGGGCAAAATCTTCATTGCAAAAAGGAAAAAGATTGCTGTTTTTGGTCCAACATAACACCTTAAACTTAAATACTGCGTGATCTCTTACCTCTGTAGGCTATAGCGATTGTCAAAAATAAAAAAGATTGTCAGGCGGGTGATGACGGTAAGAAGGTTGTGACCGCGGTATGTGTCACATGACCACGGTATGCGGTTACCACGACCAGGCCTACTGAACTTAATTCTTTTGTCTGTAACTTTTCGTTTTCCAGCTCCCTCCCCAGAACATGGTGTTGAGGACTCCACCTCTCTGCGGCCCCCCAGCTTGCGTCCGTCCCCCCACTCATCCCCGACGCTCAGCCCCCGCATGGCCCATCGCCGCCACAGCCACAGCCACAGCCACTCCACCACCCCTGCCACCACTCCAGGCGCGGCCCCCGAGTCTGAGGACGGTGGCGGCGGGGCCTCGCTCTCGCTGGCGTCTCAGCAGGTGCTGGGCAGCACGGAGACCCTGAAGCGTGGCGGAGACGAGCAGCTCCTCAGCAGCTGCGAGTCGGCCAAGACCATCTGCGACTCGACGGACGTCGGCGAGGGGAGGGCGGCCGGCGCCGCGGAGCCCGGGAGGATGCGCCCCCCGTCCATCAACGTGGAGGAAGACGAGGCGTCGCTGCCGCCACCGCAGCAAGGCCAGGAGGAGGGGGGCGAGGCGGAGCACAGCCCCGCCGACGGCAGCCTCAGCGCGGAGTCCGAGGACCGCTTCGACTGGGCCGGCGAGGACGCCCCGCGCAGGCCCGACAGCCTCAAGGGCATCCAGTCCTTCCAGCGCAGCCAGAGCAACCTGGCCAGCCTGGGCCTGGCCTTCCCCGCGCAGAACGGCTCGCTGGCCATCGGCCGCTGGCCCACCGTGGCCGACCGCACACCGCTGCCCGACGACTGGGAGAGCTACACCTACTCGCCCGGCTACGAGAGGGCCCAGAGCAAGGCCGAGTCCTGCAATGATCGGTGAGGCCTCTTTCTGTCCGTGTGAAACTTGAACAGCTTAATTATCTGCTCTGGCTTTGTTTCACACATGCAGACTCATCCCCTGCGGACACAGGACGGCTACCACAGGCCAGGTTTTTCACCAAAAAATTTAACCGTAACTTCAATAGACTGTATTTGGTGGGTTACTGATAACTCGCACAGGTGTAGACATATTTCAAACACCAGATGGATGAAAGGGGTTTTTGGAGATGTTTAGGATCCTTCTGGGCATTCCCATGCCTATTTTGTGTGTAAAGGAAGCCTAAGCTCTCTAAGTGAAAGTGTTGCCATGTATCTATTGATTATATTTTTCTACTTCACACAAGGTTATTTCACTTATTAACACATCTACCTGGCTATTGACCTTCTCATTTTAACCATTCCCGACAGCCATTTATATTGCACCTGTGTAGCATAGAGGTAACAAATGAATGCAATAGTGTACAATAGTGTGGATTGTTGTATAGAGGATAGAGGGTACAGAATAATGTAGTATTTGTAGTCCAGGGGATATTGTGTACAGAACAGAGTAGGGTAGTATTTGGAGCATAGAGGATGAAATGCACAGAATATAGTGTAGTATTTGTTGTATAAAGGATAGAGTGCACTGAGTAGGTAGCTTTTGAGGTAAAATGATGGAGTGCCTTCCACTGCATCCTATGACTACATAACACCCCATCCTATGCCTCATGCATGCTAATTAGGCTGTTGCTTTTGAAGGCTCACAGGTCTCATGACCCCTGAGAAAGATGCTGTGGCTGGATTTAATGGCCCCTTTTAAGAACACCTGCTTCTCCCCTGTGGACGAGTCCATTTTCTGTCCCACAAATCCTCTGGGGGTCCTCCTAAACCAGCAACCAAACCACTTGTTTGAACAGTTGTAAAACAGGGCTGTGATGTCTCCTGACATCAAGAGAAGCTTTTCTTCCCTGCATTCTAATCACGGCTTACGCGTCCTAATGGATTTCGTCCTTTTTTTCTTTCTTTCTTTTTTTGTTTTCTTCCTTTTTTTACGTACCATTTCTATCACATCAGTGGCGTCCATTTACACAGACTCGCCTCCTCCCCTTTTTCTTGGTCTGTTTTCTACCGCAGTCTCTATGCAGTCTACTTCACCATGGAACACAGTCTCTAATTATGCTTTATCTTATATTTTAAGTACTCGTCCAACATCAGGTCTCCCAGAAGCAAAGCAGCTTCTACACACACACACACACACACACACACACACACACACACACACACACACACACACACACACACACACACACACACACAGCTTGCCTTTCATCCACTGTCCTATTCACAACCACCTTTTATTGCCGTGGCCTTTGGTCAGTGGCTGGTCGAGGCCTTTTATTTTTATCTCGCCCACCGAGCCTTTTATCAGTGCCACCTTACACTGCGTTCCCTGTCCACCCGCTCTGGGTAAAATCCGCCATCTGTACACCATCGCTGCGTTTACAGTGTTTGCACACGAGCTGATGGAGACATTGCCAAGGGACCGATGAAGAATAGAAGGTTTTGTAGCATTTTCCGGAAAAGTCCGTGCTCTGTTGGTTTTGTCAGTAAAACAGACATATTACCTAGTACAAAAACAAATAATGGCAGGTTTAGTGTAGGTAAGTGACTAAACCTGCTTTCTGGAATACCCCCCTCCCCCGTACTGTCGTCTGTAGAGCAGAGAAGATGCGTGGGCATACCACAGGCCAGAGGATGGTGTTTTTGGCTGTATGACTCATACTCCAAGATACACACAGACACAGACTGATGTGCCTAATCTTTACTAAGTAGACATTCTCAGCTTACCACGCTCTTGTTCACCACAAGTAGACCTTAAAGGAGAACTTCAGTGTAAAATGAAAATTGGCATGTTAAAACATCATACCGAGTTGGTATGTACTGGGGAGCAAATTTGATTTAGCCTGTTGCATTCAGAGTTTAACTATTTTTTATCGTTTGTCCCAGTTGCTAACAATGGAAGTGGTAGGTGCCCTTAGACGAAGCATGACGACTACGCTATTTTTAAACCATTAAAACAGCTCAAAGAAACTCCACACTCCATCGGTAGTACAACACAGGTCCTGACATTAAAAACGAGGCACTGACAACTTTGTAAGTGTACACAACATGTATTAATAAAATAGTTTTGACAGGCAGTACCTTGCTGTATTTTCTCGTCCCCGCCATGATGAAAGTCTGCACAAGTCGATTGAGGAACACGAACCAGCAGGAAGAATAGGAGAAGAGGTAGTACAATCGACTTGTTTGGACTTTCATCATGGCGGCGACGAGAAACTACAGCAAGGTACTGCCTGTCAAAACTATTTTATTAATAAATGTTGTGTACACTTACAAAGTTCTCAGTGCCTCGTTTTTAATGTCAGGACCTGTGTTGTACTACCGATGGAGTGTGGAGTTTCTTCGAGCTGTTTTAATGGTTTAAAAATAGCGTAGTCGTCATGCTTCGTCTGAGGGCACCTACCACTTCCATTGTTAGCCTTCTGGGACAAACGCTAAAAAATAGTTAAACTCTGAATGCAACAGGCTAAATCAATTTTGCTCCTCAGTACACATACCAACTCGGTATGATGTTTTAACATGCCAATTTTCATTTTACACCGAGTAGTGGTGTGTCTGTCTGAAACACTTTGTGTGTGCCTGTGTGAGAGAGAGATAGAGAGAGAGAACACAGGATTAAACAGGACAAAGGCACAGAGCCCAGTCTTAGCTGTGTAAACAACCTTGTCTGTCACACACCTCGTTCTTCTCTCTTCCTCTACCTGCCTAAGCGCTGTCGTTCTGTCTGGTCATTACAAGCTTCTTCATCACTGCAAGAATACTAATGCCAGCCTTCTTTTGGGAGTAGTGGATTAAAGTTGAAGTTAAAGTGCAAATCTCAGGATTTGGCACACACACTTTTATCCAAAGTGACAGGGGCTCACAGCATTTGGGAATTGAGCAATTTATTTGACGGCAGCGGTACGGATTACTTTAGGTGGGAGCTATTTTGCGACTGTGGAAGAACACAGATGCACAGGAAACAGGGAACATTACTCTTCTTACTGAGACTGGATCGCTCTGGGCCAAGCAAGACTATATAATGGACTGGGTGTAATAATGAGTGTCTGTACATCCAGAAGTATCTTAAGAGAACAATTCCACAAGGGCCAGGTCAAAAACAGCCTATGCATTTGATTTCATTTTGAATTTTATTCGACTTTGTAATACTAAAGCAGACTTGAGAGTCAGAAGGGTGGCCTCCTCGGCTGATATACCCGATGGGAGGGGCCCCTATCAC
>CM050204.1:10680000-10710000 GCA_027475355.1 Coilia nasus | reverse complement strand
GCTTTGTGTGTGTCTGTGAGGGAGAGAGTGCGAGAGGGAGAGAACATCATTTAATTGTCAGACAGCTGTCTCACAGAGCTTAAATGCCAAAGCATTTATCTCACTTTAAACTAAAAGGAGATTGCATTATTTACAAGTTATTGTCTAGTTCTAGATTTAACATTTGTTTTCCCCTGTCAACTTTAATTCAAACGTTAATCCAAATATGCTCTCTTCATCTCATCATTGTGTCCCTCCTGTTTCCTGCTTTCATTCTTTCTCTCTTCCTGTCTTCGTTCTCCTCTCCCAGTCTCGACCTGGAGGAGATGGAGCAGATCTCTGCTTTCCGCAAGCGCTGCATCATCCCCGTCCTGGGCTTGATCGAGAACTCTCTGTACGAGAACTCGCTGGTGCACAACGCGCTGTGCGTGCTGCTGCAGCTGCTCAATGCCTGCCCCAAGCTGGCCGACATCCTGCTGGACCACGGCCTGCTCTACGTGCTCTTCAACACGCTGTCCACTCTCAACGGCCTGGAGAACAGGTGAGGACCGCTGCGTAAAAAATCGGGCAGAGGCGCAGAGCACTCTGGTGCAGTAGGCTTAGGGGCCCATACCATAAAGTAGATGCTAGACTGAGTGGCTCATAAGGGGGGGCTGAAAATGAAAGCTTTCCAGGGCCAGGAGATGCCCAGTCAGTTGAAAATCATAGGGGGAGTGCGGCCCAATAATTGGATCTTTTCAGGGGCCCAGCCATTGCGCTGGGCATGCCTGGCTGGATGGACAGGGGGGCGGTCGATGCAGCTGCCGATTGTTGGGTTGTTATGCAACCGATGGCACTCTAGCTTAGCCTCAGCCAACGTTCCAATGATAGCTGTCACTTCTTTTTCTTTTTAAACACTATCGTGGCAAACCTGCAAAATCACGACTAACCCTAACCCTAGCGATTATTCTATAAGGACATCAAAGTGTTTTAACACTTTCGGTATGTTTTTCTCTGGTGCGAAAGTAACGCCTTTTACCGCACCGTGACAGCTAAAGTTAGAACGTCCGCAGAGGTGCATATCAATGCAACAATCAGCAGCTGCATCGAACATTCAGAGCGAGCGCCCCCTGTCCATCTGGCTAATCCAATCTAGCATCTACCATACCATAATCTCTCGGCCCAGTCATTTCCTGTTCAAATCTTTAATGTCCTATCAGTTATAGGCAACAAAGCCATTAACAAAATTACTTAAAAGATGAAAATTTGGATAGAAGCACTGAGTAGACCAGGGGGTTGTTTGTGTAGAAACTGCACATTTTAGGTTAAAAGCACACTTGAACTCCAAACTAATGCTAATCCAAACTGTGGAAAAGGAATGCTCCAAGGAGCAGCCCAACTAACCATTAGAGGTGGCAGGGTTGAATTAAAATAGTTGGCTTAGTATTTTGGGATGGGTTCATATTATTTCTGTCTTATTACCATTTATAAATGATCTTTGTGTGTATATGTGTGTGTATTTGTATGTGATTGTGTTTGTTCGTAAATGTGTGTCTTTGTGTATGTGTGTGTGCGCGTTTATATTTGTGTATGTCTGTGCCATCTGTGTGCGTTCTTGTGTGTGTGTGCGTGTGTGTGTGTGTGTCCATCTGTCTATGTGTATGTGACATTGTACAGGATTTCCCCCAGTGACTACCGGCTGCTGATGTGTGACATGCAGCAGTTGCTGGTGGCCGTGACCATCCACTCCTGTAGCTCTTCCGGCTCCCAGTACTTCCGCATCATCGAAGACCTCATCACTCTACTGGGCTACATGCAGACCAGCAAAGTCCACCGCACTCAGGGTAGGTCAACACCTCACCAGTGTTACTATATATACATACTACTATACTAATATTGCTTTTTTCATGTTTCTTAAGGTACCTGTGCTAGGCACTGTGTTTAATTGACATGTACATCATTTTTGTGCCATTCCCTAGTTAGGGCTGTGCGGAAGTGGTCCTCGGTCTGACAAACTTTGACAAACACTTCTTTACAGCATGTAAAACCTGTGCTGCCATTGATCTTTAGAGTTCCACACTTAAGTACAGTGATCCCTCGTTATTCGCAGGAGTTACGTTCTAAAAAATAACCCACGATAGGCGAAATCTGCAAAGTAGTCAGCTTTACTATGACCGCCGCTAGCGAAGTTAGCGAAAGCGGTCATTATAGTGTTGCCGCAACTTTTTTTCCCCCCCTCAATTTTCCGTCAACGATTGCCGGGACACTGGAAGTCTGGGGGACACGAATTTTTGTAGGCATGTAGCCCTAGAACTTTTTGAGCAAATAGAGGCTTTTGGCCCCCAAGGGCCACCCCCCCCCCCCCCCCCCCCCCCCCCCCTGTGCCAGTGTCCATCAAAGAGGGGGAGATGCCCAAAAGTTTGTGCTGGATAACTCAATCAACATTTCACCCAAGAGCATTAAATTTTTGTGATATGTCGGTGTTACAGAGGCGTATCAACCCAGCCCATAAACACTGACTTAAAGCATAGCGCCACCTAGTTATATGGGTAAATGCAAAAATTCGGATTTTGTATTGCCAATATTTTGGACCGAGAAGGTGGGAACTGCACAAAATATGTCATGCCCGATCAGCACAAAGACCTCTAAAAGCACAGCACATGCCATACAATTTGGCCCATAGGGGGCTCTGTAATTGTACAAAATGTCATTTTGTCTATTATCTAGCGAACGCTAATGTTTACAACCAATTTTTTTTTGTCTTGAAATGTTTTGACCCTCACGTATTGAAAACACTGGTCGACGCCCACTTCCAACGGAAACAATTTACGTGAAATTTTAACACTGCAAAAACGAATCCAAACGAACTCGTCATAGGCCATTAATGTGGTCCATAGGGGGCGCTGTAATTGTACAAAATCTCATTTTGCCTATTTCTTTCAGAAATCACTCCTACACACTACACAAACACACACGATGTCATTCATTCAAAACCCCCACTTCCAGGAAATCATTTCCACACAATTTGTCATCTCACAATACTGCTCTACCACATATTCATCATACCAACAGTTCCCACATTTCAATACACTGTGGCGGTCATACCATGTACCGCTATGCAGTATATCTATTTTTTTACAATTATTATAGATGTTTTAAGGCTGTTAACCCTCACTACACACTTTATACACTTTTCTCAGACCGGCATTGACATTTCCTCACATTTCTCTCTTCTACTCTCAAAGTTCAAACTTGCAAACATACAGTCCTTCAGAGGCACACAGCTAGCGATGAAAGATTTATGTAAATTTTACAAGCTGAGCACATTCTGTACTGTACAGGAGTTTGATTGACAATGTTCTACAGTCCCTAAGCCGATCAGGCCGCAGAACACAATGCGCTGTAAAAATGCACTAAATGCACATTCACTAAAAAAAATCTGCGAAACATCGAGGTTGTGAAAGGTGAACCGCGTTATAGTGAGGGACCACTGTATATCACTTTAAAGTTGGGAGCAGAGGCGGATATTCCAGGTTCAGAAAGTAAAAATCCTGCCACATACTTGTTCCAGCCATTTCACTGAACCAGTTGATCCTAGGTAGATGAGATAATTAGTGAAAAAAGGAAAAAAGGAATACATGGCAGGACTTTTACTTTCTCAGTCTGGCTTGTCCACCCCTGGTTGGAGAAAAAAGTCTGCTAACACTCTGAAGGGCAGTGAAGGGTAAACTAATTTCAGAAACTACATTTAAGTACCACAAATCTGTTCCAGCCATTTTCTCAATCAGCTGATTCTAATAAGAAAAACCCTTCAGCCATAAGAATCTCCAATAATCTGGAAGTACTCACGCACCTTTCTGTCTCTGCAGAAATGGCTGTGGCCCTGCAGTTCCGCATCCTCCAATCAGCTATTGAGTTCATCCAGACAACAGCCAATCAGGACCAGAAGCTGAGTGGCTCGGTGCAAGTGCCCACCTCCCCTCACCACGCCATGTACCAGAAGCGCAAGAGCATCGCTGGTGAGTGCAGCACCGCCACTTCTGGTGACTTGTGCAACGGCCAGTAAGGAACATTATGACATCCTCAGCCCCCTTCATCAGTCTATAACCCATCCTCACAGGACACAGTGTCATTATGAGTAGAACTGGTCAATGATCTCTTCATTCGTTCGCATTTTACATGTTACTTAATTCACCTAATGTTTTTACTTGGTTTTTCATCAATCAATGCATTTATAGATGCTTTTACATCATGTTTCTGTGCCATCATGTTTCACCCTCCCTCCTTTCCTCCCTCCCTCCCTGCCTACCCAAGGTTCAATGGGGCTGAAAGACTCCATAATCCCCCGCATTCCCCGGCAGCACTCTTACGGGCAGATTCCCCTGCCAGCCCATTTAAGCTTCCTCACCCTGGACTCCCCGCTACCGTCCCCCCCGGGCTCTCCTGCCTATTTCTTTCCCAGTGACTCAGGTACCCAGACCCCCCCCCCCCACCACCACCACCACCCCCACCACTCGCCTCCCCACAGAGGAGGCCAGCCCACTCTCCTCATGCTCAGGCTGGGCCCTCTCTGGTTTGCAGTGCGGTGCGGTGCGGTGAACTGACAAATGGCCAGGTCACAGCATGTGGAAATGGCTTGGTTTGCCTTTAACTAGCCCGGTCCTCTTGTCAGAGTACTGGTGCCTGATTGTGTGTGTTTTGAAACAGGTTTTGTCTGTTTTTTAACGAATACTGAAGCGATAATGGACGACACGTCGTTCAGGCAGCAGAAGTTAATGCACCTTTGAGGTGATAATGTGTTACATCTTTTAAAATGCATTAACTTCTGCCGTCCATTATTCCACTTTATACCATAATTACTACACTTATGTCTTATGACTTATGTTTGTGTGTTTTTTTCTATGACTTCCATGTCTTTATTGCTAAAACAAATTTGTTTTGTACAACTACTGTAACCGAACTGCGTCTTTTCTTAACTGGCTGGACAAACTGCTTTTACTAATTCTAAGCTGACTGTTGCTATAGCCAAGACTCAGTTGTTAGTTCCATACTTTTTTTTTTGTCCAGTTAGCTATTTCAGTGTTCTATTGAGCCTAACCGAGCAAAAAATTGATTTCTTCCTGAGTTCAAATGCAGCATGGTGGTACTAAAAATCAATTTCAGACACATAAAACAGGTTACTGCTCATGTCGTACTGTCATCCATTTATCAATTGACAAGGCTGCCACAACTTTACACTTCATTTCAAGTCAATCACGGACTTGGTAGATTGATACACAAGTGTAATACAGTCGAAAAACAGGAACTTCTTCGTAAGTATGCAAATATCAAAAGTTAAAAAAAAAACGTTAATTGACATGCTAAAGAAAGCATCACATTTAAAATTTAATCAAGCCGTGTTTAACCATAATTTATAGTCACCTATAGTGTCTGAGGTCTGATTTTTAAGTCATATGGTGAGACAAACTATGCTTTCGGCCCCCAAAATGGCAAGTCACATATTATTAATACCAGTGTCAATTTAATATTGATACCACAGAAATGATGAGACAGGTCTACAACCTGACTGATCATCTGATTAACATGGAAGTGAAAGTATGTTTAACCATTTAAATTCCTATACCTATTGTCGTATTATTTGTATCTATTTGTGTTACATACGTAATGTGTGTGTGTGTCTGTGCCTGTGTGTGTTGCGTATCAGGGCGGCGGCATTTCTCTCTGGTCCAGACGGACTCGTTGCTGATGCGGATGCGATCGGTGGCGAGCGACGAGCTGAACCAGATGATGCAGCGGCGCATGAGCCAAGAGAACCCCATCCGCGCCAGCGAGACCGAGTTCGTCCAGCGCCTGCAGCGCCTCGTGGTGCTCGCCGTCAACCGCCTCATCTACTGCAGTGAGCACCGGCACTCTCACAGCCACCACAGGCCCAGCAATATGCAACAGCTTGGGGCCCCTTAGGCCACTAGTCTTCAGTGTGGATGCTTGTAATCGTTGTAGTGATCACCATCGTTGTAGAGACATTGGTATCAGGGCCGTAGCCACAAATTCTAAAATGGGTGGAACCAAATCAGGTTGGCCTAGCCCAAAACACTTAGGTTATTTTTATTACTAAAGCAAGTCAATCAAACTCATAGACCTTTCTGATTGGGTGGGCCTGATTGACAAGTGGGTGGGCAGAGGCCCACTCCAGCCCACCCGTGGCGACGCCTGTGATTCAGTCACCCCTTTGTCCCATTAACTACCCAGAATCTCTAACCGCATGCCAGTTCTTCTGTCAATGTGTCAGAAATGCCACACAGAGTGCATTTTAGAGGCTTTTAGAGCAGTACAAACACTCCATCTGTCAATTTTCTGTCACAAAATCTGATGTTTTCAGTTGGGAACTGAAGCTCTGTCTTTTAATACACTGGATATACTTGGGAGGTGATGCGGATTTTGAACCGTTTTATAACCTTTTAAATTATTTAATTGTTAGCGCCAGAGGGTTTAAAGTGATCTCTGTTTTATGCATTCAGCAAGTACTTGAAATTCAGTTACTAGTTGGAAATTACCAGTGCTGCACTTTGAATGATTTAAATCTTCGACGAAATGTATCCATTTAATCTGTGCTGAAATAAGTTTAACTCAGCCGTGATGCCCCTTTCCAGCCCCTCCATGTAAATCTCTGGTCTTCTGGAGATTGAGAGTGAAGCTGTACACCAATATTTGAGTCTATAACTCACTCTTCATCTCTGATCAGATGCCAACCAGGACTTCTTCGAGCTCCTGAATTTCCCAGAATCCCCTGACCACCTGCCCACCACCCCCGTGTTTGGTGACCACGGCGCGGAGGAGAACGGCTCCACGCCAACTTCGCCATTCCCCCCTACCAACATGAAGACCTTCAAGAAGGACATCCTCAAGCTCATGATGGAGGGCATTAAGATCGGCTTGGTACGTGCTCCTCCCCCCTACACCTGACAGTAAGAGGGTGTGTACATCCAAAAAATAATCTTACAGATAGAGTAGAGTAGAGTAGAGTAGAGTTACTTTATTGATCCCGAAGGAAATTAAGGCGTCCAGTAGCATACACATTGCAAAAACAGATCAAACATATTGCACACATCTGCATTGATCCAGCATTCACTGAACTGAGGGGAGAAAAAAAAAAGGTAATGATAATAAGAAATCCACCAGGTAGACAAGTAGATAGATTACAGGTGTGAGACAGAGGCAACAGACTAGAAAACATGGTATATATGTAACAATGTATTAAATGGACAAGAACAAGGCAGCGTTTTGGCCGAAATGTTGCCTTGTTCTTGTGTATTTAATACATTTTGGTGCATATAAAGTGTGCAGACCCTTTCTGTTTTCAACTCGACCCCTACACCTCCCACGCAAAAGGCCTCCTTAACGTAGCATTACATTGCATTTCATCACAGATGGTTTTTCAGAGACAACTTACCAGTAAGACAGTAAGGAGGTAAGGCAGCTGTGGATGTGTAATGGTTTGAACGTTGTTCTTGGAGGGTCTTGAAGGGTTGCTGGTTCAGTGCCACCAGTAGGAAAAAGTGTGGCTGTGGGAGTGAAGAACCAGTTAAGTGTGCAATTCACATTACTTGCAAAAAAAAATTGTAGCTTGATTTATGTCCTCTGTTGTAGGTCGCTTGGGATAAAAGCATCTTCCAAGTGTAGTGTAATGTAGTTTAAAGTAAGCAGTAAGACCAAGGTGTTGTTTCTTGTCATCTAGAAAGAAGCAATGCCTAGGTGCTATAGGGGATCTAACAGTAAGTGCTGAAATATTGAAAGCTCTCAAAATAACAAGCCCTTAAGCAGCAGGAAAGACACCAACCAGTGGTAGCTGTTGTTTCCTACCATGAAGAAAACTGATTGTACTTGAACATGTACAGTAACGATGCACTCTGCAGTGTCGGTAGTTTTGTCACCTGTCCCAGTTTTACCTGATTGGCCCGGTTTTTGATGGTCTGTCATGAGGGAAAAACAAATATTCTCCTCGGACACTGACACCTGGGTCGCTGCTTATAAGCAAAAAGGTTGATTGGGTTTCCGAAATGTCCAGGTTTTTTTTTTTTTGTCAGACATAGGTGGCAACCCTAAGTGTCAGTCTTGCACATCCTAGGCACATTTCAGGTTTTGCAACCAGTCAAAGAAAGCAAAAGACGACAGCACGTCATTTAGCAAGGAGGATGATTTTTGACTGAGTAGCAGAATAGTGGTGGTCCTAGCGCAGGGCTAGGCAATATACTCTGCCATCGTCACTTGGTCTTTAGTGTTATCCCCTCCTCACAGCCGTCACAGCCAGCCCGTGTTCCAGCAGGCGAGGGCTGTGTTGGGACCGCACAGATAACATTCATCTCTGTCTCAGCTGGGATATGGAGTGTGACGGTGACCTTTGCTCAAGAGAAATGTCAGCTCGGGCTCTGTATTAAGTCTTTCGGAGCAGCCAGAGTCATGTGCATTATGAGACATTGTGTGACATTAGTCTTTGATTCTTCAGTGACTGACACTGGTCTGATGGTTGTGTGATACTACTTTTGTTTGTGATGATTATATTTTTATTGTGGTGATTTATACATTACCATCGTATGTCAGTCTAAAACAGTGCTGAAAATGTATCCATATACATATACGTACTTCATTTCATTTTATACAGAGGGTCTGGACCGGATCTCTTGAGGGTCATTTAGTCGGCCCCAGCAAGACCGATCCAATCAGCGAACAGAGGGTGTGTTCGTTAGCCATGACGTTGACCTTGTGTGCTACATTTGAATTGTAGTGCGTAGGTAGACTAATTGCATACGTGACGACTAGGCGTTAGCAAATGGGGAAAGGCAGAGGCACTTTTTTTAAACTTTGGCAAAGTCCACACCTCCAGGAAGAAATCGTTTCTGATGGTGTCTGGTCCAGACCCTCTGTACAAAATGAACTGAAGTACGAGGGTCTGGTTTACCAGTCTAAGGTTACTGTGTCCTTGCTTTCTGTTACACACGGGTGTGTGTGGCTATGTGTGTATAATGTGTGTGTGTGTGTGTGTATAATGTGTGTGTTTACAGGGAAGCACCGGTCGCGGCAGTGCTCCGCGGCAGCAGTGGCGGCGTGTGCTGTGGTCGTGCCGTGACACGTTCCGCGTGCAGATCGGCCGAATCCTGGTGCACTCGCTCAGCCCCACGCGGCCCCTGGCCCAGAGGAAGGAGGCCCTGGACTTCATCCGGGAGCCCAGCCACCCCGAGATCCTCCGCGAGAGCCTCAGCCCTGGCTTGGAGGTAAGGCGGGGGGGGACCTAAGGGATGGAGCGGGGGGGGCTACTGGCCAAAGCCTTTAGAAGAGTCTTCAATTGATAGCAGATGTAAATTAACCAGTGGTTAACTTCAGTAGACTTCAGATGTTTATCAGCAAAAGTGGCGAACTGCAGTGGGATACGGATGTAAATGAACCAGTGCTTAACCAAAATAGCAACATTTATGTTTAGAATTGTGGATGGTCCCTTACAAACAAACAAACAAAGAGTACAGAACTGAGAGAGTCAGATTAGAGGGATCGGTATCTTATTTTTATGCAACATGCAAAGAAGCCCTGTTTCCAGTCCTGGAGGTAAGGGCGGAGAGACCAGTGTGTGTGGAATAGGGCTGCAGGATGGAGTTGAGTCTGTTACCTGGATATTGTACAGTACAAGGAGGCAGATGTGATGTACAGGGTTTCTAAACTAGTAACAGTAACTAGTAATACTGTACATATGATCTGTGTCTCATCTCTCGCCTAGCAAGGGCCCTAAGAATGTAGCTAGCTATGAAGTCTAGGGATCCTCTGAGTCTGCACCAAAACCCTGATCAGTTTGCCATTTCTACAACATGCTTCTGGCCATTGTAGCTCTTTCCAGTCTCAGAAGACTGCTGCTGCTCCTGCTGCTGTCGTTGCTGCAGAGTTGCCATAGACGTGTGGCTTTTGGCCTTTTGTGTGTCTTTGTTTGTTGTGATTGACGGCGAAGGTTATCGGAACAGGGAGCCTGTCTAGGAAATGTCTTTGAACAAAACGATCACAAGGTGGCTGTGCACGTACAAGAATTGAATTGGACAACAGAGAAAGGGGGAGAGAAAAAGGGAGAAGGAGGCAGAGCACAAACGAGAGACATTGTTTGCAGACAGCTGACATCTTTCTGTTGTGGCACAAATAACTAGAGGAGGAGGAGAAAAAAAACATCTTCATGATTCTCACAAATTCCTGTCGTTTCCATGGTAGCAGTCTTTTTGATCCCCTTTTCTTTTTCTTTTTCTCCATCTCTCTTTCTGTCTATTCCTTAGTCTCTCTCTCTCTCTCTCTCTCTCTCTCTCTCTCCACTTCACATCGAAATGCTTCCAGCATGCAGCCCTCTCTCCTCGCACACACACACACATGCACATGCATAAGGAGGTGTGTGATGAAATAAGCAGCACTGTCTAGCAACGTGAGGTGGTCATTAGGCTTTATGCTGTGCTAATTTAGCCTGATGTGATGTGAAATAATTTACTGTGACTCGTTTGACATGAGATTCTCCATTGTAGCCCGAAAGCCAGCCAGTCAAACAGTGTGGAGGTTTGCACTCCAATTAGAAAATAAACCTTCAAATGCATAAACGAACAAAAAAAAAGAGGCGTAGACTAAGACTGTCTGTTTCGATCAACACAAAAACAGACATGTTTTGACAGCAGTGTCAGTGTCTTCATGGCATGAAAGTTTAAAAAGATGCCTCATTGCTGTTATTTATAATTATTACCACCTTATTAAGTGATGGATCGTGAAATGTAGGGGTTGATTATGTAACAAGTATCATTATGTAACCCATCTGTTTGTTTACATTTGCTTAGTTAATGTAGCTCTATGTAGGCTGCAAGTGGTGGTGGTGATGGTGAATGGGTGGTTGCTGGATGGTTTAAAAGCAGGGAAGGTCATCATGGAAAAGCAAGAATAATAATTACATATTTTCCAGTATACATCTGATCAACACCAGTGCTTCCTTCCTGTAGAGACTGATTACACAGAGTAGGAGTCATGAAACAGGACGTTATCTAGACAGGAAGGTAGGCAAACTAATGGTACCAGCGTTTCAAGGGAAATTAGATTATGTCTCATTTAACAGACACACTTATCCAGAGGAACTTACATTAAACTATCCAGGGGAAGTCCCACCCCCAGAGTTATTCTGTTTTTAAAGCATCAGTAAGTAGTATTTTCAACCTTAAAATAATGTTTCCAAATTTGTTTCAGTGGTTCATCAACTCGTGACAGGGTGAACGGTACTTCTGAATTCGCTTTGCAGCCCTCCATCAGCTATAACTGCGTTATGCAAGTTTGTGGGTCACCAATCTGTAGTTTGAATAAGAAATAAAAAAGACAATTCCACTTCCAACCGAAAAGCACTTAAACCAGAGGTACTCTGGGGGAACTGATGTTGTGTTTGTTAGGCAGGTGCAGGTTTGTTGGTGTTGCATCTTGCACCCCACCTTTACCTCAAGCTGAGTCATGAGTAACAAAAGATCATCTGGGAAGATCATCACATGATGCTGACTGCAAAGCCTAGAAGATGTAATCAATGAAAGTGACTTGCAGCTGCAGCCACCATGTCTGACTGTGTGTGTGTGTGTGTGTGTCTCACTGCCTGTGTGTGTGTGTGTGTGTGTGTGTGTGTGTGTGTGTGTGTGTGTGTCTGTCTGTGTCTCACTGCCTCTGTGTGTGTGTGTGTGTGTGTGTGTGTGTGTGTGTGTGTGTGTGTGTGTGTGTGTGTGTGTCCCACTGCCTGTGTGTTTGTGTGTGTCTGTGTTTTTGTGTGTTTGTGTGTGTGTGTTTGTGTTTCCCACTGCCTGTGTATGTGTATGTGTATGTGTGTGTGTGTGCCCTCCATGTCTCCACCATCCCCTGCAGCACGGGCCCAAGCTGGCGCTGTACCTGTACGAGCTGCTGCACGACCACAAGGACAGCCTGAGCAAGGAGGAGCAGGCGGCCGCCAACACCTTCATGACCTCCCTCAAGCTGTGCGGCCATCGCTGCATCCCGCCCAACGCCCCGCCCAAGCCCGACCTGCTCAAGGCCATCAAGGAGGTAGGCACTCACCGAGCAGCCACGCACATCACGCAGACCTGAGCACACATACAGTACACACAATTGGTCTGCACACTTGGCTATTAGTAGGTCTTGTTGTCGTCCTTATTTGAGGACTCCACGGGAAAAATGGGAATAGTCACAAAATCATATTTTTCAAGTTATTCCACCTATCGGTAGTTGCATTGAAACCCCAGCTTTTTTCAGAAGTAATCCTGTGAATAAACGACCATAGTCTCGAGCTGGAAGAATTTTAAAATAGCATTGACTTATAAAGTCAAATCAAAAATTGAACTAATAAATTACAGTTTCTACATTTCAGCATTTTGTGATCATGCGATGTGATCATCGTTTTTCCCGTAGACTCCTCATTTGTCCTGAGGACTGCTGTCCGCCTTGTGCACTTGCCTGTGCAGACACACTTAGTTGTGTACTGATATTTATCAGAATCAGTTTTTGTGTGGTGCACTTGCCTGTGCAGACACACTTAGTTGTGTACTGATATTTATCAGAATCAGTTTTTGTGTGTCCAAGTATACTTGCATATACAAGGATTTGACTCTAGTACTGTACATGTTAGTTCTATATGCATTCAACATATAGACCTGTAGTAGTAGTATACATTCAATAGACAAACAGAAATATGTATAACAGAAATATGACTGTTTGTCCACCCCACAGGAGCAACTCAAATATGAGTCAGGGGAGAAGACCAGCAAAGCAGCATGGGAGAAAAAGATGGTCAACACTCAGAAGAGGTGAGGGAGGAAGAGAGGTCCGATCAATTGTGTAGCAGCTACCTGTACTTTCACCTCTCTCTCTTGTGCAGGGGCTTTGTTAGACCTGGGCATTCAAGGCTATAGCCCCGGATCTGCTGGGTATAGCCTCGGATGTATGTGCGTCAAAAAAATAGTAATAATAATAATGATGATGATGATGATGATGATGATGAAAATAGCCCCGTAGAGCCACACAAACGCAACATTGTAGCCAGTGGAAACCCCAAGAAAATCTGACGTGACCATATGGGCAGATTTAGTCGCAAAATGTTACAAATTTAATGTCGGTATTATTTATTCTCTATGAGTAGGGTTTGATCACATTGCTGCTGTTTTGTGACAGTGTTTGAAGTTTGGCTGCTGGTGTACAGTAAGTGGTGCAAAGGCACGTTTACTTTCCTACAGACTGTCTTATCTTCCAGCCCTGACGTGAGTTATGACGATTGGCCTTTCCTTTCATTCCCAAACAACGTTAAAATTGCATGTTCCGCAGCCTTGTTTTTAAAAAATTCTTGGAGGACAAACCAAACTCTCTCTCTCTCTCTCTCTCTCTCTCTCTCTCTCTCTCTCTCTCTCTCTCTCTCACACACACACACACACACACACACACACACACACACACACACACACACACACACACACACACACACACACACACACACACACACACACACACACTTTATTCAGAGCAGGGGGTAGCACAGAAAGTGGTGAGGAGTGTGTGTGCGGCGGACTCTGATTTCAGGGTGGTATTCAGCATGCTTCTCTTCCCTCCGACCCACAGCCTGATGCAGAGGCTGGACGGCAAGTCCAAGGACATCTCCAAGATTGCGGTGGACATCACGCAGAACGTGTCGCTGCGGCAGGGCATGGAGAGGAAGAAGGTCATCCAGCACATCCGCGGCCTCTACAAGACCGACCTCAGCGCCAGCCGACACTGGCAGGAGCTCGTGCAGCAGCTCACACACGACCGGTGCGCGGGCACACACACACACACACACACACACTGTGAAACCACACAAACACACACACACTATCAAACCACACGCCAACAATCAAATAACACACACATTCACACTTAGAAAACACAAAACAAATACACACATATGTAAAGCGCACACACACACACACATACACACACACACACACACACACACACACACACACTGTGAAACCACTCACACACACACTATCAAACCACACGCCAACAATCAAATAACACACACATACACACTAAGAAAACACAAAACAAATACACACATATGTAAAGCGCGCGCGCACACACACACACACACACTGTGAAACCACACACTAAAAATCAAAGCACACACACATACACACTTATAAAACACAAAACAAATACACACATTGGTAAAGCGCGCACACACACACACACACACAGTCAAACCACACACATACACTTACAAATCACAAAACAAACACACATGGAAAGTACAAACACACGCACACACAAAACACATGGTCCAGACAGCCCAGCACAGATCATTATCAGACAACAGGTGGAAAAGCACTGAGGTGTGTGTGTGTGTGTGTGTGTGTGTTTAGAGCGGTGTGGTACGACCAGGTGTCCTACCCCACGTCGTGGCAGCTGGACCCGACCGAGGGCCCGAACCGCGAGAGACGCCGTCTGCAGCGCTGCTACCTCACCATCCCCAACAAGTACCTGCTCAAGGACCGCCAGAAACAGGATGGTAAGCCCCTACACACACACACACACACACACACACACACACACACACACACACACACACACACACACACACACCTGCAGCACTGCTACCTCATCATCCCCAACAAGTACCTGCTCAAGGACCGCCAGAAACAGGATGGTAAGCCCCTACACACACACACACTAATACACACACACACACACACACACACACCTGCAGCACTGCTACCTCATCATCCCCAACAGGTACTCAAGGACCGCCAGAAACAACAGGGTAAGCCCCTACACACACACACTAATACACACACACACACACACACACACACACACACACACACACACACACACACACACCTGCAGCACTGCCACCTCATCATCCCCAACAAGTACCTGGTCAAGGACCGCCAGAAACAAGAGGGTAAGGCCCTACACACACACACTAATACACACACACACACACACACCTGCAGCACTGCTACCTCATCATCCCCAACAAGTACCTGCTCAAGGACCGCCAGAAACAGGAGGGTAAGGCCCCTACACAACACACACACAACAACAGACACTCAGTTAGACACACACACTTACACACCCACAACCACCTTAAACCCATTTACTGTATACACACACACACACACATACACACACACACATGCACACACAACAGACTCTCACACTCATGTAGGCACAAACACACCCACAACCCTCTTACACTCATTCATACACACACACACACACACACACGATTCTCCCACTCTCTCACTCCCATATACACACATACACGTGTAACCTAATTGGCTTCTGTGCTGGCTCTGACATCAGTCTCTCAAAGACTTCACTGCCTTTTTTCCACATTTGTAGATGTATGTGTTTCTCTTTGTCCCTGAAGTCTGTCTATCTTCCTTCCTTCCTTCCTTTCTTTCCTTCCCCTTCCTCTCTCTCTCTCCTACTCTGGGCATCTCTAGGTCATAATGCTGTTTTGTGTGTGTGTGTGTGTGTGTGTGTGTGTGTGTGTGTGTGTGTGCGCGCGTGTGTGTTTGTCTCCCAGAGGCAGTGAGGCCTCCGCTGGCCTTCCTGGCAGAGGATAAGACCCACTCCTCCTTCTCCTCCACCGTGAAGGACAAGGCCACCAGCGAACCCATCAGGTATGCTGCTCTCTCTCCGCCTCCCTGCACTGCACCCTCCTCTGCACCCTCCCCACACACACTCAGGCCTGCCTGCACTGCACTCTCCCCTGCACCATCCCCACACACACTCAGGCCTCCCTGCACTGCACTCTCCCCTGCACCATCCCCACACACACTCAGGCCTGCCTGCACTGCACTCTCCTCTGCACCCTCCCCACACACACTCAGGCCAGATCCTTGGATCAGGGGCTAAACGCTGCTCTGATTCGAGGTCCAAAATAGGATTGTTTTGCTTGATTAGCCTGAAGAGCCAGCTTCTTTATACCTGTGCGTGCGTGCGTGCGTGCGTGCGTGCGTGCGTGCGTGCGTGCGTGCGTGCGTGCGCGCGTGCGCGCGTGCGCACGTGCAAATGGAAAGGGTTTGACTTTCCCTGCCAGTAAAACTGACTTGGTGTTTTCTTTCAACCCCCCAGGTTTACCCGAAGGTGCATCAGTGTTGCTCCATCCAGAGAAACAGCAGGAGAGCTTCTACTGGGTGAGTTTGTTCTGCTGTACATGCAGGCATTTCTATGGCTGTGTTATGTCTTTCTCTTGTCTTCTCCTTCTGTCTGTGACTCACACACACAAACACTCCCATACTCACTCATTGTTTCGAGCATACGAGTTCTCACTATGTCAGGGATGCGTTTCCACAAACAATATAACACACTCTCTTTTTCTCTCTGTCTCTCACACACACACACTCTCTCTCTCTCTCTCTCTCTCTCTCGCTCTCTCTCTCTGGTGCTCTCTCTCTTTCTGTCTCTCTCTCTCTCTCTTTCTCTCTCTCTGTCTCTCTCTCTCTGGTGCTCTCTCTCTCTCTGGTGCTCTATTTCTCCATCTCTCTTTCTTTCTCTCTCTCTCTCTCTCTCTCTCTCTCTCTCTCTCTCTCTCTCTCTCTCTCTCTCTCTCTCTCGCTCTCCCCTACACACACATTTCTGCAACCAACCTTAAATGATCTCACTCTCCCCAAATGCCTTTCTTCTTCTCTGTGAAAACTACATCAACATCTACTCCTTATAATAATCGGTCCCGCAGGATTCTTGACATCCAGTCTGCTCTCTAATTGCGTGTGTATTTGTGCGTGTGTATTTGTGTGTGTGTGTGTGCGCATGTGTGTGTGTGCATCCATCCACAGGGAAGACTGGGATGTACTTTGTAGAGGATAATGCAGCTGAGGTCCATGACATTCAAGTAAGCTCCGTGATCCCAGTTGTATTTTCAACATAATCATTTCTGTGTGTGCATCCCTGTCTCTGTCTCTTTTTGTCTGTCTGTGTGTGCCTGCCCTTTTGCAGGAGTGTGTGTGTGTGTCTGTTTGTTTGTCTGTTTGTCTGTCTGTGTCTGCTGTGTGTCTGTGTGTGTCTGTCTGTGTGTGTCTGTCTGTGTGTGTCTGTCTGTGTTTGTCTGTCTGTGTCTGCTGGTGTGTGTGTGTGTGTGTGTGTGTGTGTGTGTGTGTTAATGTGTGCATATTTCCTTGTACTGCTCTGCCCTTGACTGTGTTAGACTCTACCCACACTGTTTCTCTGTGGTTAAGCATGCACTCTAGCAGTGCAGCGAGCCTGTCTCTTGGGCAGCGTCTCCCGGGGTTGACCATGTAGACATGGGGTCTGAGTTAGGCGGGGTGACTCGTCTCCCCTGTGTTTGCTACACAGACACCATATGGCCAGACAGGGGCGTGTGTGTCTTTGTCTTTGTCTGTCTGTCTGTCTGTCTGTCTGTCTGTCTGTCTGTCTGTCTGTCTGTCTGTCTGTCTGTCTGTCTGTCTGTCTGTTTGTCTGTCAGTCTGTGTGTAAACCCAGGACATGTACACCCCCTTACTCTGCATCCGTGTGTGTGTGTGTGTGTGTGTGTGTATGTGTGTGTGTGTGTGTGTGTGTGTGTGTGTGTGTGTGTGTATGTGCGTATGTGCCCAAGTTGCACTGTACCATGGCAGATGCCATATGGCAAGTGTGTGTTTGTGTGTGTTAGCATGTTTCTATCTGTCTCTGTGTACTCCTTAACATGAGTGTATGCTTGTCTGTCTGTCTGTCTGTGTGTCTGTCTGTCTGTGTGTCTGTGTGTCTGTGTGTCTGTCTGTCTGTCTGTCTGTCTGTCTGTCTGTCTGTCTGTCTGTCTTTGTGCTGTCCCTTAAGGAGTCCAAGTGTCTGTATGTGCATTTGTGCATATGTGTGTGTGGCAGAATCAGAAATGTTGTTACTCGTTCAGTATATAGTGTAGCTAAAAAGATAACACTTCGGACATAGTCTGTGTGTGTGTGTGTGTGTGTGTGTGTGTGTGTGTGTGTGTGTGTGTGTGTGTGTGTGTGTGTGTGTGTGTGTGTGTGTGTGTCTGTCTGTGCTGGTCTGCATGCTTGTACTGTATGTGCACCTTTAACCCACACTGCATTGCACCGTGACAGACTCTGCACGGCGAGACGGAGCCGGCGTCGTTCTCCTGGACGTACGAGGAGGTGAAGGAGGTGCACAAGCGCTGGTGGCAGCTGAGGGACAACGCCACCGAGATCTTCCTCACCAACGGCCGCACCCTGCTGCTGGCCTTCGACAACACGAAGGTAAAGGGTGACGCTTTATTTGGCTGCATTATGTCTAGGTTGCGCCCTTTTCTTCAGCGTGTTGTGACTGTGTCTGTGTGTGTCTGTGTGTCATGCAGCTGCTACACTTTAATTTCCCGGCTTGGGATCAATAAAGTACATCCATCCGTCCATCCATCCATCCATCCATTTATCTATCCATTTATCTATCCATTTATCTATCTATTTATCTATCTATTTATCCATCCATCCATCCATCCATCCATCCATTTATCTATCCATTTATCTATCCATTTATCTATCCATCTATCTATCCATCTATCTATCTATCTGTCTATCTATCTATCTATCTATCTATCTATCTATCTATCTATCTATCTATCTATCTATCTGTCTATCTATCTGTCTGTCTGTCTGTCTGTCTGTCTGTCTGTCTGTCTGTCTGTCTGTCTGTCTGTCTGTCTGTCTGTTCGTCTATCTATCTATCCTTCCATCCATCCATCCATTCATCTATCCAATGTACTAACTAATTATTTTAAGGTTCCTTTTTTTAGTGTTTCTACATTGTACTTACACTATACATACTTAACACCAACCTAACTGTAACTCTATGGTACAGTCTAAGTACATAATGTTACATATTGTTACACGCTTTTGTTACGCTGTATCTAATTGATGCAACAGGGGCAGTACTGCCTCAGCCCTGAGTAATACACTCCAGTGACAACCGAGGCCATTCTAGACTCCATTGGGGGCCCCAAGCAAAAACCCACCACTTCTATTGAAAGCAGCATTACCACTGCTCTAGTTTATAGGTTGTCAGCCCGTCAAGGCCCTGTAGTGGCCTGGGGGACCCAAGCAGTTGTCTGTGTTGCCTGTTGGCCAGCGAAGCCTCTGCCTACAGACATCCTCCCGTGTTCTGCAGTGTGTGTGAGCAGAGTATAGTTTCAGCTCAGTTCAGTTTTGAGTTTGAAAAGTTTATTTTTCAAATGCTCAGTTATAGACGTATAATAAGCACTAAAATGTACCCTGAATCACTTCCAGGCTGTGTATATCTTACTAAAGCTACTGAAAGTAAAGAAAAAGAAATGTGTTAAAATATTCTTAAATATAAATATATATATATATATGCTACAAACTTAGCTCCTTAGCTTTTTCGTTAATTTCCCCTTTCCTCACCATCGCCACCTCAGTGCAGGAGCGCTGTAAGGCAGGGGCACGTTAGGACGATTCGAAGGCCCTTGCACTTACAGCAGGCCCTTTGTTGTCACGCTGACTGACATTTTGCTTGTTGAGGGGCCCAATGTTACGTTCTTCCAAACGGACCAAAATATTAGCAGTGACCTTTTCTTAGTATTTCCTCCAGAAGCCTCTGGGTGTTCAGTCTCAGATCCACTAAAGGTCTTTGAAAGAATACCCACTGCTCATGGCTCTATGTAAATTAATTCAATAACAAAATTGAATTTTATCCGCATACAGTGGGACCAAATGCATGACTGCTGGACTTAAGTGAACCCAAAGTAAACTCGAATAACCCCACCTCAGCCATTATTCATGGTTGGTGTGGGTAAGCTCAATGCACCGCCTTTTTCAATTGCCATCATAATAACATGAGATAAGAGGGAGGAAATAATATGATGCTTTTTACCTTAAAGCTTCAGTGCTTCTTTCAGGAAATTAAAAATAGGACAGCGGAGCTCTGGCCAGAACGCAAACTGCAGTGGTGTAAAGATGCATGATGCATGTCAGACATTACATTACATTACATTACACTTAGCAGACGCTTTTATCCAAAGCGACTTACAAAAGGAGGACATAATAGCTAACAGATGTGTAGAGAGCATCGAAGGTACCTATGGTTAGTAGAAATTAGTTTTGTTAGGAAGGAAAGCAGTAAATGACAAAGTTAAACAAAAGAAGGAAGTGATGTCAATAGGAAGTGAAGTTGGAAGATGGAAGTTTTCTAAAGTTTTACGAAGTGTTGATACTGTTGTAATTTTCCCAGCCCTTCTGTCATCTGCTATATCTTTTTCGTGTGTGTGTGTGTGCATGTGTGTGTGTGTGTGCGTGCGTGTGTGCGTGTGTGTTGTGTTCTGTTCCAGAACTATCCCCAAGCCTCTTCCACTGAAGGCTTAGAAACAGTCCAGCACAGCATGAAAGCTTTAAATATTAAAAATGTTGACATTGTAGTTATATGAAATCCAACACCCTGCTGTTTTGTTATTATTTCCTGTAAGACCAGAAATAACTCTGCTCGAAATGTCCTCTTCATTTAATAGTTTATGATTGTTTGTGTTTATACTTCTTTTTATTAAAAAAAGACAGAAATATCCACACACCGTTTTTAGCTCCCATGGTGTGATTGTGTTATTGGCACAGTGTTTTTGACCAGTATGGTCTTCGTTATGTGCAAGCCAGTGGGGTCAGCGGGGTGCACACACTTGACGAGAATCGTACTGGTCAAGACATTGAGCTAATATAATATAATAAAAAAATCACACTGTGGGAGCTAAGAAAAATGTGTTTTTGGATATTTCTCTCTTTATTTATTGGTTTTTATTTTCCGCATCCAGAGCTGGTTGTTATTTTTTTTTAGGATGTGTGCGCACACACGCCATCCTCCCAGTACATAACTCCAGCAGTGGGATTTTGTAGTAGCATAGCATTTCAACCACTATGTTCTCAGCCAGGTGCATCCTGGAGACTGGAATTGTAATTTCTCTAGGATGTGTGTTAAGGCTGCTCGATTATGGAAAAAATCAGAATCACGATTATTTGGGCCAAAACTGAAATCACGATTATTCAAACGATTATTTTGTTTTCCTCAGTAACATGCTTCATTTATTGAAAATGTATTCAAAAACATTTCAAAAAAACATTCTTGTACCTTCGGATTTTCCCTAATACCTTTCTTCCTAAACATTAGTAAGTCTCCTTTGATGTCTAATGTACAAACAGTAGAAATGTCTAATGTATACATCTAATGTACAGTACAAACAGTAGAAAATAATTAGAATAAAAACATTGTTGCCCTCGATTTTATTTGTTTTGAGATTGTTTGGCCCTGAAATTGTTATCACGATTAGAATTCGATTAATTGAGCAGCCCTAATGTGTGTAGCATAGAAATCTAGACGTACCCTAGCAGTAGCAATTGACATTTCTGTCCATGGTACAGTCTGGCTACAACCCATTGCATTGAAACTCAGTAGCTTTTCTCCAATCACATTGTGCAGAGGCAGTTTGAAAGACAATTGTTGATGCAGCTCCTTGGATTGCGCCTGGCTTACCTATTGTGGCCAGACCACACCGTTTGATGTGAGCTGGCTTGTCAAGCTAGGATGTGTGTGCATGCCTTTTTGTTTGGTATTCGTTTATGAACCTCACCATCTCCTCCCTCCCTTGCAGTTCCGTGACGACGTGTACCACAACATCCTGACGTCGGACCTGCCCAACCTGCTGGAGTATGGCAACATGTCCGCGCTGACCCACCTGTGGGGCTCCAGCCAGATCACCAACTTTGAGTACCTGACGCACCTGAACAAGCACGCCGGCCGCTCCTTCAACGACCTCATGCAGTACCCCGTCTTCCCCTTCATCCTGCGCGACTACACCAGCGAGACTCTCGACCTGCACGAGCCCAGCATCTACAGGTGTGTGATGTACATGCACGCACGCACACGCACACACACACACACAGCTGGGTAGCTGTGGCCTAGTGGTTAAGGAGTTGGTCTTGCGATCGGAAGGTTGCTGGTTCAAATCTCGCCCTACCCATGGTTGAGATGCTAAAACCCTGTAAATATCTGTAAGTCGCTCTGGATAAGATCGTCAGCTAAGTGTAATGTAAGAATAGAATAGAATGTAATGTAAGAACACACGCACACAATTCCTTGGCCTGACTTTTTTTAACTTTTTTTTTTTTTAAAGGAAGCATATTGTTCTGTCTTGGCCTGTCAATTGTTTTGCTTTAAAACAAAGCCCATATTAAATTCTTCTCTCCAAGTACACCATGCACAAAGGGGAATGGTAAGGGATGAAATAGTCAATAATTCTGCCCTGTCTGAGAAGGAATCGCTTGTGTCTGCTAAAGAGAGCAGGCCGCAGTGGGACATTCCTGTACTTATGCTTTTCATTTGTCCTGATTTTATTCATGATCAGGAGTGGGTGGGTTGTGCTTTGGGAGTGTTGGGTTAAGAGTTGTGTTCATATTTCATATTTTGTCTGATGTCTGCACAGCAACAGTGAGACACTGTGGCTGGCGGTAGACATGAGGCAATCATCTCAGGCTTAGGCTATTGATGCCCTGTTTTAGGAGGGTATCTAAGTAAATATGACACACACACACACACACACACATACACACACACGCACATAATCCTGCACCCTGGTTTTTCTGGAGTGCCCACTAACCACACAGATGTACAGGCAGTCCCCACTGGCCTGTGAGGTGAATGAGTCATGGCACGATTGCTGCGTGATGTGCCAGAGATCATGTGTGCTCTGTTCCACAGGAACCTCGGCAAGCCAATAGCTGTGCAGTCAAAAGAGAAGGAGGATCGCTATGTGGACAACTATAAGGTAGTGTCTGTGTGTGTGTGTGTGTGTGTGTGGGTACAGATGTGTATATATATATATAGGTCTAGATATATTTTGATTGTGTTTATTACACAGGACCTCGAAATAAACAAGAAGAAATGAACATGGCTTTGTGTGTGTTTGTACTTTCATGTACTGTCCATGTCTATTAAAGTCTGTGACTAACTAGTTGTGTACGTGTGTGTATGTGTGTGTGTGTGTGTGTGTGTGTGTTTTATATGTGTGTTTGTGTGTGTATTGTGTGTGTGTGTGTGTTGCAGTACCTGGAGGAAGAGTACAAGAAGGGTGCACGTGAGGACGACCCCATGCCCCCTGTGCAGCCCTACCACTATGGCTCCCACTACTCCAACAGCGGCACGGTGCTCCACTTCCTGGTCCGGATGCCCCCCTTCACCAAGATGTTCCTGGCCTACCAAGGTAACAACATCCGTCCCACCGCCCCACCTCCTACACCCTACACATTTCCAGAGTCAGTATGTAGGCTACAGATGGCTACCAAAATAGGTACCTTACATTACATTATAATTATTATTACATTATTATAAAAACAAGAATAGCTTTATTAAGTCACAGATTAACATACAAATTAGCATTAGCTACAATCTGTTATCTGCTCAAATTGCCATTTTAGGCCTGCTGTTCCAAAATGGTGCTCCTGAGTGTTAATGGGCATTTTGATAATCATTTTGATACTCAGCAACCCCCCACAAGCCATTCTGAAGAGGGTCACCTTTGGTGAAAACTACTAATGAGTGCTATACTCATTTAAAATACTTCATATTCATCTTAACAAGGATTCAACACCCATTATAAAGTTTATTTATGAGTACACACTTTCAGCAGTAAGCATTGGTAATACAAATCTCTTATTAACGATAAATACACCCTTAATAATGAAGTTTACGGTTTTGGCGTTACACCAAATAAATCCTCCAGACACAATTTACCACAGAACTGTTTTATTCACTTTTAAATCCAACTCTTTTTTTTTTTTTAAATCAAGATAAACAGCAGTGTAGTTGTATAGTTGCTGCAAAATGGAGGGTCAACTTCTCTACCCAGGCTGATTGTTTACTCAGCATTTATAGCGAGTGGCAGCTGAGGCATAAAGCAGGGGAGAGGCGTGTGTTCATTACATATGCCTACTGCTACAGTCAGAGGTTGTCCATTAGGAAGGCCTCTTGTGGTTGTGTTGATCCATTTACTCCAGTCCACACTAATTGCTACTCTGGTCTGTATGCAGAATAAACAAACATATAATGCAAAGCGTTGAGTGCTGATAAGAATTTTTAGGACGTAGTTGTTGTGGCTGTGTGTGTGTGCGTGCGTGTGTGTGGAGGTGTGGGTGGGTGGTATCATAAGCAGGTGTATTGTAGGTTATGACGGGCAGTGCTGGTGTTTGTGTATAATCCATCTGCAGACTTTGCCCATCCAGCCCAGCTGCACTGTGTATATCTTCACAAGAGTTAGGCCTTCTTTACCTCTGCACATTAAGAGCCCATATCACACACAAGTCCCATCTTTTCCAGGCTAGACTCTTAAAGGACAAGTTACACTAACTGAATGGGGCATAGGAAAATGAAGCTGAAAGTCCAGTCAATTTGTTTTTGCATCAAGTTTTCTCGTTCTTTCTCCTATCAACAGCACTCTGTGACCTCAAACAACAGGGCTATGGATTGAGTCACACAAACCTCTCCTTTAAGTTAGCCTGGTAAACCCGCCCCTCGTACTTAATTTCATTTTGTACAGAGGGTCTGGAGCGGAATCTCTTGAGGGTCATTAAGCAAGTCTCAGCAAGGCCGATCCAATCAGCGAACAGAGGGTGTGTTCGTTAGCTGTGACGTTGACCTTGTGTGCTACATTTGAATTGTAGTGCGTAGGTAGGCTAATTGCATACGTGATGACCAGGTGTTAGCGATTGTGTAAAGGCAGAGGCACTTTTTTTAAACTTCAGCAGAGTCCAGTTCTGACCCTCTGTACAAAATGAAATGAAGTACGAGGGGCTGGTTTACCAGGCTACCTTTAAGTGCCCACAGTACACTACTTTACTGGCCTACATGCTTTGTGATGCTCTGCACCGGGACGTGTGTGTTGTTCGCTCTCTGGGTAGCGCAACCACCGACTTCAAATTTGCCAAATTAAATTACACAGGCTGCTAATGGAAAAAGCTTCTTTCATAGTCTGTTCATTTCGTGGGGTGTTGTTTTGCATGGGTGGGGGAGGTTGTAAATATTTAATAACACCTATACTGGGCCTGGTCTTCAAACAGGAGCACAAGGGCCTCTGCTAATGGCAACTCAAGTGGTGGCTCTAATCTCAGAGTGGCAGGCCTGGAGCTCAAGTGTTTAGTCATGCTTGGAAAAAGGTGTTTCGGCACTTTGTAGTCCTGTGCTTTTTGCCACTCCTCTCTCTCTCTCTCTCTCTCTCTCTCTCTCTCTCTCTGTCTGTCTGTCTGTCTGTCTGTCTCTTTCTCTCTCTGTCTCTCTCTCTCTCTGTGTCACCCTCTCACCCCCTCTCTTTCTCTCTCTCTCTCCCTCTCTCTCTCACCCTCTCTCTCTCTCTTTCTCTCGCTGTCACCCTGTCACCCCTCTCTCTCTCTCTGTCTCTTTCTCTCTCTCTCTTTCTGCCTCTCTCTCTCTCACCCTTTCTCTCTCTCTCTTTTCTCTCTGTGTCACCCTCTCTCTCTCTCTCTCTCTCTCTCTCTGTCCATATCTCTTTCACACTCTCTTTCTCTCGGAAGAGATGGCCATTTGGCAGACTGGAAAGATCATCACATTATTGAGTGCAAGTTCAATTAAGCCTGTCAGTGGGAAATGGTGTGTGCTGTGCACCTCTGTGCATGAATATGCTTATTCTAACCTGTTTATTCATTTGCGTGGAGGACCGTCTGAGCAGAGTGGCTTAAGCATATTTTCTTTTTATTAACAGAATGGTATAAACCTTGCCATGTGGACCAAGGTTTTTAATGTTTTGTATGTTTCACCGATGTAATTCTTTAAAAATGTTAGACCATGATTTTATAAAGTTGAGCTTGATTATGTTTTCATACTCTAACCCCCACCCCTCCTGTAATACCTGGTGCTGGTGATGTAAAGGTGGTGAGTTGTGAGCGAAATTTGTGGTTTTGTTTCTCTGCCCTGGGGGCCAAACAGATCAGAGCTTTGATATTCCTGACCGCACCTTCCACTCCATGAACACAACGTGGAGGCTGTCCTCCTACGAGTCCATGACTGACGTGAAGGAGCTCATCCCGGAGTTCTTCTACCTGCCCGAGTTCCTGGTCAACAGGGAGGGTAGGAGCCCCATCAAACTTACAATGTATCGGAATTATACTTGATTTTAAGTGGCCTGTCATGCAGTTGTTAAATGTTGATTTTAGGGTATGCCTTGTCACTTTAATAATTTCATTTAATATGAATGTTGATCACAGTGTTCGCAATCTCTTGTTTGTTTTCTGTTTAGCTGATTTCAGCTAATATTTTTCTGTTGTGTTTATTCAGTCTTCCGCTGCAAAAACAGAAGTGTTTACCCATTGCAGTTATTCACACATTCGCTGACTTTTTTTTTTCTCTCACCCATCTTTCTCCTTCTCTCTCTCTCTCTCTCTCTCTCTCTCTCTCTCTCTCTCTCTCTCTCTCTCTCTCTCTCTCTCTCTCTCTCTCTCTCTCTCTCTCTCTATTTATCCGTCTCCCCCATGGCGCTCTCTCTCTCTCTCTCTCTGTCTCTCTCTCTGTCTCTCTCTCTCTCTCCCCTCTGTCTGTCTCTCTCTCTCTCTCTCTCTCTCTCTCTCTCTCTCTCTCTCTCTCTCTCTCTCTCTCATGACTCTCTCTGTCATGCTCCTCTCCCAGGCTTTGACTTTGGTGTGCGTCAGAACAGTGAGCGGGTCAACCACGTGAACCTGCCACCGTGGGCCCGCAACGACCCGCGCCTCTTCGTGCTCATCTACCGGCAGGCGCTGGAGTCGGACCACGTGTCCCAGACGCTGTGCCAGTGGATCGACCTGGTGTTCGGCCTCAAGCAGAAGGGCAAGGCCGCCGTGCAGGCCATCAACGTCTTCCACCCCGCGGTCAGTCCCCGTGCAGTCCAGCCCTCTGACTGTCCTGCTGTGGCCTCAGTGTTAGAGACGTGCAGATGGGCTATTTTTTCATCCGCCTCCGCAATCACAAAACTCATCATCCATCCGCTATCCATTTGCACCCACGGTTTTTAACCAATTTTCAAAACCGCACCCACACGCCATATTTAACAATGTAGGCTACATTTTTTTTTATATTTGAGTAGTTAAACCGCCACCCGCCCGAATTTAATTAAAATATTATTTTTCGTCACATCATCCACCCGACCTGCGGTTTGTCTGCGGTTGTAACCGCCATCCACGCATCTCTACTCAGTGTGCATGTTGCTGAATAGACTGTTTCTGCAGTGTAACAGTTACATGAGTTACATGGGCTTTGCAAACTGAAGCATTGTGTTCACACAGCAAATGGCCCAACAACTGAGCTAATGCCACCATTCTAGCTCAGCTCAATGTTGTTTCACTACAGTACCTCGTCTGGCAAGTTCAGAAACTACCTCATGGCGCGACCCAATTTTTGGGTTTCCAGTCAGTGAACAGAGGAAATCTGTAAGTTATCAGGGCTAAGCGTGATGTTAAACTCAAGCGTTAAGTTTGAGTATGTATGCTGCATTTAGGCTTTCGTGATTGGCTTGAGTGTAAAAATTCCCAGAGAAGTATCTGCCCACCAGGAAGCAAGCATATGGCTGTGGGTAGTAGGCAGAGTCTTTACATGAAGTGAAAAGATCTGGTCCACCAGGCTACCAACAGTTAGCTTCTCCAACACAAACACGCAAATCAGACCCACCAGACATACACTCCCTGTGCATGTTCAAATGAAAATAGTCCTTCTGAAACTCCTCTGACGCCTTCTAAAACTGTTTTGATGCAATGCGGATTGAACCTTTTAGTTGCGCATCTGCTGTAGCCTTGTAATAACTACAGCTAATAAAGATGTTCACAGGTGTTCCCAGTGGTTAGAGAGTGGATTAGTTTGCTTTTATAATTAAGTACCCTGGTGGTTAGGGACCAGAGACAAGGTTGTTTGTCTTTTCCTGCTCATCTGATGGTGGTTTTGAGCCAAAGGGAAATGAGTCGAAACCAGATACTCAGATGCAGCTGAGTGACAACTAATGTGCCCGACTTTACGTTGCCTTTGTCATTGGTTGTAGTCTGTTTTTCTAACCAATGCATTTGTCTTTATATTGCCTGTCCCAAGGTTTGCTCTTTGTTTCTTAAAGACAGATGAGCTCTCTCTGTGTCTCTCTCTCTCTCTGTTTCTCTCTCTCTCTCTCTCTCTCTCTCTCTCTCTCTCTCTCTCTCTCTCTCTCTCTCTCTCTCTCTCTCTCGTTCTCTCTCTCTCTCTCTCTCTCCCTCTCCCTCCCTCCCTAAAGGCAGATGAGCTGAGATTACATAAACTTTATAGTCCCTAAAAAGGAAATAGGCAAAAAAAGTGAGCACATGACATGTACACCATACAGTGTCAACATCGCATTAGGCCATACAACACAGAACAATTAGCAGACCATCTAAGGGACCACAATGTAAATAAGTCTTAGGGCCTTTCTGTATTATCCCTGGCTTCTCTTTGAAATTGATGGTGTCTATTATACAGAGCTGTATAACTTTGTTTTGTTGGTCAAATAAAATCAATCATTACATTACACTTAGCTGACGCTTTTATCCAGAGCGACTTACAGTTATTTACAGGGTTTCAGGCACAGTCCCTGGAGCAGTGTGGGGTTAGATGCCTTGCTCAAGGGCTTTTCAGCTATGGGTAGGGCAGGATTTGAACTTGCGACTCTCCAGTCCCAAGACCAACTCCCTAACCACTTAGACCACAGCTTGCCCAATCAATATATCAATCAAACAGTACAGAACAGCATAGCTCTTAACTGTCCGTCCCTCCCCCTGCAGACATACTTTGGCATGGACGTGTCAGCAGTGGAGGATCCGGTGCAGCGGCGTGCGCTGGAGACCATGATCAAGACCTACGGCCAGACGCCACGCCAGCTCTTCAACACGTCGCACATCAGCCGCGCCGGGCCCAAGCTGCTCATGGAGGGCGAGCTGCCCGCCGCCATGGGCCTCCTGGTGCAGCTGGCCTTCAGGGAGAACCGCGAGCAGCCCAAGGAGGTCACACACCCGGTAACCACACACACACACACACACACACAGATACAGACACAGGGTGTGTTTTGTGGAAGGTGGGGGGGATATCCCCCCTTCTATTTCCCCCCTTCTGCTTTTCATATCCCTACCTCTGCAAAATTATTTTTATCTTTGGTGTGGGTAAGGACTATCCCCCCCTTCATTAGCGATCAATGCAACTCAACTTATGTTGCTTAAAATGCAACAATCTAAAAATATGTGCCCATACATCTGGTATGAGAGTAAGCTATGCAGTAAGGCTACTGTGTCACGCATCTACACTTAATGTTTCTGAATGTCACCAAACAACAATATTAAACAATGTAACATTTTCGTGTGAGAACTTGGTTGAGTCAGAGCAGTGGGCAAAGCAGGACCGAGCTACACGTGGAGGTTAGCGGAGGTTTCCAGCCTCACGGTGAAGAAAAAAACTCAGATTCCTCACACAGATACATGTGGTAGGAGGGTGCATGGAGCCCTTGCGCTGTGGCAAATGGAGAGGTGGTCATGAGTGGCCTGCTGTTTACTGTCTAGTTGCCTGTCTAGTCTTCCTGAGTGTTGACAGGACATTGTGCTATTTAGCAAATACATTTTTAGTGTTACATTGAGGTTCAGCTGAAAAATCTGTTGGCACGTTGGGATGGACTAATCCACAGACCTTAAAAGGCCTGCCTACTTTTTCTGCATCATAATCAACACTGCCTACTAATATTGTATTAGACTGCAGAAGCTGAAAGCAAAACAATAGCCTAAGCAACATGATAGGGCTTAGTAGGCAAATTAAAAATACAATGTTCATTTCAATGAATAAAAAAAAACATCCCCCTTTCTGTTCTTTTGACAAATTGCACCCTGCATGCAAACACACATCCATACACTAAGTAGACTTCTGCACGACCTCTGCCATAACTAGACTACTGTTGCTGGATGCTGCTGTCTCCAGCGACTCATCTTATGTATATATGTATATATGTATACTGCCTTGCATTTTATA
>CM050204.1:10525000-10667500 GCA_027475355.1 Coilia nasus | reverse complement strand
GTTTGTGTGTGTGTATGTGTGTGTGTGTATTTTTGCTTGTGTGTATTTTTTGGGTCTCCCAGTGGGTGGTGGCAGTGACCTGCGGCTGTGGACGGTGAACGGCGACCTGATTGGCCACGTGCACTGCCGAGAGATCATCTGCTCCGTGGCCTTCTCCAATCAGCCGGAGGGCGTGTCTGTCAACGTTATCGCTGGCGGTCTGGAGAACGGCGTAGTCAGGTCAGACACACTACATGCTACATCCTCCTATGAGGAGTCTGTATTGTGTGTAAAAATGTTCACAAATTTACATTAGCATGTCTGAGTTTGCTTTTTTTTTCTCTCTGATCTCTTTTGGTCATTTTTTTAAACGTTCTGTACGTTCTGTTCATTTTTTTAAATGTTCTCCCCCTTTCTCTTTCTCTCCCTCTCTCTGTCTCTGTCTCTCTCTCTCTCTCTCTCTCTCTCTCTCTCTCTCTCTGCCTGTCTCTGTCTTACACCCACAACCAAACCCAAGGCTGTGGAGCACGTGGGATTTGAAGCCTGTACGAGAAATCACTTTTCCGAAGTCTAACAAGCCCATCGTCAGGTATTGATCTCTGCAGCCCTGTCATGTTTGTTTGTTTTCGTCCCATCGGGTGAGTCCTGAAATCTGGCCCACGGCACGGCAGTATCAGTCACAACGTGTCATTTCTCTTTAACGACACACGAATGAGGAGGCTGAATTTATTGAACAGCTGTAGCTGCTGGTATCGTTTTCGCTGCCAGTGTCTCACAGACGAGGAATGAGCCTAGAAGGCCATTTCAGATGATTAATGTTGTTTATGTACTGTTTGTTTCCATGCCGGTAGTTCTCATGCCTTTAATGTATGTAGACTTGATGTCTTTTGTCTAAAGTAGGCATGATAAACAATTAATACAGCAGTGAGTGGAGCACTGGTTTTAATTCCTAATGTATGTGCCATACTAAATATATCTTATGACGTCTCTGTGTACACGAGTTATGTTTCTGTGGATATGTGCTGTGTTGTGCTGTGGTAAATTTAATCCCGTTCTTTTCCGTGCGCACCTCGTTTATTTTCCCCTCCTTTCATTCCAATCGGCAGCCTGACGTTTTCGTGTGACGGCCACCACCTGTACACGGCCAACAGCGAGGGCACGGTGATCGCCTGGTGCCGACGGGACCAGCAGCGCATGAAGCTGCCCATGTTCTACTCCTTCCTCAGCAGCTACGCCGCCGGATGAGACGCCCCCTCCCCCCCACCCACCCACGCCACCAAACCATCCTCATCGTCTCAGGACCCACCCTGACTGACCCTGCCACCACCCCCCCACACCCATCTACACCACTCACACATATGCCCCCCAACCCACCCCAGAGACACGGGGGAGGTGTGCCAGCATGCACCGGCCCCAACCGAACACGCGAAGACACAAGAAAACACAGGCCTTTCAGGACGAGCCTTTCAGGAGGACGAGCTTGACAGAACCAAACCACGAGGCGCAACTATGACAAAAAGTGCTGGAAGCAATGACATGAAAGTAGTGTTATGTATATATGCTAAATATATATTTCTAAATATGGCCGCTGGTGAACGCCAGGGCAAGATGAACAGAGGCCTTTCCGACAGACTTTGTCACGTTTTTTTTTTTTGTTTGTTTGTTTGTTTGTTTTTTCCTTCCTTTTTTGTGCTTTTTTTTTTGAGGAGAGTTCTCTTTTGTTTGCCAGAGTTGCCGATTTCGTTTGAGACCTGTTTTGTCACTTATTGTATTGGTAGTTTGCCGTGTTGCTGTTTGTAGTATTTGTTATTTGTGTTTTGCTGTTTTTTGTTTCTTGTTTTAGTTTATGTTTGTTGATGTGATCTGTAAATCTGATCTGATTCAGTGGTGTTTTTCTTTTTGTAATTATTGTCGTGAAAGCTGCTAGCTTCTGGGTTGGGGTGGGGCGGGGTGGGGTGGGATGGGGCATAGTGGGGTGGGGTGGGATCGGATGGCATCAACCCCAACGGCTGTCCAGCACCATCCCTTCGCCTGCTGCCTCTCGGCTCTGGCTGAAGCTCCGAGACGGAACTCGTTCGAGACGGAACTCGTCCGAGACGGAACTCCTCTGAGACGGAACTCCTCTGAGACGGAATTCGTCCGAGACGGAATTCGTCCGAGACGGAATTCGTCCGAGACGGAACTCGTCCGAGACGAAACTCCTCCGAGACGGAATTCGTCCGAGACGGAATTCGTCCGAGACGGAACTCGTCCGAGACGAAACTCCTCCGAGACGGAACTCCTCCGAGACGCAACTCCTCCGAGACAGAATTCGTCCGGGACGGAATTCGTCCGAGATGGAATTCGTCCAAGACGGATATCCTGCTGAAACGACTGCACTTTTCTCTGCCTGCTGCCAGACTCCCCACCCCCCATCCAGTGATATAACCCCCCACCCCACTCTAGCACCCTGCTCAACACTACGGCCCTAAAGTCCAGCAGCAGCACCTGTCTCTCAGTCCGGTCTGCTTGTCCCTGACGAAACCTGTGAACTGAAAGGAGGAGATGAAGAAGACAGAGATGGGCATCTCATATGTCATTGGTTGCATCCTAGTCCTGCATTTTATTTGTCCCATTTTGTTTGTTTCTGGCAGTTAGCTGTGTTAGCTGTTTTGGTGTTTGTGAGGAAGAATGAGGATTGATATTTCGATTTCACTCCACTGTCCTTGAAAACACGCAGACTCTAGCTTCCTCCATTGGTCACTTACACTCTCTCTCCATCTTTCTGTCTCTGGCTCTCTTTCTCTCTTTCTCTTTTAGACACACACACACACACACACACACACACACACACACACACACACACACACACACAAACAGGCTTAAGGAGAAAACAGATCCATCTGTCTAGAGTGCCCGATGAGCTAAGAGGTGAATCTTGCAGCTCATCACTCTCATTTGGATCTGTCTTATGTGGTAACAGCCTGGAGCATCATTCTCTGTCCACCACTCCTTCCTCTAACTGCTCTAGCACAGGCTCTGGGCCCACCAGTGTGTTAAAGAAAGGAGGGGGTAGAAAGAAAGAGAAAGACAGACAGAAGAAAAGAAAAAGAAAGAAAGAGACAGAGAGATCACTGGTGTGACTTTGGGTAATGAATTAGCTTGAGTACTAGCCCTCCACACACACACACACACACACACACACACACACACACCTGCTGTTTGAGGCTTCTAGGCCACTGCTGGCAGGAAGATCCCATTCAGCGGGAGGTTGCTCAGCGATGGTAATCCCAGAGATTGATTTGGTAATCTCTCAGGCGAAGCTGTATGTGTGTGTGCTGCACAGACACTCAGCAGTCAACAAACCCTCGTCACAGGCACCGCAGTCCAAACACACACAAGCACACACACACACACACACAAACAGAGCGATACGATCACCATATGTGGTCTTGCTGAAAGGCATGAAGATAATGTGTGCAGTACTAACAAATGCATGCATTGTGTTTAAAAAAAACACATCACACTATTTTATGAACAGTGCTTTTTCTCAGGGTCTCGTGCGCCTGATCAAAAAATGTTCTTTGTGTTCTGACCCAGTGTGTCTTTGCTCTTGGACCAAACCGTCCAGTTGGTCTCTAGAGGTGGTCATGGTGGCCAGCTGATGTAGGTTTAGTGATCACTGCAAAGTTTTGGGGGCCATTGTCAGGAATGTGTGTGTTTTAAGAGTGTGTGTCAAGCTAGCTGTTATGGGGACCACCTGTCTTAGGGCTGCGGTCCCTTATACATCTGAGATATTTATTCATTTTTCTTTATCTGAGCGCAGTAGTGACTGTACCTTTTGTTGTTGTTGATGATGCTTGTTGTATTTTTGGTCGCAGAAAAAGTTGTCATTGTTTCGGATTGTAATATAGTGAAATGCAATGAGATGTTGTGTCTTAAAAGTTAGGAAAGTTTACTCCTGGTCTTATATTATTGTTGGACATAAAAATCACTGCTTGGAGAGGCCCCTGGGTGAATTCATAAGACGTCTGGACAGTTCCTGATTCCTGTCCCAAATTCCAAAAGGCCTTAGAGGTCTGAACTCTCTAGAAAGTAGGATTAAACCAAGAAGAAATTGTAAGCCACTTTCTGCTTCCATATTGGCTGTTTTCTACCAGCATGACCAGGTTGGAAAGTGTTGAATTGCTTTGTTTTTGCCTCTCTGAATGTTTGTTACTGACAGCCTACTGTTGTGTTTACAGAAAGGGAAGTTATATTTCGTTATAAAAAAAAGTTCACTACCGTTGTTTGATTCCTCAACCCCCTCCAGTTGCTTTTTGGTTATGTTAACTAAAGACAATTGAACCCATTTAATATCTAATTGGATATCCCTTTTCAAATCGACTGAATCCTATGAACCAATCATGTTGGCTTCCATCTAGCATTCCTAAATAAGGATAGGGCCTCTGATGTTTACAATGTTTGCATTTGTTCCTGCTTTGTTTTCCGTGGATTAACGCACACTTTCCCTCCTCTGGTCTGTTGCTTCGTTCAACTTTTTACTTGTATGTGTACATTGTCTGATGCATGATTGTATGTCTCTTTACATTGTCTGAGATGCGACGTGGAATGCCATCGGATGATGCCTTGTGTGAGTCTGACAGGATTAAGTGTGAATGAAAGATAAAGAAAAAAAAATGTTGCTTTTTACAGCAAAAAAAAAATCACAAAGGACTCGTTTTGTTTGTTTTTGTTGATGTCGTTTGTTAAACTGATGGAGCTTTACGTAATTTAAGATCATTTAATGTGTATAGAGACTGAGGGGTCCGTGCGTTTCAGAGAAAGACGTGCAACGGACATTACTCCCCTACACTGATTGTTCTGAAGAGGGAGACGACTGAATGGAACATGTATTTCTTATATTTTGTATCTATGAATGGACAGAAGTGATCAGTATATAATATAAATATATATAAATATGAATATTTAAGAAATATTGTGTGGTGTGTTTTATTGTCCTGTTGACCGCTGGACTGAGACTTCTCAAGGTGATGGCCTACTTTTTTCGCCCCCAACAGCTAATTAGAGTGTTTATTGGTTTAAAAATTTTAAACAGTCTAGGATTAAAGACCAATAGGAATGCATGTTTGTTACAGACAAAGGGGAAATTGTTCCCTTTAAAGCGAGTTGGCTAAATGCTTGACAAACAGGTCAGTCACCAGCAAAGTCTACCATACATTGCATTACCCGAATGGAAGCAACAGCCTTCTTTATTTTAGAGGACACCACAGAGACACCGGACACACCTTAACATGGCATACACAGCACTGACCACAGAATGCGTATAATTAAATAAATAGCGCTCTGGTGAAAATTGGCTGCGCTTCTCCCAGTAAAAATGACAGCGCCATTGTCAGTGGTTTGCCGCTGCTTCTTCTCTATGGACCAACTGGGAGACCCAGTGATGTCAACAGTGATGTAAAATTAAGCAGGGAAGCCTGTCTACGTCCCAAAGCGCACTATAGTCGTAATTGCAAATTGCGAATGCGACGGGTGCCATTTTCGCCTCTCTGTAAACCATAGAGGCAGGGGTTCAACCTCAGAGACACGTGAAACGCACGCACGGCGTCTTTTGTCGCAAATACAGTATTGCCAGGTGAGAGAATAGGGGTTGTCCCTTCATGTCTGCGTGCACCATCTTGCACTGTATTATTGTCCGCGTCATACTGAGGTCTCCCATAGTTGGCATACGCTTTTTCTCCAGGTCTGTCGTCGGTGAGCTCTAGGGTATATCTCAACTCTTCGGAATCAAGGCTATTCTTAAATGTACGACGTAAATTGGGGAAAGACTCGGCTCTGCGCGTGGTGGAAGAATCCTCAGTGTCATCAATATTCTGGTTTACGCGGCGACTGGGCTCGGCCAGAGTAGCTGCGGGGTTTTCCTCCTGAATTCTAATTTGACTACCTTTTGTAGGGTGGAGTCAACCCCGGTTTCTTAATATCACACAACCTAATCATTTGCAGTCTTCAGGTAGGTGTATGTATTTCTTATTCGTGTCTGTTGTTGCCGTTAAATGGGCGTGCCTGACAGCATAGTCGTTATGATTATATAGATTCATATATCCATTTGAATTATTGAGAGGTATTTGTGCGTGACTCCCATTAACAAGACATACAATTGAAGGCAGTTGAGCGTTTACAGAAATTAAACGTATTAGTAGGCTAAAACCCTTAGGTCTATTCATGAGCTTCGAATCCATGCCAAAAGAAGAACTCGGTGCCCTGCTTGTTACTTAAACACACCGAGGCAGAAAATCCGATCATTTTTACATGGCTACTGTTGCATGTAAGTGGCAACGCACTATGGATCGTGCCCAGCCATTTAAGCCACCTCAGCTCATGTGTTACTTGCCCGTCAATTTGTTTAGTTCTTGGGTTCACCTGAATTCACCATGTGTCATTCTTACCAGGGCTAACCCAGCCCTATGGTGTTGGGGTTCTGTCCAAGCATGCGCTTTCGTTGTGCCAAATGGTCGTCAGAAACCCCCTATGTGATATCTTCAATTAAATGGTTTGGTGTAGCGACATTTTGACTCGTATTGGCATATGTTTGCATGGCAGTAAGCACAGACTGCCTGGCTTTACACAGTGCTACGAGAGAAGGCCTGGGTGGGACATTAGCCACAGTATTATGTCAGAATACAACATGCCAAATGTAGGCTTTCCTTAATTCTGTATTTGTGTGTTAATCATCAGCCGACTGATGTGATCAAAAGAGTCTGGTTTTATTGCCAGTAAGAAGGCTGCCTTTTGTATGATTTACATATTTAATATTGCATATTTGTGTATGATTGCAACGGATGAAGTAAGGGTTAAATGGGTTAAAAGGGTTAAAAGTCTGGACACTGTCCAGATGAGCTCCATGCCTTTTAAAAACACACTTACTGTTCCACTTCACCACTTGCTTTATTCACACAGCAATATGTGCAGACAAGAGAGACTGTCATTAGAGTGTTTTTCCAGTGTAAGAAAGGGTTTATAGAGCTTTAACCAGATCCCTGTCTCAGGCCAAAGGGCCATACAGTCAGTGTCATTTTCACTCAGGTGGTTGTCTGTGTTGTGCTGTTATCTCTGTGTACACCAAAGAAACGTAACACAGAAACCATTCCTGTATTACAGAAATGTAATTCAGGCACTGGTGTCTCTTTATCTTGGTCTGTCAGTGGCCTTGTCATGTTTTATTATGTTCATGTGATAAACAGTACAACCTGAGTTTACGATGAACAAAGACTTTCTGATTTAGGCCCATCCCATAGACCTATAGTGTACTTGCATCTTGTAGGTTTAAAAATGGTCAGCTTTTATGCTACCAAACACTTGTACAGTACAAGTAAAGTCATATGGGCATACTTGTGTACAGTGTGTAAACCAGAGGTTCTACTTTTTTGTTCACAGTTTTGTTTTTTCACTACTGTCAGGTTTCACCGTTGCTAAATGATCTGTCCCCTGACACATTTTGAATAGTTAGAGTAGACAAAGGTATATAGGTCTACATGAAAAAGAAAAATAAGAGTCCATATAAACTAGTAAGAGTTAATATGATATTAGATTAGATTCAACTTCATTGTCATTGTGAGAAAATGGGAAGAAAGACGGTCTACTGCAGTGGGGAACAGTGAGGAAAAAAAGGTCTTGCAGCATAAATGATGCTATGCTATATTATATTTACACATTGATGGGCAGTATAACGAAACTGTTTACAATCCTTGCCATGCTGATAAACAGCGTAGGCTGTGGGTCGTGATGTAGAACAGATGGTGGTTCCTGGTGTAAGTCAGGTTTCTCTTTGCTGTGTGTCAGATTGTCCTTGAACCAGACACCGAGCCCCAACACCTTCACATAGGGTTCTGTGTGTCTGTCTGTGTGTCTGTCTGTCTGTCTGTCTGTCTGTCTGTCTGTCTTTCTGCCTGTCCACCTCTTTTATTGTCAGGCAGATGTGAGACATAAAATGCCAAGTGCTCCAGATAGTCTTTGACTGGAATGCACTTACAGCTGTTACAATTTATAGTACTTTAAAAAAGACACAAAGACCTGCTAGAATGATTGTAACATAACATATGTAAATCACATCACATACACATTACATTACACATGGTATAACATATTACATCATGTGGTTTCTTCCTCATAACTCACAGGACACCACCATGAAGGACACCATGGCCAACAACAGTACAGCCAGCATCTCTCAGGCCAGGAAAGCTGTGGAGCAGCTCAAGATGGAGGCCTGCATGGACAGGATAAAGGTACATGTGCACTCATGCTCCACGCCTCTGTTTTACTGCCAGGGCTGTTTGTACACGCATATGGTTCCCATTAGAGCTGTAATCGGGCCTTAAAAGTTAGGCCCGACAAGGCCCGAGCCCAATAGAATTCGGCCCGAGCTCGACCTGGACCTGGAGCTTGACAGTTTTTCCAAAGCCCGAACCCATTTGAAGCCCGACATATTCAAATATGCACATGCATACAGATCTTTTGCCTTTCGTCATAAATGAGACATTTATACATTTTAACATCATTTATTATGACAAACGTAAAAAGTTGAAACAAACATGTAAGTTGGAACAAATAAATAACATAATTGCCAGAGGCTAGCCTCCTTTTCACCTTCGCAGCATCCATTTTCGCATCTGTCTCGAGCTCATCGAAACTAATCACCTGACCTTTCAGTTACCGCGCACTTGGCCTGCATGCCCGAACCCGGCCGGAGCCTTTTTACATTGTTACAGTGTTTTATAGCACACATTATGCTAATGTAACGGATGCCAACTAGCATAGCTCAGCAAACCTCCCTCACAACACCCCAAGGGGGTACACTACTGACTTAGCTAACAGCCTTTTAGCTCAGTTGGTTGTGCATCACCATGTCCCACTTCAAAGTTGCTGTGAGGTTGCAAGTTCGAGCCTTTGGCTGGACTGCAAAGGATGAGCTCGGTTATACTAACCACAGAAAACACAGCTTGAGCTTGCATGAAGAACCCACATGCACCATCACCTAAAGAAGAAACAACAATTTACCACCAGAATATATACAGTACACAGCGGTCAGCTTTCATTTCAGTTTTAGTTTGCTTATTTATTTTTCAGTGAATTTGCAGAGAGAAAATCTCAATGAACAGGCAGCATAATGGTGGCACGCCACTTTAGGACAAAAAGTATTCTCAGGTCTCAAAGCAGCTCTGGTGATCCCCACGCGAAAATGGCAAGTCAGACATGATGGGCAGACTGAGCATTCGACATGGGCAGCATGAGTGAGCAGCGGCCTTTTAATGGAGCGCTCCAGGCAGCCGCAGGAGGGGGGGGGGGGGGTATAGGCACAGCTGTGCTCTACGGTACCTTGGAGGGGAAATGAGTGAAGGAGAGAGAGAGAGAGAGCGAGAAAGACAGAGAAAGAGAGAGAGAGAGAGAGACTCTCTACCCTGCTGCTCCGTCTATTTTTAATCTTCCTCGCAGACTGGGCATAAGATCATTTTGCAGACGGTAGACATTTCCCCGAAAGAAATCAACCCCCCCACCCCCCTCTCTCGACTTGCACTTTTTCATCTTACACTCATTCCCGCTGAGACCCGTAGATTAATGCCACTGTCACTCGATAGCGCTGCTTTTTATGTCGTGATTGTCTTTGTGATAGCCAAAATCTGCAGAGCACTTTTTGAGCCAAGAGCGGACGGCTCACTCCATTTGATCTGAAACGGATCCTTTTTTTAATAAATTCTTTCCAAATCTGAGAATTTGGAACCCCGCACTTCCTTCCCACTTCCTTCAGTAGACTTTCCTCTCCTCCTCCTCCTCCTCCTCCTCTTCCCCCAGTGGGAAGCAGAATAAGACAGAGTGAGAGAGACAGGGTCAGGTTTCTGTGTTGTGAGGGCCAGTCTTCCTCACTGCACCCCTTGCCCTCTGCTGTCTCCAGTCCTTTGTACATTAGTGAGTCACCCAGAAGGAAGCAGAGTGAGGATAGAGTGAGAGAGACAGGGTTGGGTTTGTGTGCTGCGAGCGCCAGTCTTTTTTTCTGCACCCCTTGCCCTCTCTGCCCTACAAAGGCAAAGCGCGGTAACTACATGAACATAAAAACTGAGCAAAATGCTTTTTGTGTTGTCATGCTGCCCAGTCACACATGTTGTAGGTGTATTAGGGGTGATGCTTTTATGTACATTCTTAATAGGAAGAAGCAAGAGATTTAGTCACAAGACAAAGGATGTGTTATAAAGTCAATTTCCAGTCTAAACTCAATTTGACAAATTATGCAGTTACTATCTTTGGGCTTTGTAGGGCCGCTCTGCTGTCTCTAGTCTCTTGTACATTGGTGGACATCTCAATGCTTACGCAGCAGTATGGCCGGGTGCCCGTACCTTATACACCAACCAACATGGGTTGGCCGGTTGAATTGACCTGCAAATAACCCACCAACCCCCCTTCGGGTGTAGGTACAGTTAAACATGAATCAATTTTGATTTATACATTTTAACTGGCTGATCTGATCTGATCTGATTTGATTTGATTTGATTTGATCTAATTGTCACAAAATGGCTCTGGCCAGGTCCTGGCTGCTGCTGTTGCTGCTGCTACTACTTCACATTTTTACATGTGCTACCTTTGCATTTAGTTCACTATCTTATTCAGTGACTTACAGTGAATTAGGTACAGCAACAGCAATATAGGGTTATATGCCTTGCTCAAGGGTACCTCAGCCATGGATTAGGGTGCAGGAGAGCACTGCTTATTTACTCCCCCACCCACATTTTATCCTACTCGTACAGGAATCGATCCCGCTACCCGCCAATTCCAAAACCAACGCCCTAACTATTAAGCCCTAGCTGCCCCTGCTTCTGCTACAAGTGCTGTGGTGATCATCTGATCCAGCGTGGCTCTCATGTGCTGTGGGAACATCTTCCCTGCAGCGCAGCAGGGCTTTATGCTCAGCGGTGTGACCTGTCCTTCAGGCCTGGCCAGGCAAACAGTGGCCCCAGTGCTTGCTGTGCACAAAGCCTGTTTTCATCTACAGTTTGTGGCAACGGTACACAGAGGTGTAGCTCTTTCTCTTTCTCTCTCTCTCTCTCTCTCTCTCTCTCTCTCTCTCTCTCTCTCTCTCTCTCTCTCTTTCTCTCTCCCTCTCTCTCTCCCTCTCTCTCTCTCTCTCTCTATCTCTCTCCCTCCCTCTCTCCCTCTCTCTCTCTCTCTCTCTCTCTCTCTCTCTATCTCTCTCTCTCTCCCTCTCTCTCTCCCTCTCTCTGTCTCTCTCGGTGTGTGGTGGGGTTGTGTGTGTGTGTGTGACGGGGGAGATATTTCCTGTGAGCTGGGATGGAACTGAAGCCCTTTCTCATCATCTCAGGAGTCTGAGCTCGGCTTGAGGCTGTTGTTGTTGACGACACGATGTAGTCGGACCAGACCAGAGCCATGAAACTCAGCCATGACATACAGTAACTCCCTCTTTCTTAGTGGAGGGGCCTTAGGGACTCTGTGTGTGTGTGTGTGTGTGTGTGTGTGTGTGTGTGTGTGTGTGTGTGTGTGTGTGTCTGTGTGTGTGTGTGTGTGTCTGTGTGTGTGTGTGTCTGTGTGTGTGTGTGTCTGTGTGTGTGTGTGTGTCTGTCTGTCTGTCTGTCTGTCTATAGACTAAATGTAACATTAGAATAGAATAAAATGTATTGCCATTGTGGGAAGTAGGGGGAAGAAACCCAATAAATACACTTAGCGTCTGAACAGAAGTCCAATAAAGTATTATTTGCATATAAATGTAGGAAAAAAGTATGTATTGTAGCATAAATGATGCTATAGATAAATGTACTTTATTGATTCCAAGCTGGCTATATGGCTTGTGGCTATATATGGCTTATTATATATACACATTGATGGCCAATATAACGAAACTCTTTACAATCCTCGCTGTGCTGATAAACAGCGTAGGCTGTGGGTCGTGATGTAGAACAGATGGTGGTTCCTGGTGTAAGTCAGGTTTGTCTTTATTGTCGGATTGTCCTTGAACCAGACACCGAGCCCCAACACCTTCACATAGGGTTCTGTCTGTCTGTCTGTCCGTCTGTCTGTCTGTCTGTCTGTCTGTCTGTCTGTCTGTCTGTCTGTCTGTCTGTCTGTCTGTCTGTCTGTTCTGTTCTGTTGTCAGGTAGATGTGAGACATCAAACAAGCAAGCAAGTGCCCCAGATATTCTTAGAATGGAAAGGCACCTCCAATTTTTTATCATTTTTAGTATTTTAAAAAATGTAAAGTAAAGTATAGTTCCAATCTGGAAGTCTTTTCCAGCACATGTTTTGCATTACAATATTGGTAAACCTCCCTCCCAACAGTCTCAAGGGGATACACTTACTGCCATAGCTTAGCTAATTGCTCATCTTGGAGTTGTGGTTTAGCACACAGCCCAGTTTAACCGGAGCCATAAGGCACAGCCATGACATAACTGCCTCTCCCACAGCAGAGGGGCCTTGGGGAGTGTGTGGAGGGGTGGAGATGGGAGGAGTGGGTGGGTGGGTGGGGGGTTAAATGCTGGCCGTGGGGTAGTGGCCACAGCAGGGAGAGAGCGAGAGCACAGCACAGGAACCACCACCCATCTTCCAAATCCAATTAGGAGTGTTCTCCAGAGGCAGCGCAGCCAGTCAGTAAAGCTGCCAGTGGGCATGGGGGCACCGGGCGCGGCAGAGGAGAGGAGGGAAGAAGAGAGGAGAGGAGCGGAGAGGAGAAGAGAGGAGGGGAGGGGGGAGGGGAGAGGAGAGGAAATAAGAGGAGAGGAGAGAAGAGGAGAAGAGAGAAGACAGGGGGGAGGGGAGAGGAGGGAAGAAGAGAGGAGAGGAGCGGAGAGGAGAAGAGAGAAGACAGGAGGGGAGGGGGGAGGGAAGAGGAGAGGAAATAAGAGGAGAGGAGAGAAGAGGAGCGGAGAGGAGAGGAGAAGAGAGGAGAGAAGACAGGAGGGGAGGGGGGAGGGGAGAGGAAAGGTGAGTAGAGGAGAGGAGAGAACACAGGAGGGGAGACGAGGAGAGGAGAAAAGAGGAGGGGGGAGGGGAGAAGAGAGGAGGGAAGGGCAGGAGAGGAGAGGAGAGGAAGAGAAGCCTGGGTGTCGTTGACTGACTGACTAACCGAGAGAGGAAAAGGAAGGGAGCTCTCCTCATTAATCCCTCAATCAGTGGCTGGGATGTGATGGGAGCTAATTAGTGGGCCGCTCCTTTATCAGTCTCGCGTGCTGTAATTACACAGGGATGCATGACACCAGACTGGGGCACAGCAGCACACCACTGACACAGCACCACCTTTACACACACACACACACACACACACACACACACACACACACACACACACACACACACACACACACACACACACACACTACTGCCAGCTCCTCACTACCGCCGTAACAAGTGCTCGTCCCCAGAGAACCACAATCCTGCAAGTGTGTGTGTATGTGTGGAGGAGGTGCTGTGTGTGAGTTTGAGTTTGTGTGTGTGCACGTGCTCTCTATATATGTGTGTTAGAGCACTGGTGTTGTGTTGTGTGTGTGTGTGAGCACCTGTGTGTGTGTGTGTGTGTGTGTGTGTGTGTGTGTGTGTGTGTGTGTGTGTGTGTGTGTGTGTGTGTGTGTGAGTTTGTATGTGCACGTAGGCTCTTTATATATGTGTTAGAGCAATGGTGTGTGTGTGTGTGTGTGTGTGTGTGTGTTTGTGTGTGTGTGTGAGGGGGTTTTGCCACAAGAAGGATTGTAGGTCATGCATAAAAAAGCTCATTAACTGAAGTTAATACACTTCTCCCCAGTGAAACAACTAAACAACTGTAACATCAGAGGTACTGTCAATTGCTGTTTTCCTGAACATTCTGTGGATATTGCCACCTTACTGAAGATCCTCATTAAAAAAAGGCCTCGGTTTGTAGTCATGAGACCTGGGTTTTGACAGAACATCTTTGGGGATAATCTTCATATATGTGTTCACTTTATGTGACTGGATTTCATTTTATTTTAGTTTAGTTGGTGGCACTTGGCAGCCATGCCTTCTCTCCCTTTGGCACACATCAAAGCTGGACAAATCACATGATGTATTTATTATACAGTGGTCCCTCGCTATAACGCGGTTCACCTTTCGCGGCCTCGCTGTTTGGCAGATGTTTTAGTGCGTGCTTTTTTTTCTTTTTTCTTTTTTTACAGCGCATTGTGTTCTGCACCCTGATTGGCTGCAGACTGCAGAACATTGTCAATCAAACTCCTGTACAGTACAGAGTGCGCTCAGCTTGTAAAATTTACATAAAACTTCCATCGTTAGCCTCTGAAGTGCTGTATGTTTGCAAGTTTGAACTTTGAGAGTAGAAGAGAGAGAAATGTGAGAAAATGTCAATGCCGGTCTGAAAAAAGTGTATAAAGTGTGTAGTGAGGGGTTTCGCAGCCTTAAAACATCTATAATATTAATTGTAAAAAATAAAGCTGACTATTTCGCGGATTTCGCCTATCGCGGGTTATTTTTAGAACGTAACTCCCGCGAATAACGAGGGACCACTGTGTACGTATATGTATGTATCGATACTCCTTCCAGGCCTCAGGACAGCGCTGAGATGCGGTGAAGCGGAGTGGACTGAGCACTGGGCTACTGGGAACTTTTGTAGTGTCCGTCTGTGTGTGTGTGTGTGCAGCTGGCACAATACGCTACACACCCCTTAGAGCCCAAAAGTTGTCTGTCCTACAGCTGCTCCTGACACCCCACCACCACCACCACACACCACACACACACACACACCACACCTTGGATAATATGACACTCATCCAGAGATGGCCAGAGATGGCCTCCCCCCTCCATGAACACTGTCACCCACCAAACCCACTATTCCGTCACACTCCCACCCCCAAATTCACTAACCCCTCACAGTCCCACCCCCACCCCCACCCCCACCACCATCCCTCAGCTCTCACCCAGATATAACCAGGCCAGCAGGCGTTGTGTCTAGGTAGTCTGGGTGTAATCTGGGTAAGTAATCTGGGTGCTGGACCAAAAAGCGAAGTCAAAGAGCAGAAACAAAGTCCGCGACACCAGAGTGTGCTCACACCCGAGTGAGTTTTTAATTATGACGTTTCAGTCATATGCCCTTTATCAGATGTGATCTGAAAGGTCAGCAGACCTCTCTTCTCCATGAGCAAAACCTACTGTAAGCCTCGCTCAAATCCCTTCTCCTGCCTGTGCGCGAGCCTTAAAATATACGGCACATTTCTCGCCGGTCGTGGCCAGCCTGAAGCCACGGGGCCTGTGAGCCGCGTGCTGAGTGCGTAACGGACAGACCATTCTTCAATCAGCCCAAACGAACGACTGTTATCGGAATGAATAATTGATTAATTAATATAAAACACCAACGCTGTGCTGCACGGTATCCATAATTCAGGAGGCCGTCGTGCTAAGACAGTGCTGCGTGTGCAATTACACAGCACAGATGCTCCTGCTTTAACCTCAAATGCCTCCTCCCCCTCTCTCCTTTTCCCTCTCTCTCCTTTTCCCTCTCTCTCCTCCTCCCTCCACATCCCTCAGTGTGTGACTCTTTTCCTCCCTCTGTCTGTCTGTCTGTCTGTCTGTCTGTCTGTCTGTCTGCCTGTGCATTGTCCTTGTCTGTTTGTGTGCGCTAGTTTATCTTGATTTGTCGGGGAGGGAGGGAGGGAGGGAGGCTGGCAGGCAGGGCGGGACGGCCAGAGCGGAGCAGAGAGAGGGAGAGAGAGAAGGAGAGGGGGAGCAAGATAGGGACAGAGAGAAGAAGAGGAGGAGCGAGAGAGGGAGAGAGAAAAGAAAAGGGGGACAGAGGGAGAGAGAGAAGGAGAGGGGGAGCGAGAGAGGGACAGAGAAGGAGAGAGCGAGAGAGGGAGAGAGAAGGAGAGAGCGAGAGAGGGAGAGAGAGAAGGACAAGGGGAGTGAGAGCGGGAGCTGCTTGAGTGAGCACGGGTAGTGGTGCAGCGTTGTGCATCTGCAAGCTTGCAGCTTGCCGCTCTCTCTCTCTGTTTCTCTCTCTCTCTCTCTCTCTCTCTCTCTCTCTCTCTCTCTCTCTCTCTCTCTCTCTCTCTCTCTCTCTCTCTGTCTCCAGAGCGCCCACTCGTTCGGACCAGTGGCTCCGGCTCAAGCCTGATGTCAGCACTATTTGTCACATCCAGCACCACGTCGTGTCCTCTCTGCACCACCGCGTGTGTTACTTTATGGCCCATACGCCTACGCCAGGCAGTGTGCGCTATTCACTGCTCAGTGGTCCTTAACGGTAATAGGTTACTTTATACTTACTTACAGATTTTCTTAAATCAATAAAATAAATAAATTCATTTCTTTCTAAGTTTCCTAAACTTTTTCTAGGATCAAAAAAAGTAGCTATATATCTGCCTATGTAAACATTAGTATTATAATAAACTTATTAATTTGGTTATATATGTATTATACTTTTTTCCTTAAATAAATTACTGAAGTAGAGCTTCTATGTCTTTCAACATAGTTTAAGTTAGGAATTAACAGCAAGAGATTTGGAGTTTCTTTCTAGCACTTAGGCACAGAGGGATATCTAACAGTTTAACAATAGTCATTAATAAGGTTTGAAGTTTAAAAATAAGAAGTAAATTGTTTACTAATTTAAAATTCTAATAATTGGATAAAACAAACCATAAGAGCAGATATGATTGTGTAAATCAGAATAACTGCCGTTAGTGTAGACTTTACTCACCAGTAAGTCAGACTTTCACTTGAGGTTTATTTCAGTGACAGTGGCCCTTGAAATAAAAGACATCACCGTAGTTTCAGAGGTTTGGGTGGGGCAGAGGATGGTGGTGCATCTAAGCAGGTTTGGAGATAATGGTTGGCACAATATGTTTTTTTTCTTTTCTTGTTCTTGTGACTTTGTAACCAAATGACTGAGTGATTGATGTCCAATCTTGTGTGTGCACTGAGGTAGACGTGAGTGGCGTAGTGATGGTCGGAGTTTTAATGAAAAGACCTGAAATGTCCTGGACGTGCACAGAGAGGGGAGGAGAGGAGAGGATGGTGGGTTCCATTGCTGTGAAGGGTAGCATGAAGATTACAGAAATGAATGAACACTGTGACTCACTCTCTCTGTTCTCTCTCTCTCTCTCTCTCTCTCTCTCTCTCTCTCTCTCTCTCTCTCTCTCTCTCTCTGTCTCTCTCTGTTTCTCTCTCTCTCTCTCTCTCTCTCTCTCACTCTTTCTCTTTCCGTCTGTTTCTCTGTTTTTCTCTCATTCTCTGTATGTCTGTATTTATGTATAACTGCTTGTGTTGTGTATGTGTATATGTTTGTGTATATAGCTGTTTGCATTTGAGTGTGTATCTGCATGTATGTGTATGTGTGTGTGTGTGTGTTAGGGGTGTGCAAAAATATAGTTATCGCAATATATCGTATCGCAATATACTATATCGATTAAACATCAATATCGCAATGTATTGTGATACTAATTTTCACAATATACTATGTCAATTTCTAACTCCAAAAAAAAATAAGACATAACATTTTTTAAACGTATATTACAGCTCTGTCCTCCAGTAGTTTACTTTCTAAATCCTATGCCCTTAATGTTTTTGAGTTATGTTGATTTAATTCAGTTTTGATAAGATGTAGGACTATCCACATCGTAAATAGCAACTAATAATTTAGTTCTATTTATACATTTTCACTGAACTATGTAGAATATCGCAACATATTGCAGTATACCCAGTATTGTGAATGTATTGTGATAGAATCGTATTGTGACAAATATCAATACAATACAATATGTATTGTATCGTAAAACCTTTGGCAATACCCACTCCTAGTGTGTGTGTGTGTGTGTGTGTGTGTGTGTGTGAGAGAGACGATGAGATATGGTTTGTGTGTGTATTTATGTGTGTGTGTGTGTGTGTGTGTCTGTATATCCACAGGGGGGTGATTGTGAATTTGTGTTTCTGTGTCGTTTGGTCTGTAATGTGTGTCTTTATCTTGGTGTGCATGTATTCCTGTGACTGGGAAGGAAATGTTTGCCCTAATGACTGTGTTTAGCGTGCTTATCACATTGCCTAGCCCGCAGGCTCCATCTGCCCTAAGGAGCGTGCTGTGTTCCAGCCATGCCCCATGATCAACCCTCTGACTCCTTCTAATCTCATGTTCTTCACTGCCAAAACACTACATGTCTATTTGTTGACTGTTTAAACAAAATACTAAATCTTATCTTACAACTAACAGTCATCATACAGTATCATTGTACCTCATCAGGTGAAACCCAGTGTACATGTATATTTGTGCACGCATATGTGTGTGTGTGTGTGTGTGTGTGTGTGTGTGTGTGTGTGTGTGTGTGTGTGTGTGTGTGTGTGTGTGTGTGTGTGCATGCATGTGTTTGTGTGTGTGTGTGTGTGTGTGTGTGTGTGCATGCGTGTACAGTATTTGTGTGTGTATTTTATATTACATGTAAATTAATATTAATTTCCCAAGATATAGCTTAGGGCTGTCCTCTGTCAAGATGTCGAAATTAATAGACCACCAATATAAAGTGAACAGTCAGAAGCAATTCTGTGTAATGTATCATTCACAGTAGACAGAAGGAAAAAAAAACAGGGAAAGGCAAAATTTAGGCCTAGCTAATAACATTTTTTGAAAATTGTGCATTCCCTTTGCCTTTTCAAAAAGATTTAGGGAGCTTAGCTGCGTAGATGAAAAGAATATTGAGTGATAACGTTGCTGCCAAGTCGTTCTTAAGTCATTTTTCTGGAAAAGTCAGTGCTGCAAATGTAGCCTATAGCCGAAACAAGGTTGTTTTAAAAGCAGTGACTTTATAAGATAAATCTGATAAACAGTTTATATTGTCTTCAGTTTTTAGACCAACAAACATTACCCAGTGAACTCACCAGTCTTTTCAAACACATCCCTCATCATTACCTATCCAAGTTTAAGTTCATAATATGATGTAACCACAAACACAAACAGGTTTAAACATACCTTATAACTGATTGTTAAATGTTCTTAATAAGGGTAGGCCTTTACAATAATGGCAAAGTTTGACAGTAAAGTAAACAATTGCTGTTACAGCAATACAGTGTCTGCAGACCTAATGGCCTTTCGTCCATTTTCAATTCTTTATTTGAACCCACCAGTCATATTTCTCACAGACAGAATTTGATTCTTTTCAGAGTTTAAAAGTTGGCTTTGACACTCATGATACCAGAAAACCTTGCAGAAAACCTTGGTGACTGCACCACACAGCAAGGCTGCCTATTAGTGCTGATAGAGAGATATTTTTGCTAGCTGTTTGGATTTTCCTGTAGCTACCCCTTCCAGTCATAAATGGCGTTTCCTAAAAAACGGAAGTTCAGGAGGAGTGTGACGAAATTTGTCACGCCCTTCTCAATAACCTTTTCCGGTAACTTATTCACCGCTCACCTGTCAGTGTTTCTGCTCACTTCTTTCCGCTCGCAAGGCCTTTGCTTGCTCGCCTGTTTTCCAGTGTTGCTCCTAAGGATGCCTTACTCCGATCGCTGCTCGATAGCAAACACCAACATTCCCCAACTACTTCAAACCGCCAGCAGCTACTCTAAATATTTTCTCCGAGCTTCAGTCGACTTCCCGGTATCCCTCTTCTGCCCGGGCGAATTCTGGCATCGCTACGGAGCCTACCCTTCTGCTTCTCTCCCGCTGCCCGCCAAAGCGGCCATACACCCTGCCCTTTGCATCGGGAGCGTCATTTGACTTCCACATTTGCGAGGCTTGCGGATACAAAACCAAAGGTGTGTGCTGCGCCGCCTCCAAAGCTGTAGCGACCGCGTCGCTACACCTTCCCTATCCCCTTAATGTCTCGCCGGCTCGAACCGCGTCCCCGCCGGCACCCCATCCCCGCCGTTATGGTGTCTCTTCCCCGGAGCCGTGCCACCACCACCTGACCCGTTGCGGTACTCTACAGGCCTCTGCTCGCTTCAATACCAAGCCTCGGTTCCTCCCACCCTGTTACTTGCATGTCTATATCAATCCGTGTTGATGGAGACATAAATGGCCGCACTTACACCTCCGTATTGTATGCCGTAAAGGCGTACTATGCATCCGTAGTTTGTATCTCTTAGGTTGGGCGCTCAATTCGTTCGTCTTCAGTGGGTTTATTTTGGATAATTAGCGCGTGAAAAAGACATCGCGGTACTCGTGTGCCCGTTAGCAGTCTGATAACAATGCTAACCATGCTATGACTGCTCATCAACTAACTGTGCAACAGTGATTAGCTAGTGTTTGTTAGCCGTGATACTAGCTGCCTAACCTGTGCTACTTGCTAATTTCGCTGCTAATACTGCTAATTTCGATGCTAATACTAACAACGCAGCTATACTTACAAGGCCTGAATACGTGGTGGGATATTGGCAACCTTTGCTACCAAGCAAATGCAATTTACTCAGATTTTGCGTATGTTTGCACTGAATAGACGTGCGTTTGGGTAATCAGCGCACGGGAAATCGGTTGTGGCACTTGTATGTATGTTAGCAGGCTGGTAACGACGCTAACCATGCTAAAACACTGAGCAACTAACCGTGTTTAACAGTAATTAGTCAATGTTCGTTAGCCGCGATGCTAACCGTGCTACCAGTGTTACTTGCTGCCTTCGCCAACGTTGTTAGCGGCTATGCTGACATGCTCCTGCCTAACAAAGTTTGCTTATTCAGCCTTCGGACGAAAAGTGAAGCGTCTTCAAGCTCCAAAAGAAGTCCAGTCGTTTACAGCCTAGCTCCTTTGATTGCTGTGGCCCGGATAAATGAGAATCTACACAGACAAGGTCTGTTTTCGTGGTGGGACGTTAGCAACGTTTGCTACTAAGCAAACTTATATTGACTGGTTCCTTCGGAGTTTTACTCGAATTAATTCGGTTACGTTATCTTTAGTAGCTTTGGCAACGTACTTAGTTTGACTAAGGTTCCCTTTAAAAGTGGTTCATGCTGATCAGTGCCCTGATGAAGCGGCTCTCATTTCCCCATGCTGGTGCTTACACACAGTTGAATCGCCCACCACTCCGCAGAGTGGTTTTACTTCTCCATCAAACCCATCACGGTGTACCCCGTACGCATGTGCAAACTTTGAATTCCACATTAGCAGACATCTTTATCAAATAATCTGGTCCTTAATTTACCGGGTCGTTCCTTCACTCCCATTATAGTCATCCCTCTCCCATTTTTGAGCCAGCATTTGTATTGAGTGAAATAGCGCCCCCACTTCCCCTAACGTTGTCCATTGCGGCTATGAGGCGAAACAAGGTATTACACTTCTGTGCCATCAAGCCGAATTGGCCTACTAGTCACCACGAATGACAAATAACATTTTGGCATTCTTGCTGGGCTGGCATGGTTTTCCCATGCAGGGACTTGGCTTTTACATTATCTCGTTATGTCTCCTTTGCAGTTGTCCTGAGGCACAAGTGTGCAGTGTCTCAACATGCATCGTTCTCATTCCATCGTTTCGTTTATTTGCCAATTAGATTTCATATGTCCGGAATCTAGCTATTTTAGTGGATCGCGTACAATATGCACATGTTTTGTTGGGTACTGGTATCCATATTGGTACGATACTTGCAGGATTCCTTACACTGCAGCCTGCATGGCTGCAGATGGAGTACACTTGCTAACTACTTTATCAATCACTACAGGCCAGCAGATCTCGCACAGTAGTTTAAAGCATTGTTTACAGGTGCACACACATGTTTGGCACAAGTCGTTTGATGCACCAAGCTCGCTCTGCTAGGCTATGCTATTTTCTCTATTTGGTCTGCAATAAAGCTTCAAAACCAGGCTGTTTACAGCATCCATCACTTGTATAACGCACGCAGAGAAGAAACAGGAGAGGAGAGACACCTCCTGTTGCACCCCAAGCCAACACAAACTGAATAAATACACACATGGACATCACAGTGGGACTGGCTGTCTTCTACAGCAGCACCTATTCTATGCTCACCACTGCTTGTTTTTGGCTACTCTGCCACTGCCAGTGTAGGGCTTGGAGCCTGTGCCCCTGTTGGAGAGCGCTGGACATTGAACTGCACCGCTACTCGTTTTAGGCTACACTGCCGCTGCTAGCGTAGAGCTTGAAACCAGTGCCCCTACTGGAGAGCGCCGAATGTTGAACTGGACCGCTGCTTGTATTAGGCTACACTGCCGCTGCCAGTGTAAGGCTTGGAACCGTGCCCCTACTGGGGAGAGCCGGATGTTGCACTGCACCGCTACTCGTTTTAGGCTACACTGCCACCGCTAGTGTAGGGCTCGAAACCAGTGCCCCTATTGGAGAGCGCCGAATGTTAAACAGCACCGCTGCTTGTTTTAGGCTACAGTGCGGCTGCCAGTGTAGGGCTTGGAACCATGCCCCCATGACTGCTGGATGTTGAACTGCATTACTGTGTCGTCCTGGGCAGGTGGGCAGGAATATATTTCGGAGGTTGAACCACCCACGGAAAACGGGACCTCCTGAAAATGGCCCAGTAGCATTTTATAGACTTATGCTTTTTAGCGCCACTTTGAAATCAAATAATTTTACACGTAGGTTAATAGCGCTTTGCCTGTAACGGTTATCTTATTTTTCATAATCTTAACAGTGGTGTAGCACACGTCCACTCTTGGCTGTCTAACCCTGAGTAGCCATTTGTTATGGTGCTGGTAAAGGAATTTTTCCCAGACTTCCCAATGTTTTTTCCACAAAATTGGCAAGAGAGTGTTTTTTCTTTGGGTAACGTGGGTTTTCGCCTTTCCCCGAGAGTGTGACTGATAAATAATCGGAAATAATTTAGTCATGTTCTGTAGGTCCAAAAATAAGTAAGTAAATAAATAAATAAATAAAAATAATAAATAAATAAAAAGGGTGGCTACATAAAGAGTAATTTATTTCGTGCAAAACATCAAAGGGCAACACATCCCTTTTGGTTCACGCCTCAGAATGCTCTCCTTTGCAAATTCCCACACACTGGCAGCTATCGCGCTAGTTCCCACGCACGCTTCGTCTGCCCTGTTTATTTCCGCTAAGAAAATTGAGGAGTACCTGCGTACTCTGGTCAATGCATCAGCTCTAGCAGCAGAACTAGTTCACCTCACGGACAGTGATTTCGCTTTGCCTTCCAGAATTCAGGATATTGGCTCCAGCTGTGGCCCCGGACCTGACTCCAGTACCATCATTGACAGAAGCACCTTCGGTTTAATGCCTCAATGTTCTCCATCGCAAATTCCTACACATTTGAGGCTATCGGGCCGTGCCCATGCACGCTTTGTCTGCCCTGTTTATTTCAGCTAAGGAAATCGAGGAGTACCTGCGTACTCTGACCAACGCTTCAGCCGTAGCAGCAGAACTAGTTTACTTCCCAGTCAGCAAATTGCTCCCTAGCTACTGCATTTCTCTAATGATTAAAGGTATCCGTAAGGCCAAACCAGTTACTCTTGACTTTCGGCTCCCCATCACCATTCATTTGCTGATTTCCTGCGTTCAAACCCCATACAGGCCTAACGCTGATAGCTGCTTCCTTTCTGGCGTATTTTGGGCTGCTTAGATGTAACGAATTCACAACTTCCAGTGCCAATTTCAACCCTCAAATTTACCTATGCGTCCGCAACCTACAATTCTAGATTCATTCATTATATCAATTACCGTGCCTCCGTCACCTCTCAGAATGATCCCCTCTTCATGTCCGACGGCCGGCCAATTACACGCTCACTGTTTCAATCCCACCTTAAATCCATAACTACTCAAGTTAGAATCCCAGCAGATTGTTACTCCTCTCACTCTTCTCGAATTGGCACAGCCACCACCGCAGCATCTAACGGTCTCCCCGAGCTATTATTCAAAACCCTCGGCTGATGGTCCTCGAATGCTTATCAGCTATACATGTGATGTAATCCATCAGATCTAAAGAAAGCTCAGCTAACACTTACGTTGTGATTCGTACTGCACGGTCCTGGCCAAGGGTCCCTTAAACATTTGCCTCTTTTGGGGTGCTTGCTCGGTTTTTCTCATGACACCTGCCTGCGTAGGGTCATGTGAAGACTTGTTAGCACATCAGGACCCTGGCCTGCGAACTTGCCCAAATACGCTCTACAGTACTCGCATATCATTTAAATGTCTCACTTGCCATCAATTTAAAATGTTTCACACTATCTCATGAGATACTTTCTAAATCTTATTCGGGATCGATCATGCCTCTCGGGTGCTCGCGTGTGCCGTCGGACTTCTGCCGCGCAGTCGTTCTGCTGGGGCCTCGTGGATGCACCTTGTGATCTGTCCTGCCGATCAAGAGACGCTCGCCAACTGTATTTGTACATGCTCATTCTCATCGCCACCTCAGATAGATCCCGAATGCTTCTCGGGTGCTCGCACGTCCTGCCAGTCTTCTGCCGCGCAGTCGTTCTGTCAGGAACGGCGGATGCACTTTCTGATCCGTCCTCCCGCAGCAGGCGGCTCTTCCGCGGAGAGCCCCCAGATCAAGAGAAGCGCTCCAAATTCTCTTTATCTTAATAATCGCTCGTTTACTCAAATTTCGGAACGTGAACTAGTGAACCTACTAAGACTTCATTTGAGAACATGTCCCAGTGTGACAAATATCAGTACTACCAACTTGCAGGCATAGCTTAGATCACTAATATTTGCAAGAATATGCTGACCATGCCCTTTTCAGAGATTATAAACATATCCTATTTTAAGGACCAACACCTGTCTTCTCCCTCTGTACACAAACACAGCATCAGAAGTGTTAGGGATGTTATAAGTTAGTTGCTAGTTGGTGTCCGTTACACATGAATGCACACACATGCACATGCGCACACACACACACACACATGTACACATGAATGCACACACATGCACATGCACATGCACACACACACGCACACATGAATGCACACACATGCACACACACACATACACATACACACACACATAGACACACACATAGACACACACATACACACACACATACACATACACTAACACACATATATGCACACGCGCACATACACATACAAATACTGCACACACACACACATGCACATGCGTATCCTCACCAGTATCTGCCCGCCCGTGTGTGCTTGTGTGTGTAGGTGTCTAAGGCGGCGGCCGACCTCATGGCCTACTGCGATGCGCACATCCGGGAGGACCCCCTCATCGTGCCCGTGCCGGCTTCGGAGAACCCCTTCCGGGAGAAGAAGTTCTTCTGCACCATCCTCTGAGTCCGGCGCGGGGCGCCACTGCCCATGCGCACACGTGCTCCACCCATCTGAGGAAGGACTACACCTTTTGCTGCTGCCAGCGTCCGGCTGGCTGGCTGCCTTTGATCTGCCCAGGGCCGCCGCCCAGGGGGCTTGACTGGGTCAGCCTCCCCCAGGCTGTGGTGGCTGCAAGGTGGGGGTTTGGGTGGGGCAAGGGGAGGGGGGAGATGGGGATGGGGATGGGGATGGGGGATTCAGCTGTGGACCTGGCAACCCCCTTCAGTTTCACATGCCTCTGTTAGTCAAAGGTGCAGTCAGTGGGGTTTTTTTTGTTGGTTTTGTTATTTATTGTTTGTGTTTTTTTGTCTGTGAAAAAATTGCTTCTGGACCTACAATAATGACACCTGAAAGCTAAGACTATGCATGTTGATAACTTTGAGGTATGAGGAGGGTTTGAGGTGTTTTTTATGCCTTTGTCAAGTACAACCATGCAAACAAATGCATAAGAACAGAAAAAAAAAACAAAGTATATTAATTGTGGATTGTATCATTGAGGAACAGCCTTTATCAGAATGACATCGTTATTGTAAGTGCAGAAGCATTTTTTTAATATATTGACAGCAAGCACTTCAGGCCACACCTTTAAGTGTTTTTTTTTTGCTTTGTGTTTAGAGAACCGCCTTGCTTGCTCACTTACAAGATGAGAGACCCTTTTTCATTAAGCTCCTGTTTTATGCCCTTTTGATTGTTTGCTAGACATGTACGTGCCTCAGGAAAAAATGCATACCAAACACTGACTGTCATTAATGTGTTAGTTCAGCATCTGGTTCATTTGAAGTGATCTTGCATTTGGAGGAGAATGACCTAAAGGCCTCTCCCATTTTTTTTTTTTTTTTTTTGGGGAACACGGCAGAATGTGTTTCCCGTTGTCAACCATTATTTCTAACACTAACAGACATGCTCATTGAAATGAAAACATTTGGTAAATCACAAAGATTAAAAATGGCAATATTACATTTTACTATTTGCCTTATGACAAAAGTGAAATAATCAGGTATTAAACAACTGATTATTTATCTGAATATAATGCAAAAGGTGCCAATAGTCATCTGACGTCTGACAGATATCTGTCTTTGAGAAGTGTTCAGTAGAATTTCCCACAATAATTAATAGGTTGGGGTGAGGGGGGGGGGGGTCTTTATTTTATAATTATGTATTATACTGTAAAATCTCTTGGATACTGCATCTTTAGGGTATAGCTTGGTTGCTTCGTGTGCAATTTGCCTGCCCTGGTCGTTTATTTATTTGTAAGCTTTCTATATCAAAGGACAATTTTTGCTATGTAAATTTGAACAAGGGGTGGCTAATAGGAGTGGATAGGAGTTGATTGCTTGCACACATTCGCCCCTCCAGTTATGGCTAAATATATTATTTCTGAACATGTGTTTGAGTTAGGGGGATGGATGCAGGGCTCCTGCGTGAGATTATGGCATGGAGCCCCATCTATCACACAAGATCCATCCAACAGCACAGGGGCCAACGAACATCATAGGGGCCAGCCAACATCACAGCTGTATGGACCCAGTGCAGTCCTCCCAGTCCTCCCAGAATACCTCTGTGGTGGCCCTCGCATAACAACACTGATATAAAAGGATACTTTCACACTCCATTTTTTAGCCCAGCTGTAGACATTCACACACGCGCGCACACACACACACACACATGCACAGACACACCTGGTAGTTGTCATTCATACTTGGACATACTTGGTTCCCCTTACAACTTTTACCACCATTGTCATTCCCCTGTTTATAGTACTTTCTCTTTTGCCTTATTATATTTACTGGGCATGTTCTTCAAATGTCTGGATTTTGTTTATTTATATTTGATTTTAGTTTTCTGCATTTTTTTTTCTCTGCCTGTCCTGAACTGAAATGAAGTGAGGTGTGAGGCCTTTGTAACATTAAGCCAAACCAAAGGCCAGCATGCTTTTCCCCATTTTGCTCTCTCTCTCCCCAGAAGACACTAGACTAGAGTGCAATCAGTGCCAAGTACTGTGACAACAGCGTATCCTCTACACTGTAATTTCACAGTCTCTTTGAAGAAAAAAAATCTTTTTTGAAGCACAATGACAGTTATTTCATTTACACCGATGTAATTTAGTCTAGGCCTCCTTCATTCTTACAAAAGAAGTCTTACTCAGTACTTACTGTATGTATGTAATGCACATCACTGAGTATGATGTGATCTCACCTGTGATCCGTTCCAGTGTTTCAGTAATTTCTTCTGTACTTAGGTTTGACTAATTTAAGGTATTACATAAATTAGGTAGAGAATGACTGTTTCTTAAGGAGTTTACTGATCAGAGTGTTGTTCCAGAATAGTTTATTTATTTACTTTCCAGAATAGATTATTTGGGAGGATCTCACAAATGCTTTGCTTGACATTTGATATCTTTCTTTGATTTTAATCTTGGTATACATTTACATTTCATACCTTTCCAGTTTTAACAACAAGATAGCCCTCAGAGCTGGCTGTACTCGTCAGAGGGTAATGACTAAAATTGAATGGTGCCTGAATTACAAACAAGCTAGAGACTTAATTCAGTCTTCTTGCAAAAACTTCTGAGGTGTCTACCAATAGTCTCAATAATCCTGAGCTAGTGAGTTGGTTTTCTTTATTGAGACATGTTAACCTTTATATATTGGGAAAACGTGATTTGCATGTACTGAATCCCTGTAATGATCTAGAAGATGAAGAAACCTTGTGATGAAAAACACTTGCCTTTTAAGTATATGGTTTATTGGTGCTTCTCTGCACTTTTCTCTTGTAGAAGTCTGGATGTGTAGAGTATGTGCAGCTGTAAAATAATAAATTAATCATTAAAGACATGCTTATTCTTGCTTAAGTAGTATTATGACTTAAACAACAGAATATGATAAGAAGACGTAATGAATCAGCGCGATATTTGGTACTTAGTTTAGTTAGGCCTATGCCAGAAAATGAACTGGCTCGACAATAGAGACATCTTGTGGTAGTCAGAAGCCGACCAAGTTGGTGTTACACGCAGAAAATGTGGATGTTCTGAGAAACTCAGAACACTGTATCATTACAAGTGAAATGGACAGTTACTCACGAATCTAGTCGTGAGTGGTAATTAGTCCACAGATATAAATACATAACGCGCAAATATATAGAGGGGTAATAATTGTCGAATCTTGAAGCACTTCATTTCCCAGAAGGCGATATAGACCACGCCTCTTTAAGATCATTGGTCGAACATAAATCGTCATCAACCCTCATCGCATTCAGGATCAGACATGAAGTAGTCACATTCGAAATGTATCGAAAACTGGAGGAATGCAATGCAGTCAATCGACAGCATACTGCACGTAACCCGTTAAAAGAGACAGTTTTTCTGAAGGAGTCCGTCCATGCGAAGCCTGGGGTTGTTCTTGCTTCCGTGTGTTGTCGCGGTTGTGGTACATATCTTGTTGGTGACAGACAGAGCCGCTTTCTTGTTGGATTTCAAGATTTCAGGTACAGTTTACAGTTCATCAGTTTCTTAACTTTATATACCATAACCATATTAATGGGAAAGGCTGGCCGCTGTCTCTTACCGCTGTATCTGATTCTGAAAACGGTTTAGATGTTTGGGAAAAAATGAACAAGTTGAAAACTGCTTAGGGTGTTTGGAATCGTTTGCAGTGGAAAGAACGGTAATTGAAGTGTAATGAACCATGAACGCAATTATAGTGTGAAGAAATACATGTTGGGTTCTTTTGGCGCAAGCAGGCTACCATTCGTCGTTGTAAAGCGTTAGGTTGGGAAATTAATTCATGCACATAGTAACTGACCAATAAATTAATCTTGGTTCTCTTAAACACGGCATGAACCTTTTAATTTTTGAAGGATTCGCCTGGCAACAGTCGTTCGACTTAAAGTTACAAGTTTTGCAATTAAATGGTAGGCTAAACTGTATTACTTCCGACAGCTGTAAGTCTAGTGCTTAAAATTTTAATTAACGCAGACTAGTGTGATAGATTTGTCCTTTACCAGCTACGCACTTAAGTCTTGATGCATGTATTGAAATTTTGAGTTGTTAATGTATTTAATCAACTTTAAACTAACATAGGTTTAAGTGATTGTGGAATAACGATGTAGCCCAATGTAGTGATGCGCGCATTCCGTAACGGAACATCCTTTGTTATCGCATCTGTTGTATGTCTGTCAGATGAATCTTCTCCTCATGAGGTGTTGGTGGGAGTCTTATCCGCCAGGCATCACCATGACCTCAGACAGGCCATAAGGAACACTTGGTTTGGCTATCTCAGGGAACATCCTCAGTTCCAGAAGCGGTATGTATGCTGAAGTGCGGCATCTCCTGCAATTTCAGCAGTGTAGAGCAAGCCCACCTGAATGACATGTACATCCTATGTGTGACATCCATCATGCCACTTCTCAGCTAAAAACAACTGCAACAACAACCTGTCTCTCTACCATTTTGTAGGAAGCTATTTAAATCTCGCTCTCTCTCTCTTTTTAAACTCCAACATGAGATCACATTCTTCTCTCAGACATGAAAAAAACAACTGCAACAACAACCTGTCTTCACTACCATTTTGTAGGGAGCTATTTAAATTTCGCTCTCTCTCTTTTTTTAAACTCCAACATGAGATCACATTCTTCTCTCAGACATGAATCTCTCGGTTATAATCCTTAACGTGCGCAGGCTACTACAATGGCTTTGATGCAATAATCAGAATAATATTCATCAAAAGATTGACCTTCCAGTATCTGCTTTACTCTGAACTGAGCATGTTAACAGAATTATAACATGTATCTAACTTTAGAAAGATAGATAACATTAGACAGAATTAATTGCACACTGAGATACTCTTTAATGACATTATGTTTGGTACTGAGATATGTTTTGAACTTGTTTATCCAGTCGATGAGTCTTTTGTTGCTGTTATTGAACTGTAGTGTACAGGTGAAGTTTATCATTGGGCAACATGGCTGCCTGATACCAGAGGAGGACAGAGAGGATCCATACTCCTGCTCTCTCTTGAACCTCACAGAGAAAGGTACAGTATGTCCACCCCTGCTGAGAATGCGCACACGGCTTACGGTAACAAGCCAATCAAAGGCAATGAAGCACACTAACCACACAATTCACCTCGTTTTTGCATGGGGTATTTCTAGTAGTTCTGCGCGTATGTCGTTTTGTGAGGTGTTATATGCCAGTAATTATGTGTGTGATGCGTTACATATTATGCATAATAATGCTTTTAAAACAATACGTGTTTGTCACAGACTGTCTTACAGTTTGCTTATGGTGTTGTGACCTACATTAGAGTCGATATACATGAATCCTTCTGCAGTGGGTTATAAAGTGGATTAAACACTGCAGAAATTGCATCTACCAACGTAAATGAAAGAAGACAAGAATTAGTGTAATTTTCAACTGAAATGTGTCCTCCAAATTGCTAGCAGCTGCTGTTGATTCCAACAAGTTGGTAATGAGACTGCATTAGGCTGCGCACAGAAATATAATTTAACCACAACTGTTCTCTGCTTAAAACTGAGCTACTCAAAAATGTACTTTAAAAACTTGTTTGTGTAACACCCTCTGGCCTTTTCCCCTCTGGCTTTGTGTCATAGTTTCAGGCCAGGATGATCCCTCTTTTGCCTGCCAAATAGTTTTCTTTTTTTATTGTTTGCTTCAGGGCTCACCAAAGCTCTAAAATGTTCTGTGAAAAGCGAAATCAAGGCCAGCGTTTAGTTTTGCAGTCACTTTATTCAGCCATTTTCCCAGCATTTCCCAACAGCAAGTCCATGTTAATGGCTCAAAGTGCATTCTGTACAGCCTTTACAAAGTTATGGCAAGAGGAATATAATGGAGTGGGGTGGTTTAGCGGGGGTAGGCTGAGTCACTTAAAAAGCTGTGTCTTAAACACAGTTGAAGTTTTAAGTCTAGGTTTGATTGCAGATGCTGTGATCTGTTTCGGCAATATGGACGCCAGTTGTTTTGTCGAGGGGTGATTTTTTTTCCCTTCGAAGTGGAAGGGGAAGGATTTATTGTATTCTCGCCCCACTGACCTAACAGCAGACGTGGGTACGTTAATTTGCCCGCTCCCTTTGCTGGTGTCTCTTGCTGCGGTGCTAAAAGCACCTCAATTTCCTGTCACTCGCAGGGGAAAAAATGAGGAGGTGAAAAAACACACATTTGATATCCCCATCCTACCCAGCTCTTAATTGGCTTTTGTCGACTGCATTGGGGCAAGGAAAGGAACCCGCTCTCCAGTGGTAAAATGAGAGGCCCAATTCTCCCATTTCTTTTAACTGCCTCGTACATCTTATTGATCTCCTGGGTAATAAACAGCTCTTTTCCAATTAAGTGCTCCCAGTGCCGAGAACTGAGAATGTAGCTGGAGAATCTGCATGTACTGCGCCCATCTTAGCACACCCCCGCCCCCCCTTTCTCAAACACACATACAGTACATACACTCATACACTCCTCCCGACCACACCAACGCCCCCCTGTCATCCCTAAGACTCTGCCACAGACTGCTGACAGTCAGTTATTTAGAGGCTCGCTGGAAATGCGTCTGTGTGAGACCCCTTTTCTCGTTGCCTCTATTTCGTTATCTTTCCCGTCTCGATATTTTTTCTTGTTTCTCCGGCAGACATCGTCCCCACCCTTCCCATACGCTTCTTGTAATCCCCACTTCGAGGCAAAAGTGCTTGTCAGCGGAATAATCCTCATGATAGGATGCTGGTGGCAGACACGGGTGTGTGCGCAAGATATTGGACGGGTGTGTGTGTGTGTGAAAGGCTGCTCTCGCTCGCTCACTAGCTGCTCTGCTGCGCTTGGCCGACAACGGATGTGGTCTTCTCCTCCACAGTGGCAGGGGAGGAGATGGCCATACTGAGCGTGCCCGAGGCGTCGGCCCTCACCCCGGCTGCCGACATCTCTGCCGTCAGCCTGGACTTCAAGGTGCTGCATCCGGTGGTCATCACGCAGCTGGGCGTGTTCACCAACAGCCCACGCCAGGAGTTCCGCGGCAACGTCACCGTAAAACTCTTTCAGGTTGACCAGGAGGTAATAATAATAATAATAATAATAATCTTGTATAGCACAATCCATACAAGATGCAGCTCAAAGTGCTTTACAGTTTGGCAAGAAAAACACAAGACAACATTTCTTGCAGTCCAGTGGCGCCGGAGCGGACGAACACAGTGACGCAATGCCCCGTTTATGCGGGCTCTTGCGTGACGTAATAATGCAATGTCACAACAATGCAATGCCCTATTTATGCGGGCTCTTGCGTGCCGTAATAATGCAATGTCACAGCGATGCAATGCCCCGTTGATGCGGGCTCTTGCGTGAACACAGGACAACAGTCCTTGTAGTCCAGAGGCGCTAGAACGACAGACATTTTTTGAGGCACAGTTGGGTTGTTAGTGTCCCCAGGGAGCAACAGGGGTGAGGAAAAACTACTCGTTAGTTTGATTTTTGTAAATTCTAAGAAGAAACCTCAGGTATGAGTGAGGAAAACTCCCTGTTTTGTTCTAGGAAGAAACCTCAGGCAAAACCATGTAGATACGTAGGCAGTAGACACAGGCAAAAGCAGTGTAAATGTTGAGGGCAGGGCTGCTGCTAGCCATTTTGATGCCCTAACCACAACAGCTTTTTAGTGCCCCCACACACTATAATTAGTTTTTTTATCCCAAACAAATATGTCAGTTTGCACGGTTTATATTTATTAACACAGCACATATTTCAAATAAACTATTATTTCAATGAAATTAATTCAATTAAACTTCAAATATGGTGTCATTATGGCTGTGAATATGCAGTTTTTTTTTTTTTTGCTTTATGGAAGTGGTGACCCTGGTTGAAGGGGAGTTGTAGTCAGTAAAGCCTTTTTCAGACTTTAGTTGGTGCAACTTCAGTATAGTTTAGAAAAACTTTTCTCTGTTTTCATTTTTAAAAGTGATAAGAGTGAAAAGGCCTATAGTTGAGTGAAGGATGCAATACACTTTTGCAAGGATGCAATACATTTGTTATCAGATTCAGAGAATTATGGAATTGCTTCTGTGTGCATGTGCAAAAAAAGGTTGAGGCTGTCTACAGAAGCCTGACTCTGCAAATGAAAAACAGGAAACAAACCAACTAAGGGGAGTATTGAAAAGTAACGGTGTGAGTTTTACTGGCTCCTTGAGCACAAACATCAATAACCTTTCCTCATCGTCAAGGCCTGCACCTTTAAACCTGTGAAAGTGGACATGCTGTGTAATAATTATTGCTGTGTGCTTGACTGTTGAAGAGAAACTGTAGCCAAGAGTCTCCTCCTGTGTGGTACTCGTTCAAAGAATAGAAATAATCGTCAAGGCTGTGCAGTACGAAGCTGTGCACGCAGTGCCCTCTGGATCATTTGTAAATGGTTTCAATGTGGGTGTTAGTTGAAGAACAGAACAATGTGCTGTTGGGTTGTGTCTTTGAAAAAGGAACCCTGACTCTGCTTGCAATATGGATTGCTTTTTCCTACAGCCCTGGTGTTGAAATCAACAGTTAACCCACCCTCCCTTGCAAAGTGAATGGATACTCTGTAGTTGAGCAGGCACAGATGTCAAATTCATTTGCCAGTTTTTGCAGAAAATCAGACAACAGGGAACTGACTAGTGACAGCTTAAAGTCCACCTGTCGCAGGGAGATTTGTTAATAAGTGGAGTTAAAATGATTCCCTATAGTTAAATGCCATTTCGGCTGTGCCGGATACACTAATGCCTCGCACTAACCTTAGCGCTCACCCTGAGCTTTTGTCTGCGTTTGTGCAGGAGGCAGTGGTCACCGCCAGGTTCAGCACGGTCAGCCCAGGAACGTGCGTGAATAGAGTGTGCTACAAGCCCGTGGAACAGTTCATCCTGCCCAAGGTAAACCTGCCCAGCCCAGCAAATTTGTTCGTCGTTTTAGCTGTCATCAAGGCCATCGTGGAGGGATGACAGAAGGACATTGTGACTCTGAAATGTGAGATGCACCAAATGCTAAATTGTGGGCCAAAAACCAATATTTTCAATTAAGAATTTCTTCCAAAAATGATGGCTGTACCTGTACATTTTTTATTTGTTAGTTTACTTCTTTTTTTGTTGTAAATTATATCCTTAGTGGCGATAACAAATGTTTTGGCCCTTCATACCACTCACTGCGTGCACATGGACGAGTTGAATCCGATTGGAAATGGTTTGGGATCGTATCGAATTCATGTGCACAGGTTAAAGATCGTATAGGGATTGGTTTCGCGAATCCGATTGCAACCCCTGGCTTAAGCCGATGTTAATCCGCTTGGTGCCGCCTTGTGCACGGTATTGGTTTGGATTCGCGTACTGCGCATGTAAGACCACTCGATCCCAGAAGCTTCTGTTCCTGATTTTCATCCATACTGAACGTCGAGGCTTTCTAGCGCCTGCTCTCAACAAGTCTCGTTGTCCTCAATTGCTTGTAATATCAAACGCCGACGGCACAGTTCATGTCGTATCAAGGAAACCAAAAACGCTGTTTGTTCTTTCATACGGACTTCCAAACAAAGGAGAATGCACAACATGCATGCAAATGCTGCTCTGTCAACCTCCTCGAGCGCTATCTTTGTTTTGTATGCCGCCAGATAGTTTGTTTATTTTCTTTTTAGCAGCCGTCAACCTGAAGTAGTTCTAACACCACTTGTTGAAAGGAATGGATCTCTGACCATTATCCGCTTACACGAACTCTCATGTGCACAGGGATTTGGGACAGACCACCCGTTGGGTAGCAACACCCAATCCAATACCAATCCAATCCGATCCTACCATGTGCCCGTAGTGAATGTCTCTGAAAGTGCCCATCTATGCGTAACACAGCATTTAGCTAGGGCAGAATAGATTCATATCAACAGACAAACATCTGCCACTAATTTTAGCCAAAGGTCAATATCGGCTAATACAATCAGTGCATTTTTACAGTGTAGAAATCACCAGTTATATATCATATGTATAGATCTCTGGATATAACCCAAAACTGTTCTTTAGATCTGACTGTTTCTGCAAAAGAAATGGTGAATTATTGAAAGTACACAGCATTTTTAAATGGGTCATATTTAATACCTGGCACGTGATTGGCGTGCCCACAGATGAACACAGTCAGGTTTGTCTGCTTGATTAAGTTTTGCCTGGCTCATCTCACTGGTGATCTACAGGAGTGCTGACGTGGGCTCCTGTGCTGCTCCTACATTTTTAAAACCCAAAACATAAAAAGGGACAGGCTGACAAATCATTGGACAAACCGATTCCATCTGCTGTTTAAAAGAAATGATAGATTCATACATTCAGTTCATTCACAATGATGTCGTAAAGTATTTATAAGAAGGGATTACATTATTGGCAAAGACATCATGCTTCAATAAGACCTTACATTTTTAATCAAGTCGGAAATGTATTCCTCAGTTTGACATTATTAAATTATAGGACAGTGATTACCTTATTTGGCCTAGCTGTGCACATTCATTTATCTGTTCTGGGCAGAAATCTAATTGTTACCTTGCTGGGGTTGAACGAGTTGAAAGACGTCTTGAGTGCAGCAAAACTCAACCTGTTTTTGGAGTGCTACACAGCTGGGATCTAATTTGGAGTCTGGCCTATATGATTAGATGCCTCGAAGAAAGCTACAGGCTGTGTTCTGAGCTGGGACTGGATGTTGTTGAGCTCTCAAAGTATTGGAAGAACAAACTAGAAACGGGGCGTACTGAATCCTCAATGCGCTTCACACCCTCAAGCCTATTCAAGATGTTTTCACCAAAAATAACCTCACATTTTTTCGCCCGTGCCTAGTTCTTAACGTGTTCCAATTAAAAAAAATATTTATTTTAATAAATAAATGAAATACTTCAGTCTAAAAATAAGTTGTTTGTCCCACCGGGTAGTCATGGTAACTCCATCCTTAAGGCTGTGTTCAATTACATTCTGCAAACCACAGGCCTTTGAGGGGACTCTGCTGTGGGAGAGTCAAGATCAGACCGGCTTGACCATAGTCAATGTGTCCAGGGTCCAGCTGAACAACGGTGGGGGGGTTCTCAAGCTGGGCTCGGTAAGTAATGATCTGACTTGATCAAACAAGCCCTGACTGAGGATATTCTCAGTATGATGGGGGGGGGAATGCTGAGCGTATCGTATTCTGTGCCGCAGATTGAGGAGGGAACCCTACCTCACAGAAGTGCCCCTGGCTTCCCGGGGCTGGCCGGAGGCTTCACGTTCTCCGTGTATGGTAGGGAGCCACTAATATTTCATGATTTGCCTGTCTGTGCAATGAGCAGACTCTCGGAGCGAAAGCACATTTTTCATACTCTTGTACCAGTCGCCTGCATCGCCGAAGTATGGTGTCATTTATCTCTCTTGAAGCCATTTGTGTCTTTCCTCCTTTTTTTTCGCCCGGTCATTTTGTCTTCCACTGTTTTTCTAGATTCTTCCAAAATCCTCATCTGTTCCTCCCTTCCCTTAAATTTGTATCTTTCTGCCTCTCTGTTTGTGTCTCTTCTTCTCATGCCAATTTTTTCTGTACTTTCTTAACTTGTTCTACTCCTCTTTCTTGCCCCTTGCTTTCTCTCTTTCTCTCCTCCTCTTTCTCTCTCACACCATTCCTCCTTTCCTATCCCCTCTCTGTCTATCCAACCTCCCACACACATACTCACACACACACACACACACACACACACACATAAACATATAGACACCGAAGCCCTGTCTGAGTTGCTTCGGGGTCGCCCTGCACGCCTGCGCACCCACCTGGACGCCGTCAGGGCGGAAGACGCTGCTCTGGAGGAGGAGAGCCGGCTGCATGGGGACCTGGTGTTCGTTGACGTCGTGGACACCTACAGGAACGTGCCTTCCAAGCTGCTGCAGTTCTACAAGTGGTGAGCCTCATCCGACTCTAGCAGACTCCTTGAAGGTTTCACAAAAGTGTGGGTTTTTTTTTTTTTTTTTTTTTTTTAACACTCCTTTTTTTTGTTAGATGTCTGCTTTTTTGTGTTTTTATAAGTCTATTAAGTCTACTCCTTATCGGGTCTCTCTCTCACTCTGTGTCTCTCACTTACCCTGGGGGAGGAATTGGACACTAAATCCACTTTGGGGAAGGCAGAGGATCCGGTATGAGGTTTTTAATTAAGGCTGCAAATTCCCTCTTGTGATAGGTCAGTGGGAAACGCTGACTTCAGTCTCCTGCTGAAGACCGACGATGATTGTTACATCGATGTGGATGCCGTGTTAATGAAAGTGGACCAGAAGGGCCTGAAACGAAACAACTTCTGGTGGGGAAAGTAAGGGGACTCGCTCTGTCTTGAACTACAATCCTATCCTGAATATTCTCATATTATTTATTGTCTTTTAGTTCTTGTACCCAGCTAAGCCCTTAAGGCCCTTTGTGCACTTTAATGTTTGGTTTTTCTATTTTTATGTATCTTATCTGTGTATCCTGGGACTGAGAGTTCTGCAATTTCAATCCTGTATATAGTCTATACAGTCTATATATTTCAGTACTGACAATAAAGCAGACTTTGACTGTGACTATGACTTGACTATAATGAGTCTCAAGACTTAACAGACTGTCAAGTACACAGGCAGCTGTGTACTGCACCATCTCCCAACGTCCCTCTGAATAGCCCACATTTCAGGCACCACCACCACCACGCCTTCGCTGAGTCATGGCAGCTTTACTTGTTAAAAATGGTTTTATACACAAGAGGCCTCCATTGAGCCCATTGTTCAGAAAGTTTGGGCAAGGACGACATGATTAGACTTTAGACTGCAAGACCTTTATTGTCATTGCACAGCTGCCTGTACAACGAAAATTAGACATCAAGGCCACAGAACACACAAGTCGCCCCGGTGTTGTTTGGCCAGCTCTCGGGTTGTTTCCATCACAGTAGCACTTCGCTACTAGTAGCTCTTGAGCAAGACACCTAACCTCTCATTGCTCCAGGGACTGTAACCAATAACTTGTACCTAAATAACTGTAAGTCACTTTGGATAAGGTATGTAATGCTATGCTAAAGTGTAATGTAATGCTATGCTTCTGCTCCACTCCGCTCTGTGTCCCTGCCCACAGTTTCCGGCAGAGCTGGGCGGTGGACCGCACGGGCAAGTGGCAGGAGCTGGAGTACGCCAGTCCGGCGTACCCAGCGTTTGCCTGCGGCTCTGGGTACGTTGTGTCCAGAGACCTGGTGGAATGGCTGGCCAGCAATGCGGGGAAGCTCAAAGCCTATCAGGTACACGCCATTCCCATTTTCAAGTATAGTTGGACACTTAAAAGTGGACAGCTGATGCTTTTGACAAATGAGTTCAGAAGAATAATTGGGGAAGACGCGTACTGAACCAAGGACAATGTCCTTAAAGCACTTTGTGTGTGTTTGTGTGTGTGTGTGACCATTGTGTCCGTGTCGACTCGACCTTTGTGTGTGTCTGTTCGCCTGTGTTGCCGTGTGTGTGTGTGTGCGCGCGCACCTGTGCCTGCGTCTGATGTTGCAGGGGGAAGATGTGAGCATGGGTATATGGATGGCTGCTGTTGGACCTCGTAAATACCAGGTAAAAACGTTAGAGCGTTTAAAGTCTAACTCTTTACTGTTTAAGATGAGTATGTACGGGGAAAAGTAATCAGCGATAACAACCTGCCTCCCCATATGGGCGGGCGAACAGACACACACAGACAGACACACACACAGACAGACACACACACAGACAGACACACACACAGACAGACACACACACAGACAGACACACACACAGACAGACACACACACAGACAGACACACACAGACAGACACACACACACACACACACACACAGACGGACAGGGTCATTGCAATACCTAGTCAATCCCTTCAGGACCAGGTAATGACTATAGCCACACGTTCACGCTCTTTTGTCTAGCGGTTTAGGTGATCCATGTATAATTCCTCACCCTGGTTGAGTGGATCGAGACTGTGATGTTCTGTCTTTTCTGTCTGTTCTATCTTTGACACCTCTGTTCAGGATGCAGGCTGGCTCTGTGAGAAGGAGTGCTACGTGGACATGCTGTCCTCCCCCCAGCACACAGCTGAGGACCTCCAGTCCCTGTGGGATCGCAAGAAGGCCTGCGGAGACCCCTGTGGATGTCCCTGGGGCTACCACTAAGCCCAGGCCTGCACCCATCCTCCCCTCACCACCGTATCCCCAAGACCACCACCACCACTACCACCTCAACCACCTCCACTCTGCCCCCCTTATCACCACTGATGCTTTTTCACTCCGATTCACTGTGGAACACGACCGAGGATGGCCAGCTGTTTTCCGTCTTTGTAGAATGTTCCGGGCACTCAGAGGAAATGAGGGCGGTGGAAGTTCTTAGATCAGCCGAGCGAAACGGCTGGAATGTGAGATGGCAGGTCGAGATGCAGACTGTTACTTTTCATCCGTCACCTGCCTGTCTGCTTGCTCAGCGTCTAAAGAGATAATTATTTTATGTTGGAGGACAAAAAAAGAGAAATGTTCAGTGGGATCCAGAGGTGTCTGGCTGTGAAGATGAAAGGCGTATCTTTACTGCACAAGTGTTCACACCTCCCAGTCAGAATCCTTGGCTACACTTTGACTTGACTCTTGGGGTTTTTTTTTTATTCTTTTCTAGTGCTTTAAGTCTTCTTTAAACTATCTGTCTGCTCACATGGATAATGCTAAAAGTGTCAACATGTCTGAAAAAAAAAGAAGGGAAACACTACATTTGTGAAGCCACCAAGCTACTCTGCTATCCTCTTAGTGTAGTCTTATGTGTTTGTTTGTTGCCAACTTCAAGCAACTGAAAACCTAAAATTGGATTTCTTCAGCCTGTCTCTTCCTCAGAAAGCCTCCGTTTTTCGAAACTGACAATTACATAGCCCTATTTCACTGCTCCAGATATAACAAGAGGGTAGCAAATTACTTAGAAGGCAACATATTTTTTACAGAGAGCAAATATCAGAGTTGCTGGCAAATTTGCAAGGCTCTCTCTGTTTACGGACTGATTTAATAGGCTGGCTTTACTGTGAGGCTTTCTTAATGGATTGGTAATACAACAAATCTAGCACAACATGGTCATCTGTGGTTAAAACAATATATATATATATATATATCCGAGAGGAGCATTAGAAAGCACCTGTGATTGTGTTCAAACTCCAGTCCATCTTGTCACATCAGACTTTTCATCAAAGAAAAAAATAAATCAATTATGTATGGCAATGTTTTTAACCGCACTTGGTGTACTTGTGGGCTTATAACTTGGTTCCTGTTTCCAGACTTTGGTCTCTGCTATGTGCCATGGGATTACTGTCAGCAGATGGAGGAGACACAAGCGCTGTGCAAGCTGTCAAGTTCTCTCTTCTAATCAATAAAGCTTTTTTTCCCTCACGGAAAAGGACATCTGAGTTTCTTTGATCTCTTCTGATTGTTTTAATAAGATCTCAAGTGGGCTCTCAGGCACGTTCTCTGAGCAAGCAACACCTTCCTTAACAGGCAGGGAAGTCAGAATGATTTCAGTGTCATTATCAACTGCACACTCACATCCAAAATTGCTTTGTTGGATGGATTACCTTTCTATGAACATTACCCAGCGTAGCCTACTTTCAAGTAATTCCAAACCATAGACTATTATTGAGATATTTGTAAGCCATTTAAAAAGCAAAAAAATTAATTAATCTTGATAAAGGGGGGGGGGGGGGGGGGGAGTTGGAGAGAATAAATGTGAGAGACAGTGGATAGAATGCCTGATCAATGGTTTACAGCTGACTGCACAATTAGTTAGCATTTATCCCCACTGCTGTTGACTCTCACTACGCTATCCTATTCTTTTCTGACACACAGACACACACTCCTGCTCAACATGTCCTTCGTTTATTGTGTAAACAACTTACTTGTTAAGCAGACATAATTCTCAGGTAGCCTACCGTAGTAGTGCTGTGGCTGTATCTATCTCAAGTTGTGTGTGTCCATACAAAGTCAGGAAAAGCCAGGAGCTGGCATATTTCAAGGCAGAGCTGATGTCTGTTTGACCAGTTCTTGCACACTGCAAAGTAATCTGTGTTTGTGTGAGTCATGGGGGGGGGCTCACGAAAACAACCCCAATTCTGGTGCGTTAAAAATTCTGCCTATAGAGTGACCATGACAGAAGCGTTAAAGTGAAATCACTGTAGTCAGATAAAGGCGCACACTATATGGGATTGTGTGTTTCTTGCATACTAGATTACCAGGGATTTAGTCTCAGCGTGGTAATACACCATGAGCTCATTACCTACAGGTGATGACCACTGCCCACCTCCACAAATCACCACTGTAATTGTAATCTGCCCAAGAATCCCTTATACCGATGTCTGGCGCTCAGGGCCTGGGTCTGACCCTTGCTCATAAATGCCTTGGCATGGTTGCGGGGGGATGGGTGGGGGCGCTGTGCTGAACCAGAAGGCTGACAGGAAGAGGCCCAGACACGCACGCTTATCTCTGTCGCTCAACACCTCAGACCTAATAGGGCTGCCGACACGGTTCCTTCACTCCAGCACCACAAATCTGCCATCCTTCCACCGACTGACATTAATGCTGCCTCACTCATATTTTTTTTACCCCCTGAATCCTCCTCGGTGCTTGGAGAACATTTTCAGAGGTTCCCAGTGTCACTCAGCCTCGCCCTTCAAAACACAGGAAATCATCTATTCCTGACACGGCGCAGTATACATCCCAACCCCGCACAGGGCTGTGGATTGGAGGAGGCAGGGCGGGGTTATTATTAGATCCTATGTCCAAATGGGAATGCTCCAATTTCGACTTCTATTTAAATCTTACTTACAGTCTCCCAAAGCATATCCACCACAGTATATTCTGGATAATGATCCAGATCATGTTTAATTTCCATATGGACGTGTTAAATGTAGGCCTTTCGCCTTCAAGACAAGTGTAGATATGATGTCTGATATTTATTCTCCCACTGAGAAGCATCTGTGAACTCTTTAGGAGCAAAATAAGAATTTAGCTTTTGAGTGTGTCAGCTCTAGCAGTAGCAGCCTGAATATGTTGAAAAGAAGGTAACAGTAAATTGACTCATTTCTATTCACTGATCTGTAGTGCTTGAACCTGCTTTTTTAGCACCCAGCTTGTGACTCAGCAACCTTGCCAATTATTGCAACTGATTGGCATATCTTTTACAGCACAAGTATAAGTCCTGAATGATAGCATAAAATGCAAACGCATAATAAAAAAAAATGAAGCATTACAGAGCCTCAGTACACAAGTACTCAGTACATTACATTAGTCCTTCTGTTATTCGTTTCATTCTATTTTATTTGTTAGAGATTGATTCACATCTAGGGGAATGCATCTCACATCATGCATGTGAATAGCAACGATGGCTCAGACTTTACCATGTTTGGCTGAGGTCCTCGTACAACAACCGAAAAAAAAAAAAAACAAGAAAAATACCTAAGGAGTACTGTGAAACCAAGGTACATAGCATTCAGTCCAACAATGAAAATTTTGGTAACATGAGTTTAAAGTAGGTCCCTGAGCGCCATAAATGAAATACATGATTTATGGGGCCTGTGATGGAGTGACCATCACTAGAGTTGTGGGTGTGCTCTGACTGCCATCCCAATGAGCCTGGCTCTTTGGCGTTGCGGTCAGAGCCCCTGTTTGGTACCCTGGCGACCTGGCTTCGAAGCCGGGTGTTGTGACTCCTCCCCTTCGCTACAGGGCCTTTACAGACTATGACTTCATCGACATGGACACAGACGAGCACTGCACACTTTATATCTGCCACCAGTGCAAAGCTGCAGTTCCACAAAGTCATGTCAAATAGGCAGTGGAGTAAACAACCTACAGTAAGAGTGTAGAGAAACAGCAACGCGGTTTCTTCTTTCAACAAACTAGTTCATGGCTAAAGCCCCGTGATTAGGAGAAAAAAATGGGGAATTGCTGTGATGAATAAAAAATGAATCTGGACCCATTGCAGTTTTGGACTTCCTCATACCATGGCACTGACGCGCCACATAATGGGGTATGAGTGCCTGAATGGCGTGTTGAACAGAACATCCCTAGGACTGGCACAGCTGCCGCAACCAATTTCTCCGCTGATATATGGCTTTGTGTGCTGGATGGGGCTGTCCAGTGGCCTAGGAAACAAATCTTAATCTTCATTTGCAGACCAAATTACTGAGACTTGAATAGCCCATCGGGCAAATTAGGATGGAAATTCAGCATGTTTTTTTTTTTTGTGTGTGTGAAAAATCAGAGCGTCAATATGTGGTTACTCCAGTCATTTGTTCACATTATCCTAAAGCCCCTGACTTAGAAATAGCTAATGTTTGTACTTAATACTGCAGACACTGTCCCAGGATGAACACATTTTAAATTTGCATTTTAAAAAGGACCTGGGACTTTGGCATAAACACTCCTTTCCTTTAAAAAAGTAACTGACTGTCTTGCTATCAGTGAAAAGAGCCTTTGTCTTTTTGCAGAAAAACCTTGAATGCATACCATACTCTTCCTCCTAAAAGGCTGTCTGTGCAACCTCTTCAGCCTCCAACTTCTGATCAAAGACACTGCCAGAGGGAGAACGATCTACATTTGTTAGTCTGTACAAAATAAAACAGGAGAGAGAGTCCACGATCCATAGGACAACAGGACAGAGTCTCAAGAACAATCCATTTACCTTTCACTTCTTCACTGAGTGCTATTGCCAGGGAGCACTGTCTCAAAGACTAAAACCAGATGAACAATTGTGGGTTGTGACAAATGCCACTTTAACAGGATAGGTCCTTGAGCAAAACTACCCTAAAGAGGGACATCATTTCCCTGTTGCCTAAAACAATATGCTAGTAAGTGTTGGACCACATAGAGCATTTTGCAGTGAAGAGGGATCTGACTACCCACCAATATGTACCCCCCACCATGGGTGATGCATTGCAGCCATAATGCAGGGCACACCCCTGCTTGAGGTGGAGAATGGGGAGATTAATGAATGAGCCAATTACTGTGGTGAATAATTAAGATTGAATGAACCAGTTTGGGAATTAAGCCAGGACACCAGGAAACCCCTAACTCTTTCGCAGTGGGGTCTTTAGTGATTACAGTGAGTCTGCACCTCATTCGAAGGATGGCATATATATTGCAGCATTGTTCCCATCACTGTGTCGGGGCAGTGATTGGGACTGATTTTTGGTCAGAGGGGAGGAGTGCCACTTACAGGCCACCCACCAACGCTGCACCACTTCCAGCTGCCATTTATTTTCCACTGATGGATGCCCTTATCCATCCATTGTGCTTCTCAAGCCTAGGCATGCTTAGCTTCAGGATCTGAGCAGAGACAGGATATCCTTTGTTGTGCCTGCTTGTTAAAATAGTTCAAATTAAAAACCAAATCAAACCATTTTAATCAAATATTAAGACACATTCTTCATTTTCTTATTTGGTAATCTTGACCGTGTGCATACTGAAGGATATGCTAGAGCCAAGGGGAAGCAGTCCTACACCACTGAGATGCTGAGTCCATGATCTTGAACGCTGTTAGCAGCACCTTGTTCTATCAGTTGCTTTGCCGTTCAAACAACAGGAACAAACAACAGTAGCTAGACATCTTAAAATAGAACTGTTTAATGTCCTATTGTGCATGGTGTACAACCATAACAGTATATCTAAAAAAAAAAAAAACACTTGCAGTCTACTATGTTTATCAAAGCTATATCTTGCTTTACTGTTTATTGTCCACTTTGATCTGTTCAGATTTGCTGTAATGAAGTGAATGCCATCATGCTTTCTTTGTTATTATTGGTTTAATGTTATATTACACACAAAAAAGGTGTTCGCTAGGTGGGTAACTGTTGTACTGATAGCAGCTCTTCCCAGCAACAGCTTTATTTAATTCTGATTAGATTGCAGAATTATCCTTCAGTCAGACGCATCCCGTAATGATACACAGTAATGTGGCTACCACAGAGGAATTCACACCTTACTAAGTCTCCATTTTCTGTTTATTTGTTTATTTTTCCACAGAACAGTAACAAAGTTAAATTGCACACTCCAGGTTTTTCAGAGACACCAATTAATTGCATTTATTACGGAATCTCCCCATGCGTGTGCTGGTGTCAGCAATTGTTTGACATCAACGGTTGTGCGCACTGTCGGATGTAGTTTTGGGATGTTAGACGAAAGCCTGAAATGAAAAGCGAAGAGTCGCTTTCCAGATGGGGGCCAGAGAAAGGCAGTCACTGAAAGGATTGGTAAAAGCATTAAAAAAAGGCAAACTGGGAAGTGTGAAACAGCAGTTTTGAATTTGCAGAGGCACACAGGTCATTGCATGCTGTGTGATACAACCTTCATTCTTATCAACAAGATGCTTTAAAGGTACAGCTACAGGTAGTCCATCCTGGCAAAGTGGATATAGCCTAGCTCAACATCCAATCAACACCTCTCCCTTCTGGGCACCTGAAGCAACATGTTGATTGGCTGGAACAAAGGGTGTAGTAACGATTTCTACAGTTGTTGGAATGGACGCCTTTATGATGGCGCTCCAAGCTGTCTTGTGTGCTTCCCATTTATAGAGCAAATGCTGCCAGAACGGAAGGTTTCTTCTTTTCTTTTTTTTCTTTCTTTCTTTTTTACCATTACAAAGATGTGTTTTTAACACATTACAAAGAGGACCATGAGGATTTTTTTTCGCAGAATTTGACTAAAGGTGTTACATAATTCAGAAAGGTGTCTAGAAAAGCCTAAAGAGTGTAAATGAACTTGGAATCTGACAATACAAAATTCAGTAGAATTTTTGATGTTCATCCAACCAACAGATGATCTAAACTGTTTTGCACTCGATCAGTTTGTAATATAACAACACGACTAAACCTGCTTTTATGAAAACGAATGTTAAATATTTTACGATAATGCTGAGGAAAATCACATCTCTCTTGTATCTCCAAGGACGCAAATGAATAAAAACAAGCTATATATATATATATATATAGCTTGTGTATATATATATATATATATATATAAGGATATCCTCCTTCTCTGTTGTACTCCAGCAGTGGCTGTGCCATGTGCTCAGACGTTCTGTGGCTTGCTTTCAAACGCTGTCATTTGCTGGCCTCAGATTAGAATCGGTTCTTTTGTGACACTGTCTGCTCTCGTTGGCCTTGGATTGCATTGTCCATGCAGCAACACTGATTCCACTGCAGCAAGCTTGCTCCACCTAATGGTAGACCTCTATTGAAACACGAGGCTCACAAGGAAATGACATTTTGATTGATTATTGATATTTTCCTTCACCCCCTCGGCAGTCATAAAACGAATACTTTAAAAACTTTAAAAACACAAAATAAAAAATATAAATAAAACAAGTTGCTTACTAAAACGGCATCTTTTGCTGTTTATTAAACCAAAGCCCTCTTACTTAGGTCATGAATTTCTCACTTTTAGGAAGAGGCTAACTTCTAATACAGTGAATTATTTATGCCGTGTTGCAAGTGTGATTTTACTCATGAACTATTAATAATTGGACAGGAGTGGAAAAAGAGAAAACTGAATAAATACACTATATAGAGACAGAGCCTTACCTTGTACTTCTTTACAATCCTATAATGCTTGTATAAGACACACATTCGAACACAAGTCAATATTTTTTATCTTCTACCCTTGAATTTCGTAGAACTCGTGCATTATGAATTGACTGAAGAATGCTGGTATTGCAGAACGAGAACGAGAGAGAGAGCAAATCAGAATGCTCCATTCAACAGTCATCCTTTGGAAGAGCTGCCTTGGCTGACAGTCAGGAATGTGTATACAGGCTGCAGGTAAGGAAAAAGCCTATTGAGAACAATAATGTGTGTTGTCAGTGTGGGGGAGGAATGTAAGTGAAATCCATTCCCATTTGTCATTGTGATCACACAGTACACCACAGCACACACAATGAAATGTAACCTCTGCATTTAACCCATCACACGTGTGAGTAGCCATGACAACGGTGCCCGGGGAGCAGAGCAGTGTGTGGGGACGGTGCCATGCTCAGGACACTTCAGTCACAGAGGAGCATGGAGGAGAGCACTGGTTATTCAGTCATCTGGTCAGCGTGGGGAATTGAACCTGTAGCCCGTTGGCTGCCAGGCCAACTAGTTAACTGCTAGACCATGACTGCCCCTACTTACAGCATCCCACACTGCTGACACCACTGTCAAGACAGAAGGCCACACAGTTCAGTGGTTGCATGACCAGCCACTCTGATGATCCATGTTAGACTGTGATACATTGTAACAGTATGTACTTTGATATCATACAAAACATAACAATGCAGTAAGAAAGGCAGATTTCAGTGGGTGTATTCTATATCTTCATCACTTTTTTCAGCCATACCTTCGGTAGGCTACATTTAAGACCAGAAGGAATGTGAACAAATTAAATACCTGAAAAGGGGAAATTCACTGAGCAGGGTTACTAGAAACTGAGACAATGATTCTGAGGTAAAATATAATGATGCACTGCGCCTTTATTAGACCTAGCTGAAATATCGATGCCTACGCGTGCATAAAGTATCCAAAAATATGATGGCAAAATAATAAACTGCTCTTGAGTGCCACTCAATCCAAAACAAATAAGTGACACACCACTTCCCGCACCAGGTTCCTGTGCCGTACCGTGCTGCTGTTCCCATGGCAACATAATCTTTAATTGATGTGGGCACCATGCAGGGCTTACAGGAAGTGTGGCTGGATGACACACTCTGCACAGGGCCGATGGCTTGTGTACCATTCTGAAAAGAACGACAAGAAAGAAAAAAAAACACTAATACTCAGCAAATGGATGCACTTGCTGTGTCCGCTAATGAATGGACTAAAAGCTGTGAGTGGCCCACATTCAGCAGAGAGTGCAGAGGACTGTTTGCGAATTCCACTTCATTGAAGTTGTGCCCTAATACCCTACGGTTTGTGATATGGGACACACACGTACTCTCATTATAAGCCATTTCCATGTTTAGCACAACGCAAACATGCATTCCATTAGCATTACATTAACTCTTTGACAGTACAAAACATAGTGATTTGCTTAGTTTACTATACTGGAAATTGCATAATTCACATACATCAGTACAATTAATTTCCTCTTTTAAAATACGTAGACCTTTATTATGCTGTGAAACACTAATTCAAGTTTTTCTAGGATTTGTCAGAAATAGTTTAACTTCCTGTGTGCTTATGTAAATGTACTGCGTTAGGAAAAATATGGGGTTTATAGTTCCACAGCAGTGTTTTCAGGCCATGAACTGCTTTAAAAAAACGACTTGTACTAGGCTGGCGTTGTCAGACGTAAAGGCTTCCTGATTATTTAAATCAGCCAAGACTTGTAAATGACCTGGCATACTCTGATCACCCATGTCTTAATTCTACAGGCGGAGGCTCTTTGGCTGGTGGTGCAGGCTACTCTTTGGCATCATTGGGTCCTAAAGCTTGTGAAATTTGGAGCCTTTAAAAAACGCAGTATAGAAAGCTCAAGTAGAGCATTTTGACGTTCCATTGACGGAACTGTCATTTAGCCTGCTAATGACTGTCTCATAGCTTTTGATTTAGTAGCTCTTTGAGACAGTCTAATTGGTACAGTGAGAGGATAGAGTATCAGAGTTAACTAGGTGTTATTTGACGTCCCAGTCATGTGTGATTTATAGGTTCAGGCTAATGGTTTCTCACGTAAACAATGTGTTTTGGTCGAGACAATACTAATGCAACAGGGTAAAGAGTTGATTCCTTTGAGAACGACATTGTCTCAGTCTATTTGGCAGCTTTGACTCAATTTGCAACTGGGTATTACAGCACAATCATCCATTTAAAACATAACAAGATGTAAACACTATTTGATTTCACAAATGATTAGCAGTCGTACGACTGTATTCATTATCAGAGTTGCCACTAGATTGGGGCTTGGCATGGCACAAGAGGAATAACAAAGAGAGGGACAGGAAAACACATAAGGATTTTTATGGTTGCCCCAGGAGAGCTAAGGTTGTGATTAAAGTCCAAGGCCTTGTTTCCAGAACATGGTTTACTGTCAAACCTGAGTAGCCTAACAGCTTAGAGTTAGTGAAGTCTTTGGTTCACAGACTGTGATGTAGTCAGACACGGGGGGTTGTACTACAAAGGTGGTTAAGTGGTTAAACCTGGTTTACTTAACCCACAAAGTTAGTTGTGAACATGATAGTGGAAGAGCCTTGGGCTTTATTTTACAGTTTATTTTATTAACTAAACAAATGACAACAGGCTGTTCCTTTACCAGGTTTAAGGCTACCTTTGGGTTAAATAAACCAGGTTTTTCACTTAACCACCTTTGTAATATTAACGCCCTACAATGCCCTTTACCATTGTTTTGTCAGAAGGCTCTTTATTAGGACCTTTACTGTTACTGAGATATACTAAGGTAACTTATCCAGGCTTGTCACTACGCCATGTTCTTAAAATATGCCTTTTGTCTCTAGCTTTACCTCTAGTGGTAATGCCTTTCATTTAAGAGTTTAACATCTGCTTTGTCCAATTAAAATAAGGTTGTACCACATATTAGTAAAAGCATTTTCATCCAACAGCTGGTTCACTGCCATTTCCATTTTTGAGCCAAGTGTGGGAAGCCGTGGGCCTAGTGCTTAAATCATAAGTAATAAATTAAATTATAAATACAGGCTAACACTGCACTCTTTCTGCAATTTAGGCGTTTTATTTCTGCACTGCAAGACATACGACAAAAGACCTGATATGAGAGAATATAAAAGGTAGCGCTTTCTAGCAGAACTGCAATACAAATTGCCAGCTCCACAACAGATCCCTCACAACTAATTTGGTGTCAAACCCTACAGCTTCTGTCATTTTTTTTCTAACTCAGTCCTTCTACTTGAAACACTGTTGCAATGTTCTGTATGTAAATGGAGAGATGCTAGGGAAGAACTGGACCTATGCAGGTAGTAGCTCAGGCAGGTGTATGTCTAGTATGTTGCCCTACAAAGCCAAAAGGCAGTATCTATATATTTTTGTCTATATAGTTTTAACTGGAAATTGACTTTAAACCACCTTTTGCCTTGTGACCAAACCTTGTGCTTCTTCCTATTAGGAAAGTACATATAAGGATCAGCACTATGATATCTACAACATGTTTGACTGGGCAGTATGACAACTTCAAATGCATTTTTCTCAGTTTCAATGTTCATAGTTCAAACAGTTACTGCACTTTGCCTTTGTGGGGCAGTATGGCAGAGGGGCAACTTCAGATACCAACACTGCAGACAGCGAACAGAGAGCGTTTAATGCTTATATAACAAATGCCAGCTAGTCTAGCCTAGCCTAGCTCGGGGTCAGTAAAACCTCCCTCCCAACACCTCAGGGGGACACACTACTTACTTTGCGGAGTTGTTGGGAGGTCGCAGGTTCAAGCCTGGGGCTGGACTGCAAATCACCTCAGTTACACTTACAGCTCACAATATGGACAGGGATACTGCATGAAAAAAAATATGTGGGTGTGGAAACTTCGCGGAGACTATTAGGCTAATGATCTAAAGTTCACATCACACATCCCAAATAAAGTTGTTTCTAACATCATCTGCTCTCTTTTGGTTAATCAGATTACATGAAAGACAAAAGTCCGACCGCACACAAGAGGGGGTTTGCTTAAACAGTTTGTGGAGTGTTTATTGAAGATTTAACTTGGTGACCCCTGAAAGACAGTATATACAGGAACACCTGAAGTATTCTGTCTTACTGATGCTAACAGTGGCCACTGTAACGTCACAACAGTGATTTGTCTTTTCCGATACATGAATATGAATGAGAGTTGCAACAACTGGAGTAGCAAAAGGTACAAATACACAACCTGGACAGAAGAGTTCATGAAAAATATATGCTGCAACTTCACATTGGAACATGTTCATGTCAAACTAGACATATTGAGGTCAGTTTGCCATCTCAACGGATCAGGCTGAAGGTCTCTGTCACAGAGCATTTCCACAACACAGGCACTAAGCAGTGAGCAGTGAGTATAGTAATTACTTGGGGTTCTGTTACTGCAGTCCAACCCCAGCATGCACCCAAAGTGGGTGCTATTCAAGTATCTCTTGTCTGCAGCTGAAATCCTCGGGGCTTCCCCTACCCCCCCTGCAGGTATGTCAGTCAACGGGCACTCTGGCTTCTAGTCATGGCACAGAATGGTCATAAGAATTAAAAAAAAAAGAAAGAAAATAAGAAAGAAAAACTGCTCCTAAATTTGAGAACCTTGCAAACAGCCCATGTAAACAGAGAAAGGAAGTTCAGAAATTCAGTAATGGTTCCTGGATGAACTTTACAAAACTGAGCTCTGCAATATATTTACTGCGGATTTAATACACAGATAATCTTGTACTTCTCAGGTGAAATGTTGTTAAGAACCAATCAAATAAGGCTGGATAAAGAAATAGGAAACATTACAATGAAACTGCTGTTCAATTACTAAACTGGTTTATGTCCAATAGATACAACAGACATGTATTTATTTCTTCTGCAAAGCAATATAGCAGTAGACAACCATGTGGCGTTTACCATTGGGATCAGTGATGGACAACCCAAAGCAATCAACACCTGCAGGGAAAATAAGTCAACAGCTCAAAGCCTGGCCTTGTCTGAATGCCTATTTAGTCAGTAACCCACTAACTTTACGCAACAACATAAAAGCAATGTGAAAATATGTCTGCTAATATGTCATACTTCGTAACCCCGTAATCTGTCCTGGTCTGGTTCCCCTCCCCTCTGCAGTCAGTGCCCAGCCTTGCTGTTGGTGGTGCTGGCGCCCTTGGGCTCATCCTCCTTGTAGAGGCGGCTCAGGTGCACCACCAGGCCCTCCAGCTCGGGGTTCCCCCCCAGGTCCTGTATGAGGCGGTGGGCCTCAGCCTCCAGGTCGCGCAGTGTCTGCCTGGTGTAGGCGAAGGAGCCCACCTTCTCCAGGTAGTCCACGCAGTAGCGCTTAATGTCCACGTTCTCCGTGCGCTGCCGCAGGATGTTCTGCACCTGCCGGCTCTCGGGCCGCGACCAGATGGCGTGGATGGTGGGGAAGGAGAACTTGCCCTCGGTCAGGTCCTCGCAGAAGCTCTTGTTCTCGCTGTACTCGTGCGACACCAGGTTGGCGTAGTCGTCGCGGATCTGGAAGAAGAGGCCCAGCGTGTCCAGCAGGGGCTTGAGGTCGCGCGGCCACTCGGAGAAGAGCTGCATGAGGCCCACGGCCAGGCCGAAGAGGCCACCGGTCTTCTGCAGCACCATGGAGCGGTACTCCTCCTCCGTGGGGCAGGTGTAGGTGTCGCGCCAGTGGATGTCCAGGCCCTGGCCGCGGTGCAGCTCCAGGAGCTGCCGAGTGAAGACGCGCACCGCCTCGGGGTGCTCCAGCGTCAGCACCTTCTCCAGGCCCAGGAAGTAGACGTAGTTGGCCGAGTTGATGACCGAGGGCACGCCGTAGATGCTGTGCGCCACGGGGAAGCCGCGTCGGAGATTGGAGCTGTCCTCGATGTCGTCGATCAGCAGGCTAGCGTTGTGGAGCATCTCCGTCACCTCGATGATCACCTGAGATAAACACGGCACCGATCAGAAACATAAAATGTGACCCGATCTGGCAAAATGCGTCTTAAGTTGCAAATTCAAATTTTAAGGTACAGGTTAGTTTTGATAGAAAATCTTTATTTATGAAACAAAAGGTGTTCAAAAACGTTCTCTCCACTTTTCATAGTCAAGATAACTACGTTAAGCATAAAAAATGGCTACCTGAAGTTTAATTGCACCATTAAAATATTACCAAAATAAATCTGATTTTCTCAGGTTTTCAATTTTAAAAAGTTGGTGGAATGTCATATTGTTTTGTCATTTCACTGGTACCAAAATCTTAATTTTGTTTTTTGGGTCACTGTGACTCATTTTGCCAAATCTGGTCACAAATAACCAAACACAACCATCTGTTCCTCCAGCAGAAAACGTAAACTTAATCAGGTGTAAGAAGGCAACATGGGGACTAGCTATGCCATGTAAATGCTTCTACTAGTTTCTGCTTAGGAGCATCATATCCTATGCATAGGATGTGTCATGGTATAGTGAAACATTACAGACGTTACAATGAAGGCTGCCAGAATTCAACACAAAACTTTGACTCTAGCCTACAAAGTCACTTCTGGATCTGCCCCTGCCTATCTCATACTAAATGCTTACATCCTGTCCAGAGCACTGCGATCCTTTAATACCAACCGTCTGGCCGTACCCTCTCCTAAGACAAAGCGAGGTCACTCCAAACTTTTCTTGGTTGTTGTTCCTCAATGGTGGAACAACCTACCAGTCGCTACAAGAGCAGCAATATCCCTCTTGACCTTCAAAAAGCTTGTGAAAACCCTTCTCTTCCGAGACTGCTTTCCTTCCTAACAAAACTGATCTCTACTAACCATCTCTTTATATAGGTGCCTTCGATTTTCTCTACACATCTGTTAGCTATTATGTCCTCCTTTTGTAAGTCCCCTTTGGATAAAAGCATCTGCTAAGTGTAATTTAATGTAAAAAAAAAAAAAAAAAAGAAAAAAGTAAAGTTTAAATATGAAAATAACTGAGTTCCATAAACCATACTCCACTACACACCACTAAAAAAAATGCTACCAACACATAGCAGAAGACCACGGGATTACAGAGTTACACCATCATTTGCTTTTTTTAATGCCACTAAGTAATTTTATAAAATTGACATTGTTCTTAAATAGCCTACTGATTCAATAATTGCTGAGTGGCACCAAAATATACAGAGGTAGTGTAACTCAGTTACTGCATTATCTTCCTCCTAATAAGTTGCTGTCTCTAGCAACTTATTCAACAGTACCAACTAAGTGCTCCCACACATAAAACTGTCACACAGTTCTGATGTCTTTATTTTTCGTGCCTGAACACCAAGACAAAAGATGAGACATACAGATATAAATATACAGCGACGTGATTTATGCACTTAGATTTCCAAGCTCTTGAACAGCTGTGTGTGCATACACTGGGGTGTGCTTCAGGATATTCTCTGCAGAGGGCAGTGCTGTATTTGCAGTGCGCCTGTTACTAAGCATCTGTGGAATGGTACGCCATGCATCGGAGGGAGTGCCATGTTGTTCTGTGTGTGTGTGTGTGTGTGTGTGTAAGTGTGTGTTGTTATGTGTCAAACCCTGCCCTGCAGAGTTCCAGGCATTTCCTGCTCAGTGCAGGCAGGCGAGGGGCCAGGACGCTTCAGCTCAGTAGGACCCCATCCACACGTGGCCTCAGCCTTGCAATGACACCAGTCAGACACAAGGGGGCGCCTGCACCACCACCATTCATTCCAACAGCCAAATAAACACAGCCTCTAGGCCCACATGTGATCGGTGTGACTCAAAACAACAGGCATTTCTCCGACTTCGTCGGATTTTTAGGATTACTTTACACAGCACTGCAGTCGATGACCCCATCCCATTCACCTTTCGCAGCTCATCCCTGAGTGAATTCCTCTCCACCACCCCCACCCCCCATGCAACCACGGACTGGAGTATCTGTGTATGTAAGGTCACATTAAGGTTGCAGCCATCATATTCTGCCTGGCAGTAGCCTAGAACTCTGGAAGCCTGGTATCTGGTGGCTACACCTGCTGTACAGGCCAAGAGCGAGTGCCCCTGGGACATGCCACACCGCTGAGAACACAGCCCTCAAAGTGCAGACAGCTGGCAAGCGCCCGTGTCCCGTCCGCTCACGGAAAATCACGTTAGCAGTATGGAGACGTGGTCTGGAGGGCACTGCCCTCATGGTGCTGTGGCTGCCAATGCTGATGATGACTGCGGGAAGACTGGCGGAGGAGGGGAGGGGGCTCGCTGGGAAATGTAGTCACTAGGCCCTGAGTAAGAGAGGGGTGACACTGGTGCTTAAGGTTTATTCACCCCCAGCAACCCCCCCCCCCCCCAAACACACACACACACACACACACACCCACCAGCCCTGAGATTAGTAAAACAGCTGAGCGGTTGGGTTGGGCAAAGGGGGGTAGAAAGTCTGCCGTGTCAGCAAGCTAAGTATGCACTCTCGACACACACACACACACACACACACACACACACACACACACACACACACACACACACACACACACACACACACACACCCACCCCCCAACAGACACACACAAACACACACACACACATACGGAAAACACGGGGCAGCCCCATGTTTGGGGTTAGAGTTTCCTCACAGCAAACAAGGTCAACAGTCCAAATGTCAGGCAGTGCAGCTAGCTGATACAGTCTGGCGTGAAGCGCTGAGTCAATAACTGGATTATCAGCAGCGCTGGCCAGCAGAGCACACAGGGAGCGCAGGAGGAAACCGATCTCACAACACAGTGTAGAGTAGCAGAGAGAGAGAGAGAGAGAGAGAGAGAGAGAGAGAGAGAGAGAGAGAGAGAGAGAGAGAGAGAGAGAGAGAGAGAAGAGAAAGAGAGAGAGACAGAGAGACAGAGAGAGAGAGAATTTGTGTGTGAGAGAGAAAGAGAGAGACAGAAAGAAAGAAAGGAAAGAGAATGAAAGAAAGAGAGAGAGCGAGAGAGAGGGCGACAGAGCGAGCGACAGAGCAAGAGAGAGAGAGAGACAGAGAGAGAGAGAGACAGAGAGAAAAATGTGTGTGTGTGAGAGAAAGAGAAAGAGAGAGAAACAGAAAGAAAGAAAGGAAAGAGAGAGAAAGAAAGAAATAGAGAGAGAGCAAGAGAGAGAGAGAGAGAGAGCAAGAGAGAGAGAGAGAGAGAGAGCAAGAGAGAAAGAGAGAGAGCGCAAGAGAGAGAGGGGTGATAAAGGGTTGTGTGTGAGAGAGAAAAACAGTGTAAGAAAGAAAGGGTGAGGAAAAAAAAAAAAGAGTGACTATGTTTGAATGTATGTCCTTGTGTGAGACATAAAGAATGACGGCGACAGAGTGAGAGAGTACGAGAGAGAGAGCAGTCTCTCCTTTGCTTTACCTCATCATTCAGGTCAGGACAATTTTAATCCAATTACACTCGCTTATGCTGGCTTCAGACTGGGACTGGCTGTGCTCCCACTAGGGGGCGTCACCTGGCCTGCGCTGTAGCCCCAAACCTTACTTCATTTGGCCCACAATATTACCCCCACTTGAAGCCATTTGACATGTAGCTGCGTCAGTTAGAGAAGACAGCTGCATTGTACACTTTGTTTATCGGCCCTGAACTTGAGGCACTATCAATCAGCGAGGGTTTACAGGAAAATATGCCGAGGCGTATGCAGTCCTGTCTTGTTAGCTGACAAGTCTGTGCAGTTGATGGAGCTGCTATGCCAAACAACCCTGAGTCAACTAAGGAAAAAAAACAACTGATTTTTAGGCAACAAAGAAATCGACACTGAAATAGATATCGTGTCATACTGAGACAGAAAAAAAAAATGTGCAGCCTAAATGCTTAAGGCAGGTGCATGGCATTAGCTGCATTAGAGGATATGTCGTTAGGCTAATTTTGCATTTCTCCCTACAGCTACATACTGTGCCGTCCACTCGCTAGGGACTCCAAACTCGCCTAGTCTCATCTTGTTAGCCCCCCCAAAAAGGTCTGGCAATCCTACAGTCAACTAGAGGTGGTAAAAGTCTGGCTTCTGAAAGTTAAAGCTCTTGTCACGTCTTAGTTATATCTGGATACTTAACCAGCTGATTCCAATTAGGAGTACTCTTTGGCTAGGTAGATGGGCCAATTAGTTACATTACCTGCTTTAAGCGCAGAGAGTAGTACTATATGGCAGGACTTTGATCTTCTGAAGCGGGAGTTTCCAACCAACAACCATCACACGCCTACGAGTTTTAAAGCCCATTCAAGGCTTTCCCTGATACACTGAAAAATATATAGTACACACTGACAGATTGTTTGATTTTGTGAATGATGTGACTTACGTACAGAGCTGCTATCACCATGTTCTGCCATATTAACCAAGACACATGGCAATGGTGTATTTCAAAACAAACTGAAATCATACATTCACATCAAAGATCACCCATAAAAAGTAATGATGATCATCATGCCTTCTTTAAGCAGTGCAAACACACACACACACACACACTATACTCCACCCCCCTCAAAATACAAACACATCGCACCTCAACACGCTGCATTCAGAGTTTCCCCCTCTAAAACAAATTAGGGTGTAGCCCTAAATGTAAAGAAGTCCAGCCCATTGACCTAGCTGTGACTACATACTAAGACCCTCTTAAAATTAATTCTCACCTAAAAAGTGTTTCTCTGCGTTTAGGCCTTGAGGGAAGCTTTCCTCTCAGCCGCACATCAGCAGCACTTTCTAAAGAGAGCCTGCAGAGAACAGACGGCTGCAGTAGCTAGCCTTCACTGCCAGGGGGCTACGGTGTCAGGTTTCAGTCTGAAGACAGAATCGCATGCCTGCATACACACACACAGTCAGACAGTCAGAGCTCTCTCACTTAGGCAGTAAGAGAAAGTGTGTGAGAGTGGATTTCCCTAACACTGATAAAGACCTCATCAGCTGGGCTGTGGTAGGAGACAACTGGGGAAGCGGCTGATTTAGTGGGGAGGGGAGGGGAGCGGTGTAGTGTGGTGCGGTGTGGTGTGTCATGCCTTGAAGGATAGGCTCACCCATTTTGGGCGAGTCTCTATACTGGGTGTTCAAGTCAGTCTTTGACTCCTTGTGTGTGTGTGTGTGTGTGTGTGTGTGTGTGTGTGTGTGTGTGTGTGTGTTTGTGCCAGGCTGGCGGAGGGGTGGGACCGTGCCGGAGGAAAGGTTGTGTTTGGAGGATAAACGCCTGAACTTTCAGGCCTTGGCCGCACGCCCGGCAAACTGAAGCTGCCTTTGTGCTCTGCTCTGCTCTGCTCCACACACACACACACACACACACACACACACACACACACACACAAGCCTCCATTAGCCAGTCAGCGGTAGCATCCAGCAGTCTGCATGTCGCTTGAGAACACATACCAGACAAGCCTGCTCTGCATGGTGTGCCTTTTACAGTTGACGTAAACAGTCATACATATTGTAAAACATGCTGTGTTTTTGAAGCGACTATGATGAGGACAAAAACGTGCTATTAGTTATGGCAGCGTGTCAATGATGTCATGGTTCACAAAGTCAGAGAGGGCCTGCACACCTTGGTGGTAAATTTGCAGGGGCAGCTTTTTAAGCATTACGCTTCTTAAAGACATAATAGAAAAAGCACAGCACTCCTGCTTTACGTTGTCACCATTTTATTGGCTGATATCATGCTTAAAATTCTAAACTGATGGGAAGACCAGATGACGTGTGTGTGTGCGTGTCTGTGTGAGTGTGTGTGTGTGTGTGTGTGAGTGAATGAGAGACAGAGAGCGAGACAGAGAGAGAGAGGGAGAGAGGAAGAGAGAGAGAGGGAGAGAGAAACAGGGAGAGTTAGAGCAATAGAGAGGAGTGGCTTATTTGTTATGGCATTTAGATCATAAAAACTGTGGCGCAATCGCCGCCAGAGTGAAGTGGATTCTAGAAAGCCAGCGCGCTAGAAGCAATACAAACAAACACTGTGGACAGCAGGGGCCCAGAGGGACAACAGGATGGGGGGAGGAGGAGGAGGAGGAGGGAGGAGGAGAAGAGGGAAGGAAGAGAAAATAGAGAAAAATGACAATGGCACGTAGAGGAGAGGAGGGTCTGAGGAGAAGTGCCGGCGTCGCCACGCGTGGCCTCGGGGCCTCGGGGCCTCGGGGCCTCCGGGCCGCGATGAAGGCGCGCGGAGATTGGTGTGTGCGGCTGCGCTCCTCGGGGGAATGTCGCTATCCGTTTACGCCGACAAATCCACTCACCTGCACTCAGTCGCCTCGCCCAATTCATCCCCTCCTGAAAGCTAATAAGTGGAGGTTGGGGGGGGGGGGGGAGGTGGCACAGAAACAGGCACACACTCACACACCTGGGCCCCCCAGGCCTGATGACGGCTGTTTACACAATGATGATGGTCACCATGATGATGATGATGATGATGATGATGATGGCGGTATGTGGGAGCCGCTGGCTGATACAGATACGTCTTTCTGTGTACTCCCCATCCTCTCTGCCTCCCTCCCTCTCCCACTTGCTCTCTCTCTCTCTCTCTCTCTCTCTCTCTCTCTCTCTCTCTATTCATGTTATCCATCCCTTCATTTCTTCTCTGTGCTATCCATAGTTTCTTTATCCACACTCTCCTTTCTCTCTCTCTCTGCTATCCATCCTTCCTCCCTCCTCTTCCTCTTTGCTGTCCCTCCTCTACTTTCTTTTTCTCTCTTATTCTCCCCCTCCCTCTCTCTTTCCCTCATTTGCTGTGCAGGAAGGGTTCGGATAAGTCCACATTACCAAGACTGAGGAAAGTAGGACAAACGATCCCCTTAGGAGAACAAAAGTAAAGTCGCTCCCCTTAGTGTCTACATCTTAAGAGTTTGAGGTGGACACAAACACACACACACACACACACACACATACACATACCCACACACACACACACACACACACTAGAAGTCTTAGCTGAGTGACCTGGCCTGAGTGTCTGGCCACTGGCCTGGAGAGATAGAGAGCGCAAGTGGCTCGGCTGAACTAAAGACAGGATGTGTGCAAACAGGCACACACTTGCATAAATAGATACATACATAAATAGACACATACATACATAGACACATACATACATACATAGACACACACACACACACACACACACACACACACACACACACACACACACACACACACACACAAGCACTGAACATGCTTGTACTCCATAACAGTGAAAACCATTGGCCCTCAATGGCAGACTTGCAGACAGACAGGGGGAGGAGCGCTGAACGCAGACAGAGAGAGAAAGAGACAGAGTGGGAAAGGGAGCCGCCACCAGGACTTGACACCAATTCATCCACCCCTTTCTGAAGCCCATTCAGAGCACAGGAGCGGCTGGGGTGGAGGAGGGGACAGTGTAGGGGATGGCGTAGGGGGGAGGAGTTTGCTGGGATCAGCAACAGCCATCAATTGCCCCTCCCCCCTCCGCCCCCCCTCCCGCCGTCTCGTCTCATCGCATCTCATCTCCTGCCTCTTCCGTCTGCCCTGCACGCTCCGACACTGACCTTATCCACCATACACACGCTCACACAAACATGCACGCACACACACAGACACACGGTCACACAAACATGCACGCACGCACACATGCACACAAACATGCACGCACACACACATGCACACAAACATGCACGCACACACACATGCACACAAACATGCACGCACACACACAGACACACGGTCACACAAACATGCACGCACACACACATGCACACAAACATGCACGCACACACACAGACACACGGTCACACAAACATGCACGCACACACACAGACACACGGTCACACAAACATGCACGCACACACACAGACACACGCGCACACAAACCTGCACGCACACACACATGCACACAAACATGCACCCACACACACGTCGGCACGCACACATGTACACACACACACACGCTCACACAAGCATGCACACACACACGTACATATACACACATGAATAAACACACATGCACACACACGCACCACTGCCACCACTCACGCAGCCCTGCCTCTGCCAGCACCTCACAGCCATTAGCAACACCTCCCCTCCACATGTTGAGCCGCTGCTGCTGCTGCCTGGTGCATACACCCTCTCCTTCCATCCTCTCCATACACCCTCTCCTCCGCCCCCCTCCACTCATGCACAGGCCCGTTTCACTGCTTACTCTGGCTTACTCTGACACAGACCTCCAATCACACCTACATGCATTACATCAGAATCAGAGTCTCAGATTTATTGGACAAGTACACCTACACACACAACGAATTTGACTTCAGCAAGTGTTGACTACACAGTATGCATTCAGCATATAGACATGCTGTGATTCTTTACATTTACATTCATTCCATTTATGTCCAGTTACAAAATAAATCAATGTGCTCACCGTTTAGAGATTGACAAATCGAGACACTTTAAAAGTACAGATAGCAGAGGGATGTCACCTAGAGTATGTCATATATCTAAAGTTACTTTTAGTACCTTTACACTGTATGCAAGCAAAGCTTCACAGTAATTTTACAAAGCTACAACTGTACAAAAACAGCCACTGAACTCAAAAGAATGCAGCCTGTAAGCAAGAAAAGAAAATGCTTGCATGGAAACAAAAAGTACAGAACTAATGGCTGGGTTTCGACCATAGCAGCCATCCATTCAGAACTAGCAATGGTAAGCAGTTTGTTCATTAAGTGAAGAATGTGTAAATGTGAATGTGAAAGCAGAAAGTTGCTCTATAAGCAAGTCAGTGTTCGTTAAGAGTAATTTTCAGCAATCAAAACATGGAATTCATATTCACAAATGAACAAATTAATGCAAGACTAGCAACTGTGCCATACGCGTTAGCCTACCACCTCACAAGTGCATTAACCTCTGCTACCTGAACTCCTATGTTCTCCATTATCGTTGCCATATCAAATGCTAGGATCTATCCAAAGTGCAGCTGCACATTCAGGATTGGCCTGGGTGTTCCCAAGATGCTATACTACCTCAGCCCACCAGAGCCCCACTATGGAGATGGGTAGGCTGCAGACAGTCAGTCACACACTGTCAATAATAATAATAATAAACTTTACTTGTATAGCACAATTCATACATACAAGATGCAGCTCAAAGTGCTTTACAGTTTAGCAGGGTCGTCACAGGACAACATTTCTTGCATTCCAGTGGCGGCGGAGCAGATGAATACAGTAGCAAACTGACTCTTGCGTGAACATGGGTAGACAGTCCTTGTAGGCCAGTCAGCAATCTTTGTAGTCCAGAGGCGCTAGAACTATGCAATGCCCTGTTGATGCGGGCTCTTATGTGAACATAGGTCAACAGTCCTTGCAAACCAGAAGCGCTAGACGAGGAAAGTTCATTTAGGCGCAGTCGGTTGTTAGTGTCCCTAGGGAGCAACAGGGGTGAGGTAAAACTCCCTGTTTGTTTGATTTGTGTAAATTCAGGAAGAAACCTCAGGAATCAGTGAGGAAAAAAAAGCCACTACGGCCCTTGTTTAGTTAACAGTGTGGCTCAGTTCATCTTTGGATGTTGCCCAGTTTTCCTGGCTGAGACGTTTCCCCTCGTGTCCTCTCTCTCGTGTATGTAGCATCCGCTGCATAATAGCAGCGTAATGATGTCTGAGGCCGTTAGCTAACAAAGGCGGAAAGGCGGTGTGGCATGAGCTTGTCTTGAGGGATGATTGACGGCAGGCTGGAGGGGAAGGGGGGGGGGGGGGTTTGTGTGTGTGTGTGTGTGTGTGTCAGCGTGTGTGTAGAGCTCGTTGTCAGCCCCCCAGCCTAATGACCGCACTGCTGCCGTGGCAATGGGTTCAGCTGGAGTTTACAGCCGAATAAAAAACCATGCCGCTCTGCCGCAGAGAAAGAAAGAGGGGAAGAAAGAGAGAGAGAGAGGAAGAGAGAGAGAGAGAGGAGGAGAAAGAGGGAGACAGTAAAACTGAGGGGGAAGATGAGAGAGAGAGAGAGAGAGAGAGAGAGAGAAAGAGAGAGTGAGAGAGAGAGAATGACAAATGAAATGTGTAGGGGCTGAGAGGAGTAAGAAATGAACAGAGGAGCGAAATGAAAGTGAGCTGTTTGAGTAGCCGATGATGTGGGCGAGGGCTGCAGGGATCGGGGCTTGGCACACACGACAGCCTGGTGAGCGGACTGGCACTGGGCTCAACTCCCGTGACCTCCTTCAGAGTGGCACAGCCCACGGGCAGAAGACAGACGCATTCCCCTTACGCACGCACGCACATACACACCCACACCCACCAAATAACAGGAGTCTGTCCTAGCAAAGCAGCACATAAACTAGTCCATGGCCTACAGCAACCAATTAGCAGCGGCAGCCTTAAGATGAACACACCAACACGTGGCCCTTTTTCAACGTTTCACAGCAGGGTGCCCTGATGTAATTGTGTTAGCTTTCCCACACGACCGTCTCTAGCTTTTTTTTCCCTCATTTGTCAAATTCAAATATCAACACATTAATCCTGTAAACATACGCATGATGATTACGGCTGCATTAAGAGGGAAAAGGGAGGGGGAAGAGAGAAAGTGAAAGAGAAAAAACAAGAGAGAGAGAGGAGAGAGAGGAAGAGAGAACAGGAAAATACATTGGTCTACTGGCCTCTTTTCCGTGTTCACTACTCGACTAGAGGAAAGTGCAGGGCAGTCTTTCACTCTCCCCCATTAAATTGTTAGAAGCCGCAGAGAATAATGGTACAGCGTTGGGGGGGTGGATCTTTATCAGTGCTACTCCTTTCTGCTGAGTCCTTTAAAAAAACACAATATTACTGCTTGTCTACCTTGTGCAGGCATCTGAAAGAAAGCATTCAGGCTGTAAGTCTGTCCAGAACTCGTGGAGAAGAATAACTTTGCTTGTTGCTCACACGTAAAACTCTTTCCAGAACAGAACTCTTAGGAGCACACACATTAGAACGCCTTTCTCCTTAAAATGAAACGATACACATACTGGAATGGACATCTCTCCACTGAAAAACATATAAAAGGCACAGGCTTCACCTGACCGCACTCAAAATGAGACTTTTGATAGATTTTAAACTGCAGCTGAAGCTTGAAATATTATCTGTTTGGTATACCAAGCATCACTGTTGATACCAAAGAAATATAAGACCAATATAAGCACATATTAAAGAAACTGATCAGTCTTGTTGGTATGTTCATTCATAATGTGCAATGTACTGTTAACATTTACTTTCACTGTAAACACATTTCAAACCTGTATAATACAAAAGATTCCAGAATCGTAGAGCCAAACTAGACCTATTTCTTCAAAATTACCCAATTAAAATGTAAATTAATGCGATTAATCACTTATTCACAAGACCGATTTTAAATGAAACAGCCACAACAGATGAAGAAGACTTGTAAAACGCATATTTTATTTCTCCTCAAAGATGCAGGATGTCAAACACACGGTCACTGTACAGGAACCTCTTGTAGGAAAAGTTAATTTTTGTAAAACTGAGATTTTTGTATAAACCTAATAACACCTGGAACTAAATGGAACTAATCCATTTTAAAAATAAACCTAACACAAAATAAACAGTCGGTATCATTTCTTTGCCCATCCATCACTATATCTTTACTCTAGCCTAAATCGTGATCCAACATCTTAAACGCACAGCTGTGACAACAAACAGCAGCTTTGTGGACATCTAAAACATGAAGCTAAATGAGTGTAGATAAAAAGAGGGCATACAATGGCACACATTTGTAGTACACAATCATAACAGCTGACCTGATACACGACCCAGTTCTAAATTGTTGTGAATTTCCCTACCTGGGGCATTTGAATGCAAAAAAATTGCAGCTTGATATTAGGTTTATTCATTTCACAAAAAAATATATAAACTACATTTCAGTTTATTTTCAGCCACATACCACAACGAATTTCTCTATTATATTCTTCAGCTTTGTGCTTGCCCCCGAGAGAAAAGAGCAGGCTCTCTTCAATGCTGAAAAAAAAACTGTCTAGAGTTACATACTTTCCCTTTCTGGAAAGGTTTTAATAAAATATTTAGGACAAAGAGAGACCTGTTGCACAGAAAGCCCTAATGTGATCTGACAGGCCTAGCACTTTAGCATGAGGGAAGTGGGCAGGCTGATCAGCTGATTTACAAAGGGCAGAATTAGCCATGCGTCATCTGTGATGCACTGGGGCTACAGGTTTGTTGGCTACGTGCTTCAAGCAATCAAGCCCAGCTTGCTAAGTGCATTACTGGAGCTACTGAGTAACTGGAGACGCGGCATTGAACATGACAGTGATTATTTAGGCTTCACTCCCGCAGGCTCCTACCAGTCCAAGGACGGAGATAAAAGCACACGTCCACATGTGCTCGAAAAGTGCTGCATCAAGCTACGGTGTTTACAAACCGAGGAAGGAGTCCGTGCCAATTTGTGGCTTTCTGATGTAAACTCCAAAGCATATGGATCCACATAAAAAAAGCAACACTAAGCAGCTGCCTGCCATTTTTGCGAGCTAGCTTGATGTTGGCACATATAAGATGGTAAGTATATTAAACATAATCCTAGTTTGTACGTGAGAATTTATACAGTCCTACTGTACCTGATTCAGAGGAACATGAAAGTGCATGAGCATGGCCTATGAAGTCAGACTAACATCAGAGGCTGGTTGCTCTCTTTCTCTCTCCAACACACACAGTCTTGAGAGATGAGATGTTGAATTATCGATGTAACTTGTTCTTGGTGAATGAAGAACCACACAGAGCAGCATGGTACTGCAAGGACTGTTTCCCTCTGCTCTGTGAAGCCTTGTGGAGGCCCTCAGCTCCTACTGTGTAGCTAGCAGCAGCTAATATGACCCTTCTGCCCTGGATGTGTGTGGCCACCAGGACAAAATAAACCACCTCCAGGATGTGGTAAATATATTATTATAGCATATTAGCAGCGGAGCCAACTGTATTGCACTTAAACTACATTTATGTCTCAGAACAACGTCCAGCCCAATACGTGAGATATCGGATATGTTTCCACTGCATGAGCTAGGGCATTTCCTAGGTGGCGAGAATGTTAAGCCACACCTCCCCTTTAGCAGTCAGGGGCCACCCCCCCCCCCCCCTTTCATCACAGTCATGCTAACTACTCAGACATCCCTAATGACACTTTTTGACTGCATAGTACCAGCACTACTTTACCTGTTTTAGGTAACGTTTGTTTCCCATTACAAGTACCATGTAATTAATAGACCTCGGCCATCTGAAATGTTACCCAAGTTTCAGGGTTGCTCGTTGGTACCAATACGCAAGAAGATTTGTACATAGGCTAGGTCCACACAAGAGCGACACAGAGATTGTTTTTTGGTCTTGTAAAAATGTTGCCTTTACACGGCATTGTCTTCAGAAATTTGCATGTTCACACAAGTTGCGTGAAATTGCTGTGGTAGCCTACAGTACACATGCTCACCGCAACAGTTCTTTTGTTTCAGGTCATATACGAAACACAAAAGAAGCAGAGCATGCATATAAAAATCCTCCTTCTACTGCGTGCTGCCATTGTTGTTATGAATGCCGCAGTTTCTCCTGTTTTTGTAGCTTCATCATTTCCCCACAAAATGTCCCCGACGGCGAACAAAAAAAAAAAAACGTTTCAGTGGTAGAAGACTACACAATGTTTTTAAAGGACATCATTGTGGTGTTTGTTGTAATGAATGTTCATGGAAGTCATTATCTTTTTTTTTTTCCTGCCAGCTCATTATCTTTCTTCTGCCAATTCTGATTACTAGCAGTGAGACAATGGGCCAAACCAAATACAAGCAAGGAAATCTATCCATGCTAAAACAAGAGTAGGTACATAATCAAAATCCACTTACCCCACAAAACCAACATCCACAAAAAGCATTTCTTGTTGGCTCTGAACACTTTTACCTTACAAAACCTTACCGAAGCATAGAGAATCTTGACAATCTCCAATGGCCATAGAATTTTAAAAGTATATAAACAAAGCTGATTCTGCTCCTTCAACAGAATGCGTCACGAGGCTGAATACAATAGCAATTTACTGAGTCTGGCATGAAAACAATTGTTCACTTCATCTATGCACAAATAGCACAGATGTGCCCTAAACCATATCCACACACACACACACACACACACACACACACACACACACACACACACACACACACACACACGTCAACAATAACATCTGCATCTGGCACTCGCCATACCTGTGTTGCCTCTTAAAAGTGTGAAACAATCTCTGCTGTTCTGTACAGTTGCTAGAATACACCACATATTTTTATTTACTCCCTAAAGAAGGCAAGTCATCATAAAGCATCTCATGTCAATAAGAGTATTTACAAGAAAGTCTTCAGCCTTTTTTGACACAGCAGTGTCTACCGATGATACAGCAGTCTGCCATTTCTTTTTTGCAAACTTGAGGGTTTACTCACGCTGAAAATAGTCCATATTAATTTCCCTGGCTGACTCCAGAGGCTTGGGCCATTGTTTGCGCTGGAGAGAGTGCTTTTACTCCTCTGTTCCTGGTAACACAACACGACTGGATCAGGACTAAAAACTCAATTAGGACACCAGGCCTCTGCAACTGGACCGTGATGTGATGGGGAAGTGCCAAAATCTATTTGCATTGATTTTTTTGCCCCCCTCTTCTCTTTGAGATGACAACAGGACTGAGGAAGGGTGGTGAGAGAAAAGGAACATGATGAAGTGTGTGTGTGTGTGTGTGTGTGTGTCTGCATAGAGAGAGACAGAAGAGAAAAGGAGAAGAGCAGAGGAGGAGAAAAGAAGAGAAAGACAGAGATAGAGACTCAGAAAGAGAGAGAGAGGCAGAGAGACAGACAGACAAAGTTCAGTGTGGAAGTAAATAAAAACTCCATCAGATATAACTTTCCAGGGGTTGGAGCCTAAGAAACCCACAGTTTGATTTATTCATGACTCCAGGGACATGACGCTTCAATAAGTTGCAATTCTAGAATATACTGATACATTGGGACACTAAATTTACTTTGAAACTTTGAAAAGTCCACACAGACAATTTTCACTTGGATATTTAACAATAAAACCATAGGCTCTAACCAACAGAACAATAGAGTCATATTATCCTACTTACAAAATTCAACATTTGTCTGGACAAATCTACACTAATTTAACACGATGTGCACAATCATGTGAGGAAACACCACAAACAGATCACTAAACTGTGGCCTTGCTTTGTATAGCTCAGTGCTTCTCAAATAGTGGGGCGGGCCGCCCTGGGGGGGACGCGTGTGACCCCGGGGAACATGCTTTTTTGGCCATACCATAAAGTGCAATTGCATATCAACCACAGTACAGACTAGACAACAATGTTAATAAAGTTATTCTTTGATATAAGCTTATCTATATTTCTTTATTTTTTTTGTTTTCTTTAATGTTAATAAGGATACAATGTTATGCAGGGGTGTACTTATAATAATTTTATAAACAAATGATACTAAATAAACAATACTAAATAACTGAGAAGCACTGGTATAGCTGCCATGAAAGCATTCAAACCTTCAGACTGCAAAGGTTAGGCAGAGGAGTCTACTTTACCAGTGATGTCCTTCTCAGACTGCAGTCACCAACATGAGCCATGGAAAAGATGACTCTGTTGGAGACTAAGGCAGCTCTCAGACTTAGCCTGGAATCAGGGATTTTTCCAGTTTTTATCTGGCAGTCTTTGTATGTGTGAAAGAAAACCTCCAGCTACCTGGAACATACCTTTTGCTATGTTTTTATTTCACTCAGATTTTTATCACTTTGTGCAAAGAGTCTGGGCACTCTCAATAGGCACATGTTTACTTCCAGGTGGGTGGATACTTAGTGTGAACTTTAAAACTATTGGGTCTGCCTTTAACCAATCACAACCTGGATGCAGTATAAATGCTCAAGTTCACTGCTTTTTGTCCTCCTACAGACCTACATACATCTGTTCGCTGACTGATTGCTAGATTGTTTAGTTGCAGAACCTGAAGCCTTCGAAGAAGGTACAGCACTATGGTGGGGCTAGCCGGGCTATTTTGCCATAGGCCTCGTCTAAAGTCCACAATTTTTGTGACAAAGCTCACATCTTAAATAAATAAATAAATAAATAAATAATAAACAGGAAGCACCCTTTTTTGATGACCCATCTCAACATGTTTCTAGCTGTTGGGGCAACAGATGCCAAAATTGCTATGTGGCAGGGCTGGGCACTTTTTTTTTTTTTTTTTACATTACATTACATTACACTTAGCAGACGCTTTTATCCAAAGCGACTTACAAAAGGAGGACATAAAAGCAAACAGATGTGTAGAGAACATCGAAGGTACCTATGTAAAGAGATGGTTAGTAGAATTTGGTTTTGTTAAGCAGTCTCGGAAAAGAAGGGTCTTCACAAGCTTTTTGAAGGTCGAGAGGGAAGTTGCTGCTCTTGTAGGGACTGGTAGGTTGTTCCACAACTGAGGGACAACAACCGAGAAAACTTAACTGTTCACAAATCGTGATCATGATAAAATTAGGTTCAGCCTTGGGCATCTTTTATCGATCATATAGTTGTCGGGGAAGGTAAAGGTAGACAAGAGCAGAATGAACAAAAGTGGAGTTGAGCGCAGCAGAAGTTATGTTGGACATGACGTGGCGTTATCCCCCTGGCGTAACTGTCCCCCTGACGTTTTTTGTCAACAAAAAAGATTACACAATGTCTGTTGTGTGGTGATGGTTTGGTTTTGGCTAAAGTGACATGGAGCAAATAAAGCCTGTATGGGAAATATGTTTGTGCCTTTAAACATAGGTTTTAATCCAGATGCTCTCTAACTGTCAGTGTCAGAGGAAAAAAATCATAGTAAAAAAAAAAAATAGACGATATGGGAAAATATATCATGATCATTTGGTAAACAGTAAACTTTTGTGGATTTCACTTATTCTTCTAAATCCATGAAGAACGTCAACTTCAATTTCCCAGCTTGGGATCAATAAAGCAAATCTATCTAAAAGCTATCTAAGAAATGTTGCGTCCACAGCATGACACCACTGTCAACTCCACCTACCATCTTTGGGAAAGAGAGAGAGAGAGATCAGGAGAAAATGAGAGTATGAGTGTGTGTATGTGTGTCACCAGTGCTGTGGTGACAAGCACACACCTACAGTTTCCACAGACACTTCTGAGTACAAAAGAATGTGCAAGTGCCCTCCCAAATAACATCTGGACCTAATCAGAGGACTTTCCCAGAATGGTCTGCAAAGGCAGTTTAACATTCAGACTAAGAGGAGAGGAGAGGAGAGGAAAGGCTTCACTGGAAGAGAAAAACAAAAGATAAAAAAGAAAGTCTCCTTCCTGAATCCAAATGAGAAGCCAACCTCAGTAAATCAGGAAATGAAAATTTCACGCAGGGTTCTCATAAAAAGAAACACAAGAATTTGTTTGGTTGCACTGGTTAGGGGGTGGCCTACCTTGAGTGAATACTATACAGGTGACTGCAATGAAAAGCTGAAGAAGATTCTGAATATTTATGTTGGTTTACTGGGACACTTCCCAGGTCAGTTCGAAAAATGCCATCATGACAGAAAAAATAAATAGTTTAAGGAGCCGAAGGCATCCTTCCTTGACATGGCAAACTCAATGGCAAATAAATGAAGTACAAAAGTCTTACTACAGACTAACAAGTGTAAGTAACTAACCAATTTCTAAGACATAAAGGCAAAACTGTGGTCCACCTTCACAGTGAATACCAATAAACCCAAACCAGAAAACAGACTCTGAAACAACGAACACCTCCAGGATATGGCAACAAAAGGAACTCTTTCTTTAAAAATTAAACAGACAATAACAGAAAAGATTAGATATAGCCCTGTAGGTTTAACTTAATGATCTTTACAATACTGCTGACATCTTTACAAACAATACTACAGCCAGAGAAAGACAAAACACTGTACCACTATCATCACATCCCAGTACGACCTTTAAATTCACTCCTTTCAGCATAACCCAACAACTAGGGTGTTCAAACACTCCAGGACAACACATTTATAAGAATAAAGTTAAAACAGACTTCTTTAGCTCAGGCAACAGCACGAGAGTGCTACAACAGTGCATTACAAAAGTGCAATTACCTACACATGGAGTATTTTACTCAAGGCACATTAGAAGGATACAAGTATAATTTTATTGTCACATGCATAGACATACTGGGCATCATCAGGCTTATTTGTAAAACCAGTCACTTGAAAGAATGTTTAAACAGTGACCATTTAACATCTGTGCATACAGGTGCCACTTGTACTGTTTTGGTATTGGCAGAAAGACATTACTAGTCATTGACTGTGCAGCTTGCAGCTTGCTCAGCATGCTATATGCTTGAGATGTTTTAAAAAAGGCACAGAGTTAAAAACAAAGAAATCAGTTGTTACCTGTAGTTTATCCTCTGGTACATTGAGCCAGTGGTTGAAAGCCTGGGACAATTTGGTTCGCACCTGTTTTCCTAGAAAAAAAAAGAAAAAAAAGAAAAAAAAGAAAAAAGAAGACACTTGTCAGCTTGTCAGTGACAATTTTAGTCAATTTAAGTCACCACACTAATACATACAACACAGTACTGCCACTATCGATCTGATTGTACAACATACAAACCCATGAAATTGCATCTGAAATGCATGTCATCTGGCTCATGATGGTCATACCAATTTCAACATTTAACACACACACACACACACACAGGGCCAGGTTTGAATTATATCTTTACTTCATCCTGAAAGAGAGAGACTGTGAGCTTATCTGTACCAGCGGTAAAACCATGCAGTGACTGTGGCATGTGAAACTACCCAATTCCTGGGAAAACCCTTCTCATTACACACCAGCCACTTTCATTTTCACTTCCTCTCTGCAGTGAGCCAGTCTCCCTCTGGCTCTGATCATCAACCCAGGAACACAAAGCAGAGAAGCATTTGGGGGAGAGAGAGGGGGGGGGGGGGGGGGGCTTGTTGGGCAGAGAAGCAGCGTAGCCCTTTTGCCGTCTTCCAGTTCCTGTTATTTCCATTCAAGACAGCGGGGCACGTTCACTCCCAGAGGCCTCTGCTCTGCAGCTACACACTTGCACGCCAGGTTTTTTTTTTTTTTATTCTTGGTCTTTCGTTAAATCTAATGATCTACTTTTCTGGCTGACTACTCTAGTCCCTAATCCAAGGTCCTACAATGATTTGTAAGGCCCGATTCCACGAAGGGTAGAGAGTAAGCCCGTACCATCTATTTTTGTAACCAGCGTCCCCCTCCTTCCTTTTACACCAACACGGTTCTTTTCTGTTTTTCCCTCTAGTGCAGACCTTTAAGAAAGTCTAATACCAGTATATCTTTTTTTTTTTTTAAATCCCTTCGCCATCCTACAAACAGCTCCCTGCCTACCATTATCACAAAAGAGCGATCGTTAAAAGTGACTCTGGAGGGAGGCAAAAGCCAGACCAGGAACAACAGCCTCCGCCAGGCCGGACCAGCTGGCTGGGGGGGGGAGGTCGGGAGAACAGACCCTGACTCAAGGCTGACAAGCTCAACAGGAGTAAGAGAAATATAAGAAATGAAAATATCCCTGCGAGCACTGCAGGGACACTTGGAGGCGAGCCCGGTCTCGGCTTACCACAGCAGGCACGAAAACCCAAACTGAGACGCGAGACGGCGGGATAGCAGATCTCACTGACTAGTGGAGGCTAACAGGCTACTACTTAAGCATCAGCCTGGTTAGCAATTCGAACTGCCTTACGGCTTCTTTTTTAAAATAACATGGAACAGCAATGAATTACACAAACCTCAAAACATGTCTCTTTATGTTCGCTAATTACCCGTGCACTGCAGTCTGTGTGTTAATTACCCATCTATTCTGTCTTAATTAACTACCTGTACGGGCCTGTATGTTAATTACCTGTCTGTTCAAACGTTACTGTGTTAGGTGCAAAACTGATGCATGCTGATTGCTGGAGAGTAAGCTGCTCGTTTTGGATTAGAAATGGTTAAGAATGCATAAAAACGAAATTAGAACAAACTGGCCTGAACCTCGTACCCATTATAGACAGGCAGATTCAATGTTCGACACAACAATTTTAGCTGAGTAAATGTTAACCACTTAGTTTTACACCCAAACATATACCGGCTAGACCAAAAAGCGAAATTACCTGCATTATCAGAGTAACCTAAGTCATAGTGGTGGTACTTTCTCAGAGAAATGCCCAGTTGGGTAAGAATACTCGATCAAAAGAAGAATCAGATCAGTTTTTTAAGACAATGAGGGAATGAGGTTGGACTGGTTCTTTGTGGAGGGATACAGTGAAGATAAAAAAAAATCCTTTGACAATCAGCAGCCTAACAGAGAAAAGAGGGGGGCTGCAGTACAGTGGGGTGGGGGCTGTCTAGAAGCGATAAACGTATAAACTTCCCCCTGTGGTGTAAAAAGTACAGAAACACTACACGTTCTGAGGGGCAGAGCAGGGAAGGCAACCTGACTGGCTATGGAGCCTGTGAAAAAACTGCAGAGGTAATGATCTGATGCATTACCAGCACTGTATTATCACCACATGCAATCGACAGTGTTATACAAACAAATCTGCGCAAAATAAATAAATAAATACATCAATAGATAGCTGCAGCAACAACTTTCTCCGCTCATAGAGACATATTATCAACACTGCATGAACGTTAGCTTAGGATAAATGCAAATAATTAGTTAATCGAGCCTGTTGAAGCCAGAGGCAGAATGACTCATAACCTCCTCAACCTGAACAAAGACCCGTGTGACTGCTCAGTTTTTTGTTCACACAATCTACAAGCTAGCTGCTACAAAACAGCACCTGTTCCAACATTTTCATCTGTGGTCAAACAACAAGTGCTTCCTTGTTGTCACTGCATAGCCAAACTATCCTGTTTTGGTAGACTGAAAGAAAACCAGCCAGATTCCCGCATAAGTCTGAAGATTGTAAGAGATTAGGGTAGCTATACTGCACATCACTATTGGTATGTCCATGATGTGCATGAACCACAACACTCTGACTGTTAGCATTTCCCATTGTGCATCCTTTACCATGGCTTAAACTGTAACTTCACATTAAGTCTGGGTGTGTGAAAGAGCATCTAATGAGGTAGAGTACATTACTGAACATTTGAAGAGAGCAGTTCATTTCTTAATCTAATTAAGGGAAATATGTATGCAGTGTAAAGCACTTGAATGGAGAGGCTCGAGTCTGCCTGAGCCAAATCTCATCTCTCAGTAATTGGGGCAGACCACGCACATACGCTGCTCCACATGGAGACACAACAGTGGAGTCCTGATACAGGCCTTTGGGAAACATGCTCGGAAAGAGACGGTCTGCATAACCTGTCTAAATATAGACATCAGCCTTGGACACTTTCACCTCAAGGTTGCTGGTCTGTTCCCAGAACAGAAGCAAAATGCTATTCGTTTTTTAACCACTCAGAACCACTCAAACTTGTAATGAAAAAATATTGCAAAAATGAGGAAAAATGAGAAAAACTTTTATGTTTTAAACTACACACCAGTGGGGGAAAAAAAGCTTTCAGCAGACACCAACAAACATTGTTTACTTTCTCCTTAGACCCACATGAATAATAAACTGTGTATTTGTGACTCTGGACCAAGTTGTGCCTTACCATTATTGTGACCTGATAACAGAACACCACGAGTAGAACTCCAGTTCATGATCCACTGAATTTACTTTCACTTTCAGTTATTTAAAAGAAAAATAAAATGTATAGAGTGACGCTTCTGCCTGTTTTCAACCCAAGACTTGGACCAGCTGAGTCACAGCCAAGCACCACTGCCCCCAGAGGCTGTTTTGTGACCAAAATATCGTTTGAAAACAAGTCAGAGTGTTTCGTTCTGATTCATCTTGTCTTTTAACAGTGTCTTTCAAATAAATCCTTCTTTCCCTTCTGTCCCACGTGGACATGCGTGTCTAAATACTACAGTCACTATTAAGAAGTTATCATAAAGATTGTTTCCTGTGTTACTGATGAAGATGTAGTTCAGCAGTGGCATGTAAAAAAAAACTATTCAATATAATTGGTCTGACCTCGTTTTGTCAGAAAACCCTCCCATATGGGTTCAAACTCAGAGATAGAGGCAAGACTGAGAGTCAGTAACTGTCAAACTTCCTGACCTGTACTTCCTCTTTCAGTGCTGCTGCTCATACAGCACTGATCCACACAGGATGTTACACCACATGTCATGAATACAGTCCTGCGCTGAGATGAACTACTCCATTGAACACAAAGTGTTATTGAGGTCCACACAAGACAAGAGAAGAGCTTGTACCCCTTGCAGTGTTTATACTAAGGAATTTCTCCTGGCTTCAACCGAATGTAGCCTACACTGTAAGAAAAAGAGCCTTACCTGGCAACTGAAGCAAGTACTTGTAGGGTTCTAGAAGAATCCGCTCAGTCGCAGCTCCTTTGTCCTCATCCATCCCTCGTACTTTTCCGAGATTTAATAAACCTACAGCCAGGTGGGGTGCAGGATGGAGGAGGGCAGAAGGCAGAAGCCAGGGCAAAGGGAAGACATGAAGGAGGAAAAAGACTGAATATTAATGTGTGTTCTTAACAAATGGAAGGGCTTGCTTTACTGAACTGAAATAAAAGCACAAAACTATGCAGCCTTCCCCGCTGGATACACTGGCAGGGCACATTGACGCAGGCAGACGCAAGCAATTATTCTTTGGCAGGTTGCTCATTGTGCATTTCAACTGCTTTCATAACTAGGCATGTTATTTTGCTGTACGGTGCCTATCAAATCTGCTGTGTATGACCAGCCTGACTCTCTCCCGCTGCACAGGGCTAACAAGCACAGTGGAGGATAACAGAGACTGATGGCTCGAACAAAAAAAAAAAACACCCCACAGCCATCAAATAAACATAAAGAGATGGTTTCCAACCAGGCTTCAAAGGGAGCGATGAAAATGCATGAGCAACAAACGCACTACAAGAGAGTGATTGGAGCAAAAGAGTGCCATAAAGGTTTTTGAAAAATACTACCAGCATTTCGTTCTTGTTTTAGGTCTAAGTTGGTATTGACATTGCCAAACACGTACATTCGCTCGCAGAAATCAAATCCTCATGCTACCCCTGTTACCGGTGATCTCAGCTGACAGCTGATGTTCCTGTCTGACTACAACATGATGTTGAAAACAACATGGGTTCTGGCAAAATAAAACATACAATAAAAAACAATCTTCAGATGCCCCAAATTGAAAGGCTGATGTTTTGGGTAAAAAGTGTGAAGATTGACATGTTGGTTATGTAGTGTGAAGATGCTGTGGGAAAACAAGCACCAATATTTGATAGCTAGCTTTGTTTTCTGTGCATCATTTAGAACATTCTGAAAAAAATCATACACGAAAGGTGAGGAGAACGAAAGCACAGTGCAAACAAAGTACATCCTAATACTGCAGTAAAATCCTTAGTCAGCCTGGGGCCTCAGGCTACTTTGTGGCATTTTTACGACTATTATTGCTAACTCCTTTAAAATCACACACCACTCTCCTCACTTCTCAGTGCCAACTCCCCTTAAGGAGCATTACAGTAGCACTCTTAACCGACACTGCTTTGGTGGCAACACGGCCCTGCCAAAGGACAGGTCTCAAATGCATCTCAGAAATGCATTGTTCCCTCACACAGGAATACATCCTTAAAAAGGATCAGACATACATGCCTGAGAGAGCTTTTGGTTCATTCAGTTTAGTGTCCTTACCCGTTAATCTTCATAAAGTCCCTACAGATTTCAAAGCACTCAGCACATAGTTTGACATCACAATATTGCACTTTTGTGTCCTGTTAGTCTTCTCTGGGTTTCTTTTTCAAGGATGACTGATGAACTATCCATCATCCCTTATTATACATTTCCTTATTGATTTTAGCGCCTTAGGAGAGACTTTATTGTAGCACAGTGTGTGTGATTATACTTTTTGAGAACATATGATGTCAAAAACGTGACTCAGAGCTACAGTGGCAGAAATTGTGTAATAAGTGTAAATCTTTTTTTTATAAAACTTTCAAAAACTTTAAGCTTTTTTTTTTTTTTTTGCTTTGACATCACTGCTTTTATCACACCTGAAATACACCTGCCCAATTCTATAGACAGTCATTGCTTTGCCGACCACACCAACCAGTCAATAGAAGACGCTCTCGTCTCTACCCTCACCCATCTGGATACTCCCAACTTCTGTCAGAATACCTTTACTGACTTCAGCATTCAATACCGTTACACCCTCCAAGCTAATCACCAAACTCAGTAGCCTTGGTTTAAGTACATCTTTCTGAAACTGGATTAACTGGACTTCCTCACTGACAGAGTGTGGGGTGTGAACTTAGACAACCTGACATCCTCCGCCATTACTCTGAACACTGACTGGCAACAAGGCTGCTTGCTAACTCTCATCTTCTACTTCCTCTTCACTTATGACTGTGCTCCTGTGTATGGCTCCAACATCATTATCAAATTTGCAGATGACACCACCATGCTAGGCCTGTTGAAAGACAACCACTACACCACCTACAGGGAGGAGAACCAGCACCTGGCCTAATGGTGTGCCAATAATAACCTGACCATAAATATCAAGAGGACTAAGGAGATCATAGCCTGGTGGACTTTAGGCGAGCTAGAAGTCATGGACACAGGCCCATCCACATCAAAGGAGATGGGTATCGAGCTTTAAATTCCTTTGTGTCCACCTAGCAGAAAATATAACCTGGTACCTGAAACTTGTCCACTCTGATCAAAAGGTCACAACAGCACCTTCATGTCTTGCAGAGCATGAAGAAAGCTGACCTAAGGTACCACAATTCTTGGTGGATCTTACCACTGTACCACACAGAGCGTTCTTACCAACAGCAAACAGTATGGTGAGGCAACAGCTCTACTCCAGACTGGAAGGCCCTCCAGCGCATCACTGGTACCCATTTGCCCAACATCTAAAACATTCACAAGCACTGCCTGGCCAGGGCAAAAAGCATCATCAAAGATGCATCCCACCCCAGCCACAGACTTTCCATTCCTCTACCATCCGCCAGGCACTGCAACTGCCTCTGCTCCCACACCAGACAACTGAGGAAGAGCTTCTTCCCTGAGGCCATGAGTCGTGACCCTGCTGAACACCACATGACACCACTGAGCTTTCGGTCACTACTGCACACTGTCCTTCGATTTGCACTGTTCTCTTACACAGGTTGACCCCATTGCATAGTCCAGACTGCCACCGCTTACATTTGTTTTTATATTGCTGTACATGCCACCAATGTGCATACATACAACTATCTATATCTTACATGCCACCAACGGTACATACTGTATATGTTACTTACTTAGGTTTCAACTTTTATTTAAACATTATTTCCAAACTTTGCCACTTTATCTGCAGATATAATACACTTAATAGATTCTGCATATATTCAGTATACATGTTGCTTGCATAATGTCGATATCATTGTAAATACTGTACTGTAATACAATAAAGCACCACTGTATTTCACTATGTCAACTCTGTCCACTTTATATTCATGTAAAACACATAATACATTTTTATTTGCAAAATATGCATATTTCCTTTCCCGTATTTTTATCATTGTACATCATTTAAGAAATAGTTCCATTTACACTACTGACTAAAGCAATACAGGGAATGTGTCATGATGTGCAATGTAATGTTAGTCATATAGCCGTCTGTGCCCAAGCTGTATAACCATACCACACTCAGATACAAACGTTTTTTTGAGGTAAAAGCAATTCAAACAAGCATTTAGTATAATTTGTAGTTGTGCATCAAACGTATACAATGCAAGAGCCCTGCCAGATTTCTTAATAAGGTCTAGCATACACTTAGCCAACATGACACAAACCAACAAAGCACACTGGCAGCTCACCTGCCTCTGATAGACTTCCAACTCTTCACAAGTGGTAGGCTACTTAATACCCATGTAGAGCTCAAGATCACCCCATTCATCAATTAATAAATACTTTAGTAGGTCACCACTAGGAATGTTGGGAAATTGCCAGGGTGTACATGGCCTCCTTAATTGCAACATTAAAATAAGTATATTTAAAAGCAAATCTCTCATTAACATGACAGCCTAGAAGTCACTGAACCCAATACATATTAAACATTTAAGCAGGCCTTGCTAAGGAACATCCCAGGTAATGTTATATATACTATAAAAGGCCAATTAAAGCCCACTTATTGACAGTAACAGCAAAATAGTTAGGAGGACCCTCACCAAAACAACCTCACCAAAGACAAATTCACAAGAACTGACTGTACTCCACTCCACCCACCTTCTATGTCAGGCAAATTAAAATCCGGGTACTTCAGCACTTCCGCTATCCGACGTTTTTTCCTGATTTCTTGGCTAACATTAGCACGTTAGCTTGCGCCTCATTACTGGACTCATCCGGTGTCATATATATCCTAAATACTGATAGAAAATAACAAGTCACTGAGTGTTACAGTGATCTGGTAGGCTTAAGAAACCCGATTTTTCGCAGTAAGAGAGAAAAAGAGCTCGAGTTCATTCGATGCGCTCTCTCTCTCGGCCAGACCTTGTACCATCCTCCTCATCCGCATACACAGCAAGTTAAATACGCCATGGCCTCTCTACGGAGCAAGCGCACACAAGTAGGTGGGGCAGGAGATGACAGGGATGACCGTCTGTTTTCCAGCTAGATTCTCACGCAGCGATTTATGGGAATTGAAGTTTTGATGCTACGTCTCGATCTCGTTTTACAATTCTGCAGTGAACGTAAATATCAACATAAAAAATACAGTTCCCAGAAAGGATGATCGCTATATCGCCGAAGCACAGTGAGAAAAGTAACAACAAATGGTCTAATATTGACCAATACACGAAGCCAAAAGGCGGACACTTGGAGCTTTAGTCCAATGACTGAGCAAGGTTTGTTCCGTGGGTGGATTTGTGTATCTGTCAGTCAGCTTCAGCCCAAAGAGGGGCATCATAGAGAAAGAGAGCCTGAGTGGGGAGAAAGACTTTGTAGGAATCACATCTCAGCACCGACTGAGGTCTTGCGGACTCCGTCTAAACATTTTCTGACGTCGAGCAACAAATCTTTCAGATCTGATGGATTATTTCTAATTTCTTTTCACAACGGGCTACTTGCAACTCAGTGTCTCAGCTGGGCAGACAACGAGGTAAGGTTGTTTATAAGCTCTTACTTTAAGGTCTTAGGCTAAGTAGGCTACGTGTTATAAATGGTTTATGTCGCCTTGTAGAAGTAAAAGCAAATCGATCAACAGTGGTAGTTTGCAGGCGTTTGTCGCAACATCGTTAGACTGAAATAGCTTGGTGTACAAAAGACACGGGAATTATTCTCAAAACCGGGGACATTCGTGTATTGTCATCAACCTTGTTTACTTAAGCAGTAACGTTACAGGATTTTCGTGTATGCAAGGTTGTTTCTGCTCGTCAAAGGAGCACCCATCTTCTTTGCCTATTGTCCACTCGAGTTATGCGTTGTTTTTACGAAGTATATTGTCATTAAAACAGCAGATGTTGCGTTGGAATTTGCTAAAACTAAGCAGTGGTCCTCGACATCAAATAGCCCAACTGATGGGGAAATGCTGCCTTGTTTGATAGCCCTTACGTAAGGCTTTGTGCGCTATATTGTGATTAAGAGAGTATTTCGAATTAATACTAGGCTACAACTCTCAAAAACAGCATGTGCATGTCTGGAGTTTCATGGGTCGATCGAATCTTGCATTTGTGCTGTGCTTGGCTGAATCAAGCAGGAGCCCCAAAGAACGCGCTCATTGTAAAGATTCTGAAATGATTCAGCGCGTGATGATATATTGTTCGAACTGTATTTTCGACCGCGCGGTGTGCCTGTGCATAATTCAGTGTACTCTACCGACGTCTTTTCTGGAAATTCGGGGCTTACTTCCCCTGTTCCAATCTAGTCCCGCGACATACAATATCGACAAGCCCAGAAGAGCGAACTGAAATGGCTGGCTTGTTGAACCTGTAGTTATCATAAGCAGTTTTCCTTCACTTGTATCCTAGTTAGCCATGTATCATATTGAAGGTAGTTACAGTGCGCAGCCTTTCCCTGGCAAAGATTTTGGCCAACAACCTATAATGTCAGTCGAAAACGCTTAGCTTTTTCTGTGAGCCACTGTCACAGGGAATAGCTTGGTGATTGTCGGGGTGACATTGTAACAGTAGACTCGTCGGAAGAAATATAGCAAGCTTACTTGTAGCATCTAGCAGACGACGTTGTGAAGCTCTCTAGTAATTTAACAGAAGTGTTGTGTGGTTTTCTTTGTGCGGGGTTTCAGACGACTTTGCTCAGCTTGACCTTGTTCGTTGAGGTTGACAGCTTTTCCATTGTGTGAAGCACCCCGATGTAGTCTTAGCCATCAGCAGTTTGTATCAGAGCTTTCCCTTGTACACGGAGAATTATGCCCTCCGTTGGTATTATATCCGCCTGCAAATGGGCTACTGCGTAAGTCTGTCTTAACTGCTCACGATTTGATCGTAAACATCTTGGTCTGTCTGTCGAAGTAATGAATTGTTATTAATGTCATTGAGCTTTTTTTTCAGCCCGTTTAAACGCTACAGTGAGAAACTATGTGCCGTCCCACTTGACGAGATAGCCTTGAACAAACCTAACAATGATACCAGCTAACAGCAAACATTACCTTCGCCACTGTAAGGTTTTCCTTGCCCTTAGAGAAATAGTTTGTAATCTGTTGCGGTTTTGATGTTTCTGAAATGTTTCTTTTCAGTATTTTACTTATTTCGTCCTCATATGGAATAGTAATGTGTCGGCTGTGTGGCACAGAAATGGCGTCATCGAATGCTGTAGCGCAGTAGACATTACGCTAACCTGCTCCCTTGTATGCTACTGTAGTTTGTCTTGGTGGGATTTTCTGACTTTGATGAAGTTCAAAGAATTGGTTTTGCGTTTTTATCGATGCCATCCGTAAGATGTTTCATATTAACACAAACATGTAAACAATAGCCCAAGTTGTACTTTTGTGTATGACTGGGATGAACTTGCCGTATGCTCTTCATGGCAAAAGAAATCACGTTGAGACCCGAGCAACATGGGATCATTACATAAACGGCTGAAAATGTTGTCCCATTCATCTGATCAGCCTAAGCGTTTTACTTGGCGAAAGTCTGTTAGGGCAGACGATTGTCACACGATGGAAACATCATATTCACGATAAAATAATAGCAGGGCGGACGTTGTCAACGACCGTTTTAAGCCAGCCCCCGCGGTGCTGTGCTGTTTACCAGGAAAACGATTGCATTTGTCCTGTGCACCGTTTCACCAGGCTGTCGCGCGTCGAGTAGTGGAAAGAATACGTTTGTGCTAGCACAGACTCGATATATTTATTAAACTAACTTGGTGTCGCATGTCAAGTGGACATCTAGGTCTCAATAATACAAACCAGCCTCGCCCTGTTTTGTTAAATATTATTTTGTCGCATCGACCAAGTTGTGCCGTGAAGCATGTGTCAGTGGTCTGATTGTTTGCAATACTGGTTGTATAACATACAGAACACGCAGCTTATGCTTACATGTTCTTTGCAGCTACTGGTTCGAAACATCGCGGTTGCTGAAGCGAAGCATCGAGGCCTCTTGCGGAGATGAAGGTGAGTCCCCTAAACTTAAATTTTGATCCGTGCCTGTGCTTACTATGGCATTTCCCATTAAGATGGTATTTTAAAATGTATTGTTAAGTCTGAAACGGATAAAATGATATCATAACCTATGGAAGTGTATTTGAATCACTGTTGTGAAACTTGCTTCTGAGAATTCAATGACAAAAGTTTGTTTAGTGCAATGAAGCTTGGTATAGTGGTTTATTGACATGTGTACAAACTAATGATTTAAAAAAGTGTAAGTGTTTTGCCGTAGCCTAGTATAACTTTTTAGGAGCTGAGCTCCTCATGGCAACTGTATTTAATCAGAATACATTATTTATCTATTGGGAAAACACTGGTGGAGTGTACACTGAATGTGCCACAGTGAAGTTCATCAGTTATAACTCATTAATATTATGAGTGATTAAAATGGATAAACTGCTCTATAAATGTAAAGTTTTTGTGTTCATGTTCTTTTATGTGGATCCTACCTGGTGATGGAAATAGGATGTAAAGGTATGTAGGTTAGGATGAGAGGCAGAGAGGCAGTCACCAGGCTGTGCTAGGTTGAGCACCCTTATCAGACTAGAGATGGAGTGGGTTGTAATATCAAAAATAATCCATGCGGAGACTAAAATAAAATATTTAAATGAAATTGAAAGTTTAAAGGTGTACTTCCACGAGAAACCGTTTACTACTTGCTCTTTTGAAATATGATAGGTCACCCCGAGTTGCATATGCATGCTGCATATCAAAATGCTTTTCTATCCCCGTTTTCTATATCAGTCAAAAGAAGACAATAGGCGGAAAAACGACCCAATGCGAAAAGGGCCTTCGGCGTGACGTAGACGTGGAAATACATATAAGAGAAACTGACCGAATGGGCTTTAAATAGTGTTAGCCTGTTTGACTGACTCGCATAAGATTAGCAGGCTAGTTGAATGACTGAACTGCATTTAGCCGGGCACTTGCACTGTTTTGTCATGCAAATATTACCATTCTGAAACGTTCATTGACAAACGCTGTGCTTGTGCCATCTCTCCTTCCTCTTCGGATTCAGGATCAAACACATAAGGCTGTATCTCCGTAGACATTCTGTGTGCAGTTTTAGCGCTGTCAAGTTGACTTTTCCCCTTTACCTTACTCTGCTATCAAGTTGACTGTGGGGCAAAGGAAGCTGCAGGGAGCGTGCCTCTGGTGAAATCGTGTCGTTCTCCCAGCCCCACCCCCTCTACTAAACTAAAACAGCCTGAAACAGAAGCACTAGGACATTTTTTTCATTAAAACCAGCGCACAGGGCAATTATTAATACTAGAGAACACCACAAAATTAATGAAAACACGATGGAAGTACACCTTTAACTCCTCATGTCTTTAGCTGTGACAGTGAAAGACAGCCGAGAGCAGTGTGTACCTAATTGTGTTGGAATGCCAAGATATGATTTTGGGCTAAATGCCTACAAGCTATGGATGCAAAGTTGTATAGATTATTGATTGATTGGACACAATGGTTGTCACCTGAAGAGCTTGATTTCCACCCCTGCCATGTCCTCTGCAGTACTCTCACTGTCTTGAAAAAAGTTGGCAAAAGTCAGAACCATTGTGTCTCCTACAAAGTAGGCTACTTGGAATGTGACAGTGAAAAGGCTTTGCCTTGTCTCCATGGTAACTGTCTGTTGGACTGTTGCCCATAGGATTTGTCCCTTTGGCCCAGGGGGAGTGGCATGTGAGACAAGAAAATAGTTGATTTTGGATGTGTTGTTTTCAAAGTTTTTTTCCTATTTAGAAAAGTATATAAACATGACTAAAGTAAAAAAATAAAATACAAATGATCCACATGCAATATAATGGAATTAGCCCCATAATACCTTGGCCATTTTAAGATAGCTAGGCAACAAATGGATATTAGGCAAGCTCCCTCTCTGTTAATCCACTCTGACACTGTGTATAATTTCATCCGTCAAGAGATGTCCAATCTCCCTTGGAAGGTAATGAAACCCATGTGGTTGTCAGGCTTGTTTGCTGCTGCAGTTTCTCACCAGTGACATTAGTCAGTGCTCGTGGAAAACCCGCAAAAAATATCATGCGGTGGCGGCCCACTTTCTGTACAGAGCGTGCCCGTTTGGCGGGGAGAGATTTATTGCAGCCGTGCTGCCTGTGCGATTGATTAAAGCGTAACTTGCATTTACAATGCACCCAAGCTGTGAAATGGGTTCATTTACATTCCGGCTCCGCCAGCCGGTTGTGAAATACAAAAATATTCTCGAATTCTTCATCCATGGGATTTGTTGGCTATCTGGATTACAACATTAAGGTGTTTTGGCATACCTAAAGGCTTTTAATTCCTCACAACTTCGTTATTGTTGTCTTGTCAAGTGCGGCTGAGCAGCAATTGTCAGTTATGTCACCATTCTGAAAGCCTAAAGAAAGTACTCATAAAGAACAGCGTGATACAGAGACGAATAGGGACAGCTGCACAGCTCTTTCATAGACAGTTTTCTTTCTGCTGTCTAGCACATTGAGATGCAGTTCAGCCAAACATTAAACACTTGACAATTAATTATTCCAAAAGTTTTCAATGCTGTTTTGAGATGTTTTTTTTTCAGGTACCCAATGTAGTCATTGCAGTGTAATGTAGTCATTTCAGTGTCTTGATAAAATACTGTAAAATAATCCAGTGGTGACGACTAGGCTGGATCAGAATGCATGACTGTTAAAACATGCCATGATCACACGAGTGAGAGACAACATAGTCTGTGGTATGGGAAGCATGCAGAACAGAAAGTGATGAGTGTGTTTGAAATGCAGTGCAGTGCAGTGTGGTGCACTTAGGCTCGCTCAGCTTGTGATGACACACACTAGTCATCATACCATCTGTTTCTGGCGGCTCGCTCTGATCCCCCGCTCTGTGCGTTCGTTCATCTCATTCAGGAATGGATGATCAGGTGAAAGTGAAACAACAAGTGCTGCAAGTGTTGTGGCTTCCTTCATCTGTACGTAGAGACCAGAGGGGGTTTCTGTTGCAGGGAAAGATTTGAGCAGCACCCTTTTCTGTTTCAGCATGTTTGGGTAACATTAAAAGCGAAGAAGTTTTGTCCCTCTGCCTCCAAAAAAAAAAAAAAAAAAAGGAAAATTAATTAAATGACAAAAAAAAGGGAAAATGTTTGTATGTCAGCCACAATTGCTTGGTAATGGAAATATGGTCAGATATTGAAACACAGCTGTGTTGCTGATCGCCAGAGGGGCCGGGACAAAGAGGGGGATTCAGAGTGGGATTATTTTACAGCATGTGAGCTTCGGAAAAGCTTAATTTTCTCCTACACCCCCTTCGCCGTGTTCCTTTGTTTGCCAAACAATCAGACTCATTGTTAACCGCGATGGTGGGTCGATTCGTGATTCAGTCCTGTTGTCAAGGAATGTAGTCAAAAAGGTTAGTAACAGTAAATGTTGTGGGGTTTTTTTTCCACAGTTGCAAAGGCGTAAAAATAAACACTGTTCAAAGCGAGTTGACGGTTATTACACTGTTACTAAGTTGCGGTACGATCACCTTTAGACTTGAGAGGAGCAGTAAAGAGGCTTATACTGGCAGAGTGAGGAAGGCGTGTGCTCACACTCTGGGCTTTGCCGGGTGGTGCTTTCGTTTCCCAGCAGACAGCTCTGTTTAGCATCTGTCCCACAGGAGAGTGTCTGCATTAATGAGTAACTCTGGGAAGAAAAAGTCCTGGGCGATCATTGTAGCAGACGGAATCGCTTCAGCTCCCAGTGCTGCGTTAAGGACCTAATCAGCCACATAGGAGGACGTAAGCAGTCAGAGTCTTCGTTCGACTTGGGCTGAGGCTTTTTTGTATTTTTTCTTTTTTTCCGCTAAACCTTCGCCAGTCACACCAGCGTGCCTGCAGCTGCAGCTTTTTAGATCCTCCACACACACACACACACACACACTTGGCACTTCTGTTCTCTAGAGATGATTGACATGGAAGCACCTATTAAGCTGGCATGCGCTGTCAGTGACTGGTCCTGTTGCGATTGGCCAGAGGAGCACTTTGACCTGCAGCTGAACCGTCTGTGGACAGCTAGTGGCCCAGATAGATGAAATGTGTGGAGAGGCGAGTGGTGATTCTTTTTTTGTTGTCTGCCCTCACCGTTCCAACTCAACTCTTCACTGTATCTTGAGGAGTGGGTTATGTGGTGCGTGTGAACCACACACACACACACACACACACTGCGCTGACGATGCAGAAACGCTGTGTTGTCATACTCGTCTGTGAGGAATGGCCAGAGGCAGACTCGGTGTGCTGTTTCCCTCGAGTTATGGTGGATTGTTTGACACATATTTCATGCTTGCTTGAAGGAGGTTGTACTGGGGTTGCTGTTAATCACTGTTTGATGTGGGAGCCAGGAGGAGACTAAATGCAGCCAAAGTGTGGATTAATGGATGAACCAACCCGTGTTCTTCTCTGGTTGGGCAAAGGCTTCCTCTTGATGCCTGTGTAGTAGTGCATTATTGTAATTTTTTTTTTGTTTGTTTTTTTCTGTGGGTGGCCAGGCAGTTTATTTTATGTACACATTCCTAATTCCTAATTCCTAACTCTCCCTGTGGAATTTAAACAGTTCCGCCATTTATACTGCCATACAAAGGCAAAGTGTGGTAAGTACGCGGACATTGAACATGAGAAAAATGCCTTCAGAGCTGTCATACTGTTGTAGGTGTAATAGTGGTAATGCTATTATGTACTTTTTAAATTGAAAGAAGCAAGAGATTTAGTCACAAGTCAAATGAGGTGCCATAAAGTCCATTTCCAGTCTAATCTCAGTTTTGACAAAATATGTAGTAACTACCTTTTGGCTTTGTAGGGCAGTTTGGATGTGGCAGCTTTAATGTCACATGAAAAAATTGTTGCTGACTGTTTTGTTTTTCCATCTAATCTGTAACTAACAGACAGGTTGTACTAGCTCCACTTGCCTTTAGGCTACTGCTATGTTGTGGGGGGGTAATAAAAATAAATGTATTTATAGAGCCCACGAAGGTGGTGGTGAGATAATGGAAATACATTTATTTACATAGCCCACTGAGGTACCGGCTTATTAGAGCAACCTTCAGAGATAAGAGAACACATCTGTCAATTAATCGTGCTGCTGTAACATTGTCAGTTATTTATGTAGAAGCAACAGTGGTTGTCATAAGAGCTTTTTTGGGGGAATGAAATGATCGTGTACACCACCTACATATTTGAAAAGCCCGCTTCTTGAGAAATTGCAAGTGATCTTATTTGTATTCTCTTGAAACGCACAGTTTTCAGGCTATGAATACAGTCATAACTAGGCTAGCACTTAAAACTCCACAAGACAAAAAAGCAACCATGTGGAGTAGGCTGCATCAGTGATGCCAGGTAAGAAGAAAAGGACGTTGTGATTATGCTAATAATAACTTCCACTGTATAATTTTACATTCTAAGTATATATTTTACAGAAGTGTATCCTGCACATTTCTGAATTCAAGTGGTGCAGGAGAAATTACAGTAGAATTGGAGTGAAGTTTTGTCTGATCTGTTTTATGTTGTTTCTAAATTATATACCACTAGAGAAAGATGACTTGTAGGGTGTTTCAGTTGTAAGCTTTGTTCTGTTTTTCATACTGTTCATTGCAAAGCCTTTTTGTCTGAAGTAATCCATACTTAAAGGCTCTTAAACAGACAGTGGGATATTGTGTTTCACTCTGTTTACTGATTCACAAGAGTCTGGTTGAGAAGAAAGCAGAAGTGATTTTAGCCACAGAGTTCCTCTTTTTTTTCTTTCTTAAGAGAAGCCCTCCCTCCCCCTGCATTCAGCATGTGAGCGCAGGTGAAACGCTCTCCACACATAGGTTAGCAGAGCAGAGCAGCGCAGCGCACAAAGGGGTTTTCTCTGCACTGCTCTAGGGTGCGTTTTTTGCCACAGGGTTGAACAAAACATGTGTGTTTAATCAGGCTGCCCAAGGTCTGGGAAAGATTTTCCACCTCAACAGAGTTAGGTGAATCGAAGAGCTGTAAAAGTACTCAATGAGCCACTATTTTCAGCCCATTGGGGGTAAAAAAAAAAAAAAAAAAAGTGACCTGATGCTGTTCACCGGTGTGTATGTCATATGTCAAATTTGCAGGCAGTATGGCATACCCCACCATCTCCAAGTCTGCTTTGACAGAGGAGAATATTGGCAGGACACTGGAGATTTCAGGCTTTTTAAGAATGAAGTGTCTTATTATCCGTAACCCCCTGAGATCCTCCAAGGCTTTGATATCTGTCTGGGGTGAAGGAATTCTGCTTCCCAGCCCTTGCTGCTGTCTTCTCTTATGAAAATAGCTAATAGATGTGTGGATTCTCAGCCGTGTGTGTGTGTGTGTGTGTGTGTGTGTGTGTGTGTGTGTGTGTGTGTGTGTGTGTGTGTGTGTGTGTGTGTGTGTGTGTGTGTGTGTGTGTGTGTGTGTGTGTGTGTGTGTGTGTGTGTGTGTGTGTGTGTGTGTGTGTGTGTGTGGAGTATCTAGCCAACTAACTGGGTGTGTGTCGTCCCTTATAAAAAGTTATTATATGTCCAACCATTTCACACAATGATTGTGAACTGACAAATGTTTCCAACAGTTGAAATTTTTGTTATCCACCCCAGAGCAAAATGGCGCCAGAGCTGTTTGCAGCATTGTCACGGGTCCTTTGAAATTCTTAAAAGTTTGTGGATATGAGGGGAGGTGGGGGAGGGAATCAAGACCTAGAAGAAGGAAAAAAGTAACAAGGTGAATTATATTTTTTTTTGAGAAAAAGCCACAGACTGTGTAGTCTCTAGCTATTGCTGTTATACAGCATAACTGCATAACAACTGTATACTGTAACTAGTGTAAGCTCCCATGGGAACCACAGGGAACGTTAGTGGAGCTCTCCACAGCACCTTGGTGGATTTCTCTGGCGCTATTGGACTACTACTACTAACAAAGCTTGCCATGTGTATCGCTGTGCCATATTCCTTTGCCAAACTGTGGAAGCATTTTGAGCTCCATCCTTTGTATGAAATGACATACAAATAAAGAGTATTAGTAGTAGTAGTAGTAGTATTGTTATTATTATTACTATTATTTTTACTATTATTATATTATCATACTACTATGTACTATTATTATACTGAGAAGTGTACCACACTCAAGGTTTTCTCTCTTTCATGACAGTTGTGTATGAGCTTCTGTAAAACCTGCCTGGTGTCTTTATAAAAAATGTGTAATGACAGCAATAAACCCTGATCTATGCCATTTTGGGTCCTTGAATTTGAAGCAATTGGGCCTGAACATCCGATTAATTGGTGTTTCTCAAGATGTGAGAACCCCTAAATTTAAATACTGCATCGAGCCAACCTTGTATTAGGACCATAAGCTTGTCCTTTTCAAGTGATGGGTAATCATAGAGACATATTTTTAGTGGAAGATAGTAATGGTTATAAATATAGACCAAATTAAGTAAAATAAAAATAATGAAAGAGCATCCATCTATCCAGCTATCCATCCATACCAAATGAAAACATTGGCTATGTTGACAGTGAAATGTGTGTTCATGCCTGTACCTTCAACATCATGTCACTATTGATGTAATTTTGATTGATGAATTCTGTTTGAGGGTATCCTTAGGATACATATCAGTGTATTGTGCAGTGTGCAACTTTAATAGTTTTTTTGCTCTGTTAAGTGATAACATACTTTTACAGAACAATAATTAAGTGTAAATTAGTTCTCAAAGAGGCATGTGCCTATTAAGGGGCTACAAGAGGTTAGAAAGAGCTCTCATGTGAAATGACCTGACATGAACTCAACCCTTCTATCCAGCAGATTCGCAGTAATCCTTTCATATTATAAACTGTAGTGAACGTACGGTTTTTAGAACTTCTCTTTTTATTTTTTTATTTATTTATGTTTTTCAAATTGGAGATTTATTGATTGATTGCTCAAGGATCAAAGTGGCCTGAGTTAGAGCCTCTTGTTATCTTTGACCCATTCACATCCAAGCAGTGGCTTAACCGAGGCTGGTTGGGATGTCTCTCTGGGGGTGTGGGTGCAGTGGGGGGGGGGGGGGGGGGACTGTTGTCACATCTCCCCTCTCCCTGCTGTGTACCTCATTAAAGGCTGTGGCAGCTCCGTCTGGCAAGCCAGAGCTCAGATCCATCACTCGCTCTGTTATCGGCTCCGTCCTGTCCAGGCTTGTTGGCCTGGCTGCGCTATCTCTGAGGATAGCCCCAGTGATGCACAGGCTCTATGCAAAGCTCCCGCAGACCACCCTAGCAGTAGTGGGAGAGAATAAGGGAACACGTTTAGATGCACAAGAAGGGAAAAAAATCAAGCTGTTGTTTTGGCTCTTCACGAGTCACTCTCCACTTGTGGTTGCCAGCTTGGACTTTGGGTGTCAAAGCATCAATATGAGCTCATTTGATGACTGTATTGTTTAGGTCTGCAGAATATTTGTGACAGTTTGTCAGGATCTAATTGTTTATTTCTTTGGGTTATTTAGTTCTGGTAATTTAAATATTTATTGTCTTTCGCAAATGTGTACTAAATGATTTCTGTTTCATTTTAGCCATGAACATTTTAGTACTCACTTTACATGCAAATCGACTTTTTTTTTTCTTTTAAACTCACACACGTAAACATATGGATGCCCATACACTTACAGTCATGAGAGATCATTTTAGAATATTAAATATAGAAAGGGCATTTCCATGTTATGGATGTGACAGAACATGAGCAAATTCAATATTATTTGTTTTATAGTTACTATAGTTTTTCTTTTTCATCTAAGTTTTACAGGCAAAATGTTCACATTTCATGTCATCACTCATGTCATGAAAATATCAAGGCATTTTATTGACGTTATGTATGTGACAAAAAGTCCACTTTTCTTGGAACTGCCCGAAACAAGTCAAAATCCTGCGATGGGCTGAGTTAATGCCTTGGCACCATTTCATATGTTGGCTTCATTTCTTTACTTTTAATTGTCTTGGGAAAACAATATGAGCAGTGGCAGTTGGCCCAGACACGATAATAACAAGAAAGCTGCCAGTCATCAGCTCACAATATGTTCTTCCCATTTCAATAAAGACATGAACGTCAACAGGAGATGACACCATTAAACACTGCATGTTTAATTGGTATTTACGGTGGAATGGAAACTGTACATACATACATACTCTGTCCACACCCACGGCCTCGCTAGTTCAGCATGTGATGAGGAACATACTATTGACTCGGTGGCTTTAGCCTTTCTTCATTAGGGTTGGATTTCAGTCACAAATGTTAGTAATCTCTCGTTGGGGGGGGGTGTCCTGACAGATCCATACCTAAACAACTGCCCCTGGAAATGGTGTCAGGAACCGCACCGATAAGCTTTTGAGTCTGTGGACATTGGTTTAGGGTCTAAATCAGCTTATCAGTTATCAGTTTTTATTCTGTTGAACACAGACTGTATATTAGAGAACTGGACAAACCACCTGTGATGTCATGCATAGAGTTTCACACAGACCAGATGAAGCCTAAATGGAAGGTTTCCGTTGCAAACTACCAAAATACACCAAAAACGTATTTTAAACCAGGCTGTACATACGTTTATTTTTACTGTGAAAATTGACTTTTTGACATTGGAAGTTGCTTGCTTCTGCAGCCAGCCCCCAGTGGACGTGTGAAGTATTGCAACTTTAGATCGTTCACTTTTGGTTTCATTGTTCAGCTTGGAACGTTGCCGCTTGGTTTGAACAGCACAGGATTACTGTTGTGCTTGTTGTGTCTGGCATTCGTTCATTATGTTATATTTAAAGGAAAGTCAGCTCATTGGAGTATGAGCATAATTTCATTACATGACTGAAAGAGTCAAATGTAGTGCTGATTGCTCCAAGGACTCGCAATATGCAGTTGCTGCTACACACTCAATATTTTGTTGTTATAGTGATATTCTTTTTCACAGATATTATGAAACATATTTTAGTCAATGACTTTATTGTTGTACGTTTAAAGACTGTTCCCTTTACTAGTTAAAGCTGCTAATGATTCATTTTATTCAGCCTTTGTGCCCTTGCCCTCAGAATATCTATATTTAAATATTATGCTTAAAAGAAATGTTGCCAGCTTGATCAGCTGACAAATTTATTTTTCTAACAGCAGCTGGGCAAGCTTGAACATTTTTTGACTGGTAAGCTATGCATGCAGTGTGGTGCCTGCGGTTGCATCATTTCAACATATTTAAATATATTCTTACCCTTTATGTTATCTGTTCCGCTCTTATTTCCCTTCACAAACTACCACCCACAAGTCTTTATATTGTACTGGGGTACAGATGCAATGTTGTCTGTAAGGTGTACCAAACAATAATGATTGGAGCTTTTCTGGGGATTTAAAATGCTGGTGTGGCAAAAAAAAAAAACTCTGGCATTAAATACAAGCCAAGTCACACATTTCCTTTTTATATGTAGTTGTATTTATTTATTCATTTACTTACTTAAGAAAGGAAAAACATAGTGATAATACACAGGGACTGTTTCATTTTGGTGGCCCAGGCTTTTTCCTCCGAATGGCAAGCCAGACGGGAAGAAGATGCAAATGAACGAGAGGACAGTTAAATACCTGATAGTCTGTGCTACTGCCTGGTGTAGCCTGACCTATTAGGAACCTGAGAGGACAGTTTGTCCTGCCATGTCTGGCTAAGAAACTTGTGAGCCCAGCCCTTAATTCAGAGGTTACTGTCAGTTAGGGCTGCTCAATTATTTGAATTCTAATCGTGATAACGTTTTCAGGGCCAAATGATCTCAAAACAAATAAAATCGAGGGCAACAATGTTTTTGTCCTAATTATTTTCTACTGTTTGTACTGTACATTAGATGTATACATTAGACATTTCTACTGTTTGTACATTAGACATCAAAGGAGACTTACTAATGTTTACGAAGAAAGGTATTAGGGAAAATCCAAAGGTACAAGAAAGTTTTTTCGAAATGTTTTTGAATACATTTTCAATAAATGAAGCATGTTACTGAGGAAAACAAAATAATCGTTTTAATAATCGTGATTTCAGTTTTGGCCCAAATAATCGTGATTCAGATTTTTTCCATAATCGAGCAGCCTTACTGTCACTCATTATTTTTACTTTAGGTTTGTTTGTTTTCTTTTTTGAGAGTCATTGGTGTAGATGCATATTTTTGTGTTTACCCTTTTTTGAGTACGATGTCCCTAGTATAGTCTGGACTGACCTTGTTGTAATGTGGAAAATATTTTAGACCCAGCTGCCCACACCCGAGCACACTTCTCAAGTGCACAACTTTGTCCCTGATGTCTGTTTGTAATTAGAAGTGTAAGAGTTTTTTTTGTTTTGGGGCTTGTGGTATGTGTGTCCCAGTCCCTGTGTGTATGTGTGAGGTGTCCTGATCTTGACGTATTTTGATGGCTTAGGGTTTTTTTTTTTTTTTTTTTTTCGACGAGACAGAGACAGAGACAGAGAGAGAGTGCAGAGAGGGCAGTGATGGCACTAGAAGAGGAGCGGGTGTGTCCAAGGCGTTAGTGTTTGTGTGATGGTAATGAACATCTGTGCCATGGCCCGCTGCTGGCCTGCCAGGCTGAGGAGCGAGAGGGCAGCCTAATAGGCAGGGGGGCTCCGCTGCGTGCTGCCAGCTCAGCTGAGCGGGGCAGAGTGACACTGAGGCCACTTGTGCGGCTGGATACCCCGCCACAGAGGCCGGCAGTCAGTATGGCAGGTGGATGGATGCCTTTGGCAATTATCCTTGTGTATAAGAACACACACTAATACACACCCTCCTGTTGACATCTGCCTCTGGGGAAAAAAAGTTATTGATGCATTTATTTTTACACTTACACTGTAGGACACTAGGAAGCTTAATGTTCACAAATAATATTAAAAAGTGGACCTTTTACATTACATTACACTTAGCTGACGCTCTTATCCAGAGCAACTTACAGATATTTACAGGGTTTCAGTTACAGTCCCTGGAGCAACGTGGGGTTAGATGCCTTGCTCAAGTGATTCGAACCGGCAACCTTCCGATTGCAAGACCAACTCCCTAACCACTAGGCCACAGTGCCCACAGGGACCTTATCCCTGCGTTTGGCCTTAAAGGAGAACTTCGGTGTAAAATGAAAATTGGCATGTTAAAACATCATACCGAGTTGGTATGTGTACTGAGGAGCAAAATTGATTTAGCCTGTTGCATTCAGAGTTTAACTATTTTTTTATAGTTTGACCCAGAAGGCTAACAATGGAAGTGGTAGGTGCCCTTAGACGAAGCAGTGCCTCGTTTTTAATGTCAGGGCCTTTGTTGTACTACCGATGTAGTGTGGAGTTTCTTCGAGCTGTTTTAATGGTTTAAAAATAGCGTAGTCATCATGCTTCGTCTAAGGGCACCTACCACTTCCATTGTTAGCCTTCTGGGACAAACGATAAGGGAATGTATTGCTTTAACTTACTTACCGTACTGTGCCTTAACCGTTACTACACCATAGCTGGTTACCGCACCTTGTTTTTTTTCTGTACTGCACTACAGTCAATACTGCCTATTTATACTTTTTATACTTTTTAAATACTTGTTATAAATTTTTATTGCATTTCATATTGTATGGTGCTTGGTATGTCCGAGTTGTGTGCTTTTTCTTCATTGTGTTGTTATTGTCTCTGTCCCTGTCTGCCATGCTGCTACCACACGACAATTTCCCAGCTTGGGATCAATAAAGTAAATCTGTCTATCTATATCTATCTAACTAGGCCCCTTATTGTTAGATGGGATCAAGCTTGATAGGTGCTGTCTACATCGATCGAGAAGTTGCTAAATCATTTAACTAAACATTGGAGGTGGTAGTTTACACTTTGGTGATCACTTGATGTACTTAACGATGTTTAACTGAGAGCTCAGTAGAGTCCTGACATTTCCTTTAATAGGGAGAGCGAGCAGAAATGTTATCCTGCTGTCAATCACATAGCCTACAAGCTGAACATGACTTAATGTCTGTTATGGCTGCTTGTGTGTGAATGTGGTTCAGCTTAGATGCCCTTTGAGAAGTAAAGAACCCTAAGGAATTCTAAAACCATGCTCTGTAAGCCAGATGTGCAAGCAGAATTGACTTTCAGGAACTGTGAGTCTTTGAGTGTGAACGTGTATTTATGCTAGGGCTATCATTATGATGACTTTTAGTCAAAGGTTAATTGTCATATGAGTAATAGCTGATTAAGGATTTAATTGTTTTCCTGTACTTTTTAATCACTTAAAAACAATAGCCTAGCTGATGAAGTATTTAATTGTTTTGCTGTACTTTGCACTTTTCACCACTTTTTACTATAATATAAACCTAGTCATAGTTTCACGATTAACATACATGTTATCAAGAGCTAGTTATTGGCATTAAATATTTAAGCCCATTTTTAAAAAAGATTTTTATAAAGTGTATTGAAATACTTCAATTCTCTCTTACCTTTTCCTTACCTTGTAAGCAAAAAATGCACTTGGTAAATGTGGCACAAGTAACAACTGAAATATACAAAATCTGTTTCTGGAATATAGGTTAATATGTCTGATATGGGGATTGTGGTAATAATGCAAAATTAGAGGATTGTTTTTTTTACAAACAGTTGCTATCCGCCAGCTAGTAAATATAAATATGTATCAGGCCCAGGACATCCATACCACTCTTACCGCCACCTTCCTCTCAGAGAATTCAGTGCACACTCTAGCAAGGCGCCCAAGGCAGAATTTCAAAGCCCTTTATAGACTGAGGAAGTTGGATTAGAATGTCATTGTCTGCTGGAAAAGGACAGACCAGCTGCCTACATGGAGCTACACGTTTCATTATTACCACCAAGCCTCTGTGCTTGTGCTCAATTTTTTTTTGTTGTTGCCAGGGAAACGTGGCAGCTGAGCAGAGCTCTTTGAGGAACAGATTCAGAAAGAGCAACCCGAGCGAGCGTTTAAATTACGAGTGTCCTTTATTCATGCCAAAAAGGCTACATTCTTTTGCGGGTGTTCAGTCTGAAAGATCCCTGCAGAAGACCTCCTGTACCACATTGACTTCATGCCTACTTCCAGACCTGCAATTATGTACATTTACATGGCTCACAATCATAGCACATGCCCGAAGGTCGCCAAATGGCCTGTGCCTATTTATATTCAGCATGTTGCGGAGATTGGTGCCATTAGCCCCTTCAGTTTAGGATACTGTGATAAAATGAACGGCTTGTTGTGGGCTTGAATGCTTGTGATGAGCACGAATGCCTGCTGTTTGGGGAAGGGTTGCCGGTAGGGCTGGGAGAATGATGTTATGAGTCCGCTGAAGCTCCTTCATCAAGCCCGCATACCATTCTGGAGATAAGCTGATCACAGCCAAGGCCATCACAGCCAAGAGTCCTGTTCTGTTCTGTGCTAACCCGCAACGTGCAAAAACAGAGTAATAAGCTATCTGGTTAAATATGTAAGGTATAACCCTCAAACCATGTCTGGAATCTGGGTAGACTTTACTTACTAGGAGATATTTGAGGACACTCCCCTGTACTTGTTACTAATTAAGTCTGCCTCCTAGCATCCAGTCAGTTTTCAGTCTGATGCTCATCTCTTAATAACTGCCTTGTGCTTACCCAAAAAACAGTCCGCCCACACACACACAAACACACACGCACACACACACACACACACACACGATTGGTGTGTGTGTGTGTTTGTGTGTGTGTTGGTGTCTGTGTTGGTGTTGTTGTTGTAAACTACCATGACATACATGTGGTTAAATGCTATCAGAGGTGACTGATGACATCCGTATCTTTAGACAACTAATGTAGCACTTCCTGACCCTGTTATGGATGCTTTGTTGCCTCAGAACAAGTGGCCTCTCAAGCCCCTCTCTGTGTCTATTAACGGGAGAATGGGGTGTGTGTTGGGGTTGTGTGTGTGTGTGTGTGTGGGTTGTGTGTGTGTGTGTGTGTGTGTATGTGTGTGGCTGGGGGTCTGAGTTGGGGTTTTGTGTGTGTGTGTGAGGGCGGGGGGGTGGTTGGGGTTGTATGTGTGTGTGTGTGAGTTGGGATTGTGTGTGTGTGTGGCTGGGGGTGTGGGTTTTGTGTGTGTGTGTGAGTTGGGGTTTTGTCTGTGTGTGGCTGGGGTTCTGGGTTGGGGTTGTGTGTGTTTGTGTCTGTGTGTGTGGGTTGGGGTTGTGTGTGTATGTGTGTGTGTGTGGCTGGGGGGGTGGGTTGGGGTTGTGTGTGTGTGTGTGTGTGTGTGTCCAGGGGTGTGGGTTGTGGGGGGAGCATGATAAGTGAGTGAGAAGTGATCTCTCCCTCTGTCCATCTCATGCTAATCACTACTGAACAAGCGCAGAGGAGGGTCAGGGTTATGAATGTAATGGCCATGAGCCGGAACGATCTAATTGGCTTCACAGGGCAATATTTATCTGTAGCAAGCAAATTAATCAAAGCGAATTGCATCCCCACCTCCACCAGTACAGGAAGCCTGTGTGGAATAGTCTTGAGACTGAACTAGATGGGACTCATTGGCAAGCTACGAACATAAACGTCACAACATGCATGTCATTTCAAGTCTCCCCTCCATGTCACAAAGGCATTTTTCAATGTGACGTGGTAGATTAAAGATGGCCGACAGAACTCATTAAAAGTGGCTGCAAAGTGATCTATCCTAACTGCCATTTGGCACTGTCGGGGCCCCGACAGAGATACAGTGTCGGCTCAAGAGCCTCCCTGCCATTGTAAGTGTCTGTGAGTGAAAATTCCCCTCACTTTCTCACTCACCCTCGATTTCTCACTTACTGACTCACTCACTCACTCAGTCTTTGTGTTTTGTTTTCCTTCTTCTTCTTCTCTCTCTCTCTACCAGACCCTGGAGGAGCCCCCGTATCTGACGGTGGGCACCGACGTGAGCGCCAAGTACCGAGGGGCTTTCTGCGAGGCCAAGATCAAGACTGCCAAGCGCCTGGTCAAGGCAAAGGTAAGTAGCACTCCTGAGAGGCTGTCGGGTAATCTCGATCGGGCAAAGGTATCGAGCACTCAGAAAAGGGCTGGGTAGTGGTGGATGGATACTGCCACACCGCTGGGAGAGCTTTGTGTTCATTAGAACCAGAATCCCTGTAAGAGAGAGAGAGAGTGGGAAAAGCCTAGGCCTGCTTGCTTATACCAGATGAAGAAAAACATAGTAGTGTATCAATCGTGTGTTTTGTTTGTTTACAGTTCACTTTATTGTTTGAATAAAAATGATGCCAGTGCTTCCCTCTTGGCTTGCTGTCAGTTAGAAAGCCCTGGAGCTGCATCCACAGATAAAAGAGTAATAAGTGTCTATGTGCACATCCCCACCTGAAAATGAAGTCTTGCTGTCATGCCTTATTTAAACCACTAGTAAATTGGAGCATTAAATTGCCCAAGCAACCCACGCCCATCACATAATATTAAAAACACTTGAAGCATGCTCAAATGATTCTTTCATCTTTTCTGGATTGAGTCAGACGTTGACGCTGCTTGCACAGTCTGCTTTTGTGGTCATATTGATCTCCTTACAAGACGCCTCTGTTTACTCATCAGCTCTTAGCTGTGTTGGGTTATTAGGAGACAGTTTTCCGCATTGATGCTGACTGGCTCGTTCGCTCAAGTGACTAAGAAATATTGACGCGCTGTATTATTAACATACTTCCACCCCGAGAAGCCTCAGCAGTGTTCAGTCTTGCTGTGAGATGACGAAGTGTCTCGGGATAACAAATGATATTTCCCGCAGTCTGCTAAATCCTCCAGTGATCTCAGGAATGAGTTTTGGTTGGCCTTGGAGCTAGCCAGAAGGGGCTTTTGGCGTGGCTCCATGCAGGTACTCTAAGGACTGTCTGCTACGGTTGGGCCCAGTGCGTCCCGTGTTGAGCCACAGAGGAGAGGTAAAAAAAAAAGGTGTAGAGGTGGAAGGAGATGTGCAGAGAAATTGAAAAGTGTGTAGAGAAAGGCTGAGTGAGGCGGTTCTGCTGCTGTCCCCCACGCTCACAACTCCTTCCTGTCCACAGCTTCTGGCAGTTCCGTGCTTTCTGCAAACACAAGCCACAAGCTAGCCTCAAGCGGGCCTGTATTTTTTTCTGTCTGTTCAGTGGACGCCCAAGAGAAACGGTCCCGAGTGTTCGGGTGGGCGGGCAGGCGGGTGACATCCTTTTGGCCACACATGCGTTTTAGCCACGAGAACAATGCACGTGGGAGGAAATTTCTGGAGAATTGCGCTGTTATTTTTCCCCCCATGTATCGCTCAGTTGAAAACTCTTGAAGGGTAATGGCAGGATAATTCATAAAGGCTGACGGCTATCACCATGGCCCCATGCTCTGTTCGTCATTTAGCACAATGCGTTCCCTCTTAGCGGTGCTGCGCTCTCCGATGTTTATTAAAAGCTGCTGCTAATTTAAACTGGTAAATCGTGTCAAGTGCGTCAGGAAAAAGATGTCCATTTTGCAAAACTGATTGCGTTACTGCGTGATACAGAATGGCACTGATCAAAGTACACACCGAACAGAGTAACTACAGCAAAACCGCACTTGGTATTACACAAATGGAGGATTATAGCAATTAGTCATGGGTTGTTGTGATTTTTGAATATTCCTACCTAATGAATTCCACTTCAGTGCTTTGTTGAATTAATCTCGTTTTGACTGCAAGCTTAACAAACAGGCTGGTGCCATATGGTGCAGCGGCGCTATGTGTGGTGTAAAAATAAGATCAAAGAGCCCGACTGCTCACATTGCCGCATTCATATTGCATTATTTTTATCGGCTGGATGTGGATGTGTGGATGTCGGCTGTTTTTTTTTCACTACTACATTTGACCTCTTTTTTTATGGAAAAAAAGGTGTGTAGTTTGTGACCTGCACTATGCCCCCCCCCCCCCCCACACACACACACACACACACTCACACACTGAACCTTCATGTTCCCCTCTCGGTCCCCCCCACCCCCACCGCCCCGCCGGTTGCATCTCCTCAGTGTCTCCCTGTGCCTCCCTCTCCTATGTGATGTAACTGATGGGGTCCTGTTAGAAATAGGATTAGCCAATTTAGCTAAGAACCAGGACCCCTGCCTAAGAACCTAATCAAATTCTTTTCATCATATCAGCAGTGACATCATTGGCTCTGGGCAGCTTGCTCCCCCCTCTGTCTCTGCACTCTACACAGGGCTTTCACACGATTCAGCAACAGCCCAGCATATTCTGCTCCTCGCCTCCCAGTCTTTTTTAGAGGGTAGTGTTGACGACTCTCTTGCTCTCCTTTTCTCTCTCTCTCTCTCTCTCTCGCTTGCTCTGTCTCTTCTTGTGTTTTCCTCCCTCCTTCTCTCCCCCCTCTCTCTTCTATCTCCCTCGTTCTGTTTTGAGAGCCATTACAATGATGTGCACTCTTCCTCTCTCTGGCTGCTCTCTCCTTAGGGACTCGTGACCCTGTGTTGGAGGGAGATTAGTATTGCTCAGTGCTGCAGGCTTGCTGCTTTGCAGAGACTGATGGAGGCATCAGCAGCAGCACCACCACCACCAGGCTAGTGTAGCCCTGTTCGCCGTCCTTGACGCTGTCTTAACACATCGTTAAAAAGAAAAGATAAAGAGGCCTGCTCCTGCTGCTGCTGGGGAAAAGCCCTGCAGCATGTGTAACTGTGGCCGACAGCATGCTACGCTACGCTACGCTGTGGTGTGGTGTGTGGTGTGACGCCCAGCCAAGCATTAAGGCTGTCATGCAGCCCATCACCTGAGCTCTCAGCTGGAACGTCAAAGTGTAGCGTCAGGCTTCCCCCCCCCCCCCCCTCCTCCTCCTCCTCTTCTTCTCTCAAAAGCCCCGCTCCTCTCCGATAAGCCCATTGATCCGACACAGCCTTTGTGTCTGCAAGCTGCCCACCTGCTGCGCGACTTAATAGCGCAGGTGGGAAGCACCTCTGAGGGAGGGGGGGGGGGGGGGGGAGGCGGGGCACATTCTCATGCATTGACACATTCATTCTGATGCAGACTGCAAAGACCGCTGCCAGAGCTCGTGGGTGTCTCGACGCTCGAAGTGTCAGATTGCGCCAGTCTGCGCGTGTTTGAAATGATTCATGCGCTTGAGCCAGATGTGAGCTTATCTGACATCGCTAATCAGGGTTTGATTCGCTGCAGGGGCCCCTAAGTATTCATGATGTTATCAAAATTTGAATAACATGGTGTTTGGCCACTCATTTTTAAACACTGAGTGGCTTGTATAAATTCTAATCTTAGGAATATTTTTCTGGTGAAGAAAACGCCTCAGCACTCCCTTCATATCTCCTTTCCAGGGTGATGCTGTCATCTGTCAGTCTTAATCACTGTATCATGAAATATCAGTGTGGCTTTGTGATCATTATGTGAAATGAAATATCATGCAGACTTTAAACCTATACTTGCTCAGCATCAGCAGGGGATAATGTTTTTTTTTTTTTATGTTAACATAAAAATGCTTCATAATTGCCATCAAGTATGCCACCATATTTTACTACTCCAAAGAGTAATTATAACAGTTGATCACCACCGTGGTGGTTAAAAACATGCCCAGTATTTGACCAGTCTAAGAGTTAACTTTGAATTACTTTGTTCTTGCATGTAATTCACACCATATTTGCGAATGATGCGCGAAAAGAAAATGGGGGAAAAAATGCTCTATGTAGCTGTTGAACTGTTTTGGCCAATTTTTGTTTTCTCACTTGGACAGATACAATGCTGACGAATACAATGCTTTCTGATTGGCTTGATTGGTATGCATTTTTATTTATTTTTTAAATTTTTATTTAACCTTTCTTTAACCAGGAAGTTGTCCCATTGAGTTACAATAACTCTTCTGCCAGGGAGTCCTGGCCAAGAAGGCGGCCAAAAGTTACATTTCAATAAAAACAACAAACACAAATGACAACAATCCACAGCTACATCACCTCTAAACAGACAAAACACATCCATTCTGTTATCTATGTACACAGACAACTAAAAGCAGACATCACAACAAAGCATATAATTAAAAACAATTGCAATGTTCAGTTACTGTTTCCCTTAACAGGTCTTTAAAAGAATTTATGGATGGAAGAATTGTGAGATTTAAAGTGGCTTGAAGTTCATTCCAAAGCCTTGGTGCATATGAAGAGAATGCATTTTTACCAAGTTCTGTTCTTGTTTGTGGAGCATGCAAAAATATTTTTTTCTGATGACCTTGTGCAGTAACCACTGTTATGAAAAGAAAGCAAATAAAAAATGTACATAGGTAATTTACCCATTAGGGCTTTAGCAATAAAAATCAGTGCATGATTTTTTCTTCTGAGGGAGAGGGAGGGCCATTGTACAGCTTCATACAGAGTGCAGTGGTGAGTCCTAGCTGATGAACCTGTAATGAAACGCAGGGCTGAGTGGTACAACACATCCAGCTTTTTAAGCAGGAAAAAACTGGAGTGCATATACAGTGTATCCCCATAGTCAAGCACTGACAGGAATGTGCTCTGGACTAACCTTCTCCTTGCATAATAAGGAAAGCACTTCCTCATTCTAAAGAAGAAACCCAACTTTGGTCTCAATTTCTTACAGAGGCTTTCAATATGAACACTAAGAGACATCTTATCATCCAACCAAATTCCTAAATACTTATAGGATGATACCTTTTCTATTTCAGTGCCATCTAGTGTTGACACAGCAATGTTAGCAGAGGAGCGTAATTGTGTAAAGGACATTAATTCTGTCAAAAGTTTAATCTGTGGAAAGTAGTTCTAAAAATTCCGGCATAAAGTTTAAGCAGCATTCCATATCAGTGCCCCATAGTATGGTAACTCTGCTTTGCGTCTGGAAGTTTTTCGGGTCCGCCAGCGCTGATTAATTCGGTGGAAATGCACACCTCAGTGGCTGTGTTCCCTTACATGTTCCGGCCATTGACCCCTCTTTAGGTCATTTACCAACGTGTATAGCAGGGTGCTAATTTATAAGCAGCTGTGGTGTTTATGTCCAGGGCACTCCAAAGCACAGTGGAAATTCCCCAAATTCTTGACCTGGAAAATGTGTTTTTTTCTGTTAGACACGTTCTGAGTTAGACATAAACAGCTTCTGAACCACACAGATGCGTCTGCTCAAGGTACTTTTGTTTGTGTTTTCAGTGCTGATCTGTAGCAGTGATATGAATGCGAACCCACATAACTGCTTTGGTGTACTCCCGTATGTTCTGAATTTGTCATGTGACCACAAGAATGCCCGTCTGTTGCAAACAAGCCATGCTCGCAGGGGACGCACAATTACACATGCTAAATGGAATATTTACGATTTAGCACAAGCTTAATTAGCATCGCATATTTTTTCCATTCGGAATGCTGCTCACGTCATGTTTGAATGCTTGAACAAATTATGCCGACGAACGCTAAGCACCCAGTGTGTGATTTCCGCTGTCTGTGTGTGTGTAGGCCAGCGTATTTGCCTACACTGAGACCAGCTGTTATCACTGGTGTGGGTGTCAGTGCGGACCTCCCTCTCCCAGGACCAGGAGTCTCGCTTTACCTTCATCTGCAGATGGACAGTGCACATTTCATTCGCCAGACGCACTCTTCTGCTTTGGCTTTGCCACATGCTGACTAGATCTGCAGCAAAAGCCCAACGGAACTCGCTCACTTGACGCAACTGCACCTTTGTATTTCACTGGCGTGTACTGTTCAGAAGTTAGAGAAATGCTGCATCTTCACTGCTGCTCCCGGCGGCAGTCGCCAGGCTTGCCTGTAGGTATTTTTCTCTTTCAAGCTGGGGCTTGTGTTCAGCACTTGGGTAAGGCTGCACTGTGTCAGTGGCGTGTGTCAGGGCTAGAGCCCTAGTGTGTCTTGTGTATCAGCATGACCCGGAACAGGTCACTCTGCGGGTAGAAATACACAGTTTTGCTGACCTAAATCCCCCTCTCTCTACACATCCATTTATTCATTTATTTGTTGTTGTTGTTTTCTGTTTTTTTTTTTTTTTTTGCTGCTTTTGCATCTTTCACCTGGATTAGCCTGTAAGGTGTGTCCTGGGTCTTGCTTGCTCATCTGTTCCCCATTTGCAAGCTTCCATGACCTAACCCCAGAGCGCTCCTGCATTGCTGTTTTGGGAAATGCACACGTCCACGAGATATTATCAGACACCACGCTCCATTGTCTCTGTGTTTGGAGCAAGAGGAAGTGGGAAGCTGCACATGTGCATTGCACAGATAATGTCAGTAGATGTAAGATCGCGGGCTTGCCGATAGACGCAGTAGACATGGAGATGGGATTGGATAACAAAACAAACTGCACTCTCCTGTTTGGCAAGTTTGTCTGGAAAAGTTAGAAATTTAGGAATTTGTTTGCCTTTTTTTTCCTCTCTGAAAGATCTGTCCACGAGTGTTTTCATTTAACAGAGCCGCATACTTTCCGCTGGCTGTGCCAGCATTAGCAAAAGCTGTCCACTGTGAAACATCAGTACGGCTTCACAAAAGAACTCCCCCCTCCCTCCCTCCCTCCCCTCCTTCCATCGAGTGAACACTCCAGCGTGATGCTCTGTATTAAACACCTCCTTCTCGTCTCCCCTCTGGGCCCAGAGCCTGCTGCTCACCACCACCCCCCCCCCCCCCACCCCCCCCCCCAGTCTCAGTCGCTGGCAGCGCCCCCATCCCCCACCCCCACCCCCACGGAGAGGGCCAGACACGACAGCTCGAGGGGTCGAAGAGGGTGGCGTGTTTGTTTACTCTGGTTACTGATTCTCTATCCTTTTTTCGCCCTCACCTCCTCTCTCCAGGTGACCTTCAAGCCAGACGCATCGACTGCGGAGGTCCACGACGAGCACATCAGAGGGCCTCTAAAGGTATGTGTCACTGGTTTTGCTGTAAGGCTTAAGGGCCCGTCCACACGACAACGTTTTCAGGTCAAAACGCTGAAGTTTGTTTGCGTTTTGACCTTTCGTCCACACGGTGCCGGCGTTTTGGGTGCCCCAAAACGATACTTTTTGAAAACGGGATCCAAAGTGAGAAAGTCTGACAACGCCGCCTTTGCGTTGTCGTGTAGACAAGCAAGACGCAACATTTTGAAAACGATGACGTCACCGCCCCTTCACCTTGCGCTGCACATCTCATAACAACAACTTCAAACTTGTACAAACTGGTCACTGTCGAGTAAATTGTGATTTGATTAGCTTGCAATATATGCTGGCTGTTATGCAATTGTTTCTATTGTCATTAAAATGACTGTATGGCTAATAGGCTAGTAAGCTATAACAAAGACTTCTTGTAGGCTTTTATTATTCTTAATTAATTAAAGATCAACTGTCACTGCTTCCAACTCCCCTCAGTAACAACACGCATTGCTAAAATCAACATATGACATGTTTTAAGAGAATAATTGTGCAGTTGTCTCAAGTTTATTTGCAGCTCCTTCTATTATTTTTCATGTTCTGCTCCATATCGCTTAAGTGGGTCAATTTAACAACGTGACATCTCACAACAGCGTCAAACTTTTACAAACAGGTTGATGTGAGATACTTTGGGGTGTAAATCATCTGCAGTGTAGGCTGGGTGTAATGCAACTGTTTCTACCTTCTGCCATTGAACTATAGGATGTTTTTTTTGTATACATCGCTAGTTCAGCCCAGCAAACACTTTTCCTATGTTATGCTTATTAAATAGGGCAACTGTCACTGCATCCGAGAACTTTGCTAAACACATTGCTAAAATCAACATACATTACATGTTTAAAGTGAATCATTGCGCTTCATGCCCCTCAAGCTGGGATAGCACACGTTCCGCAGTGACAATGCAATGAAAACGTTCCCGTCTGGACGCAAATATTTACTGATCCGTTGTCGTGTGGACGCGACTTTTTTTTAACCCGCAAAGAAAAAAATCCAGGAGCAGTGCCGTGTGGACGGAGTCTGTTTGAATGTGTTCTCAGCTGCGATGTAGCTGGGGCGACTCTGATAGTAGTCCAAATGCTTGCTGTCAACATAGCACAGGCACTCAGCTGTGCACTGTAATTGAATCGCAAGTTTAAAAATAACCGTTGCAGGCTGATTCAGAAATTATGTCATGCCAGATATCCAGAGAAACCTGCAGGGCTAGAATTTCTGTAGCTGCTGTTGCCCTCTCGCTCTGGCCATGACGCCCCTTTACAAACTGCACGGTCACAGGCTGCTATGGAAGTGTGTGCGTTACGTATCCTAGGCAGCAGATTTGTGGGCCAGTTGTCTTGAGTGCATGTCAGGGCTCTGTGTTGTTGAGAGCCTTGCGGTTGTAGGAAGCTTCCAACATAGCATAGGCTTACAACTGGAGTTTGTCACGGTGCTAACCTAGAAACAGAAGAACAACATTGCAGAGCTGCTCTGTTCTGGGCAAGTGAATTAGATTGATTACTGTGGTTGTTATGGGTACTACCATTCGAACAGTTCAGTGTGTTGTGTTTTGAAGTTCAGCTGTGAATCAGTGTGGCTTAACTGTGTTTTATAACCACAAGCATCTCTAGATGTTTCGATTTTCGTTTTTTACATGTTGTAAAGAGAATATGCCAAATGAAGGACAGTATAACAATACATGTCTCCTCTTATATGTTGTGGTTTCCATAATAATAATAATAATAATATAACTAATATAAATGAATGAAGCATGTTTTTTAAAGGCATTATTGTGACTGTCCAATCAGTAAATTTGTCTCTTGAGCTTGTCCGCGTACACCAAAATTTTGAAACGGTGCAATAGTTGTCTCAGCAGTTAATTGCATAGCAACTCAAGGCTCTGGAGTGTTGCCTTGGTCACGCATGACATGGGTCTTAATCTTTGGCTTAGAAACCAAATGTTGTGTTCTATTCAGTCTATAACCTTCTTGTCTTGTCACAGCTATGTTTTTGTTTTGTTTTTTTGCCTAGATTATAAATTGGTCTTTGTGCGGCTTTTCTGCCCTCTGCCAAATATGCCCCATTGAGAGTCAAGTGGCCTTGACCCCTATAATGACACTATTTCCAGGCCTGGTCACCTAGTAGAATGGCCTTATCAGGGAGCCTAAGCACTGGCCTTCAGTTTGAAAAAAAGCAGTAATGACTACCATTATCACAATATGAAGCTGCTTTAGAGATCAGTGAAGTTCACTTTTGGCAATAGGGACCAGCCTGTCCTCACTTAAGCTCTAATTTTAACTGTCATTATTCTTCTCTGCTTTAATGGCAGTTTTAAATAGACTCACTTTAAATAGTATTGTGGTATTGTAGCTGTTGAATGTCTCTTATTAGCCTCGGACATTATTTTCTGAACAATGCTCAGGGCCAGCACTACAACCCATGTATTTTGAGACGCCCAAAAAGGATGAAGACGTTACACACAGCCAGAAACATGTGCGAAATCTGACTTTCAGGTGGGAGCTGTGGTTGAGGTGAAAAACCAAGATGGAGTTTACCAAGAGGCCACCATTAACAAACTGACGGACGCAAGCCTGTACACTGTCGGTGAGTGCCCGATATGTAAACCTTTGACTTGTGATTAGACTTTTGTTTATGTTTGTTATCTCAACACACAACTGCCCTTCCTTCTCTCTCTGAAAGGATGTGCATTGCACTGATCATCATCATCAGTCGAAATAGATATTTTGCTCTGATATGAAAACAAGCCTGAGGGATGGAGCTAATGGTTTCTGTATTTGTGATGCATATTGAATATGGTTAAAATCCATGAAAGCATCGTCTGGTTTTAGTTTATGCTGCTGCCATCGTTTGCAAAAGATACAGGAGTATTCTTAAATAATGCTGGAGAGGAGAGGGTTTGTGTGCTTGTTTTGTCTATGTGTGTCAGCCAGGAAGATAAAGCGAGAGCGAAAGAGAGGGGGGATAGAGGGCGAGTTAGAGAGACGGAGAGAGAAAGAAACAGAAGTAGAAAGAGAGAGAGAAGAAATATACAGCAACAGAGAAAGGTAGGGAAGGAATGAGAGAAATGCACAGCGACAGAGGGAGAGAGAGAGAGAGAGAGAGAGGAGAGGCAAGGGAGAAAGGAAGAGGGCGAGAGAGAGGGAAAGAGACAACAAAGCCTAACTGCTTGTGCTATATGCGGCGCTGTTTCTTCCTGCAGTGTTTGACGATGGTGATGAGAAGACCCTGAGGCGCTCCTCGCTCTGCCTAAAAGGAGCACGTCACTTTGCAGAGAGTGAGGCAAGTCCTTAGTGTTACCTCGCCTGCTTGTTGTGCTTCATATATGTCTTCTTTTGTGCCACCACACTTGTTCTACATGTTCTACAAAATGTACTTGGACATACACTCGAACGTTTTTCGCTAACTGCTAAGTTGAAGAATTGTGTGGAAGATGGAAATGTTCTGAAAAAAAAAACATTTCCATGCTGGAGTTTGATTGAGAGCTGTGAGGTCCAGGTAGTTCAGCATGTCGTCCTCTGGGATTAATTTGTAATCCTTCCGCTCCCTCTCTGCTCTCCTCTCTGCGGCAGACGCTGGACCGGCTCCCCCTCACCAACCCAGAGCACTTTGGGACTCCAGTCATCGGGAAGAAGAGCAACCGGGGCCGGCGGTCCAATCCAGTGTGAGTATGCTGCAGAGGAACCCGCCCACGTCTAGCTATCTACCAATAGCTTTCTTTGGTTTCCCTGGGAGTTGCCCTGATGAGGTAGCCTGGCTGTCGCACCAAGTTTGTAGAAGGAGCTTGGTCTGGCAAAGATCCCACAGACAAGAGATTCTCAGAGGTGGGATCAACAGGCGTCTTTGAAATTCCTCTGTATACTACTAGACAGAGCTACAACCAGTCAGATCACTGATTCCAATAATGTATGTGTCGCGTTCATTTTTCATTGGTGCCTGATTTTTTGGGCAAAGGAACAGCCAAGAATAGGCAGGTTGGCCAGACTGACTTGAAGGCAAAATGCTATGCAGCATCACAGGGAGTGTGGGTGGGCTCACACTACTGATGAGGTTATTTGCCACGTTTTCTAGGAGGTAAAAACATGCCAAACAAAAAGCATTTTTTCATTGGAGCAATATGGAGTAAAGGGTTTCACAACGAAAACTAATGAGCCAACTACCTTGACTAACTCCACATTTTAAAACAAGCAAAAAAGGTTGTAAAAGGCATGCGGTAACCTTGCAAACCCCATCAACAATAAAGCTGATGCTGATGAATGCAAATTTGTGTTTACACAGCAATCTCTGCATTGTACAGCAGTTAGTGATGTCACAGTTTGTGGAGCTGTGTGAGCTTCACGTGGTGTGTGTGTCAGTTTCACATATGACCATGAACTATCAGATTGATGACAACAAACCTGGTTGCCCATAGAAGCCGTTCTCAAAAAGTGTAGAGTTGCTGCATGGTATCTCTTATACGTGTGTGCCAGCAGTGATGAGTCTTAAATCTGTTTGAAACTTCTTTTAAATGAAAGTCTTTTGTCTTAACCAACAGCCCATAACGCCACACTGATGGACCTGGAATCCTCAGTGCCATTTCATGCCAATTGTGCGCTGGTCAGCAAATGTGACTGCTGGACAGGGCTTGAGCTCATGTCTTAGGAATGGGTGGGCAGCGATAGAGGAGTCTGTAGACATACGCAAGCAGCACATTGTGGCCCAGACCCGAAATTACTTTTCACCTGGAATACTGTGCCAAACGCTGATCAGATCCCTTATCCCAGCTCCCGCAGGAGAGAAATCGTTCCAGGTGGGAGTAAGCAAAGGTCTTGGACCTGCCATGTAAAATAGGGCCTCATTCGTCAACTCTTATTGGAGAGCTTGGAAATGTTCTCCTGTAGAATGTGTTGCATTCCCATGATGATATTCACAGAAAAGTCAATGTTTTTCTCTTCATTATTAGTATTTCGAAATTACTGAGGTTTGCGCTTGGAGGTGGAGTATTCCCTGTGGAATGGGAACAAATGGGCCACTTATCTAGCCCACAGACATGCTAGTTAATCCCAGACTCTCAGTATTCCCTTTGGTCTTCACTTCAGCAGTCACTGTGCTATTTAAGAAGTGGTATTTCTGACAGAATAACACCAGCCTGAAGCAAGCCTGTCCACTTGTGAACACTGTGCCCTTTCAATTTCACAGTTCTTTTTTTGTTTTTTTGCTGTGAAGGGCATATGTTTGTTTTGTTTAGCAGACGTAGGGTGTTTTGGCTGTGTGTGGTGCGTATGCACCTTGGTGGTAAACAGATAGCTGGTCACAAATAATAAAGAGTGAAATGGCTGTGAATGAGAGAGACAAAAGCCAGAGAGAGACAGACACAGAGAGAGAGAGAGAGAGAGAGAGAGAGAGAGAGAGAGAGAGAGAGAGAGAGAGAGAGAGAGAGAGAGAGAGAGAGAGAGAGAGAGAGAGAGAGAGAGAGAGAGAGAGAGAGAGAGAGAGAGAGAGAGAGAGAGAGAGAGAGAGAAGGAGAAAGAGAGAGAACTGCTAGAATGTGAGTGAACTGAACTGTGAGTCACATAGCATATTGAACGGGAGCAAACGAGTGGAGTCATCAGCGCATGTAGCCTAATTAGCCATTATCCCGCGCTGTAATACACAGGGACCACTTGTGAGGTTTGAGCCGTGCTGCTTCTTACGGAGGCTCCCTGTCTCAGGCTGCTGTCACTGCTGCTCATGCTGGTCATACTGAGAGCCATGCAGCAGAGCACACAGACCAGACCAGACCAGACCAGACCCGACTGATTGGCTTTGGCCCATGCCAGAGCGCTCTGTCTACTCACTACATCACTGACAGCCAGCTCCAAAAGGATAGAATTCATTTGCCACGGCTAAGTCTTAAAAGGAGCCATGTGTGAAAAAGAGTGTAGGTTTTACTTTGTGTGCGAATGTGTGCGAACTAGTTGTTGGCGTTTGTGTGTGTGCGTGTGTGTGTGCATGTGGAGTATATGATTCTTCTACTACATCTCCGGGAGTAAAACATTGTTTATTCAGGCACTGTGCCTGACTTCAGACTTTGCAAGAAAAAAAATATAGGTGTACGCTGAAAATATTTAATTAAGAAATGCCTGTCAACACTGGGATGTTGTCACGTTTGAGTCGCCCAGAGAGATCTAATAAAAGGAACCCAGCTTTTGCTCTCAACCAAAAAAAAAACATTAGGCTAACCTCATGCTAACATTACACTTCAGTAAGGGTGTTACTGAGGTTTATCAGATCTTATTCCAAAAAGTAGATGGCCAGACCGAGTGTAGCAAAAACTCAGGCTCAGGATTTTTTTTTGTACTCTCAACGCTGCTTCCACACACTGACGGTTCAGGTGTTGATTTATGTCTTCCGCCAGTCAAGAAGAGGAGTCATCATCGTCCTCCAGTGAGGAGGAGGAGGGTGACCAGCGGCAGAATGATGACCTGTTTGGCAAGGTGGTGTGTGTGGAGGCAGTCTCCATGGGAGACAAAAAGAAGACATCATGGTACCCTGCCCTGGTAAGTCGCTGTTGACATCACGTCTGCTGAAGCTGATCAAGACTTGTCTAAAGTGGAGTCCTTATCTGTTTAAAAACAAAGACAATGGGTCTTAATGTAAAAATAGCATTTCAAAGAACGCTTTTGCTCCAGGGTTGTTTTTCAGGGACTTTTTACCCTTGGTTTATCTTAATGTTAATCTAGCTGTTATATGATGATTGTAGGGTAGAGAAACTTTATTAATCCCGAAGGAAATGATGATTGATTGAGTTACACAAGGTTTCCCCAGGTTCAGTATGTAAGGCACAGTATATACAGGCATGGCTTTATAATGTAAAAATTAAAGTGTACATTATAATGAATAACATGATAATTACCACCACAAATGTCTTAAAACATGGTCAATAGCATCCAGACACGTTTTTTAAAGGATTTTGTTTCATTTTGAATTGGGAACGCTGGCTGAATAAACGGTGTGGAGTGGACTAGACAGGGTGAAAGAGTCTATCTGTGTGCAGCAGGGAGGAGAGGAAAAGCCATGACTCTGTCCCTTTATTTGTTTCTGTGAAATCAGCACGACCGCCTCCAGCTTGTTGTTCTTGGCGTGCCTGGCATACGCGCTCTCTGTCGCCTCCCCATGGCAGAACTGCGCTACCAGCTGCATGACAACAAAGCACCCGATTGGTTACTGTGTTGCCTTGTGACATAATCGCAGCGAAGAGTTCCGAGTGAGGGAAAAAAAAAACCCACAAGCGCAGGCAGGGGCTTTTCGACTGACGTCAGCCCTGTAGTAGGGGGGGGGGGGGGGGGGCAGTGACACAGAGGGAGGTGGGTGGGTGGGGGGGCAGACAGGAGTGTGAGCATATGAAGCCAGGCAAGGGGATTGTGCGTGCCTGTTTGGCTCGCTATTTCGGTCAGGCATTTACATAAAACTGTGTGTGTGTGAGAGACTGTGTGTGTGTGTGTGTGTGTGTGTGTGTGTGTGTGTGTGTGTGTGTGTGTGTGTGTGTGTGTGTGTGTGTGTGTGTGTGTGTGTGTGTGTGTGTGTGTGTGAAAGAGAGAGGAGATTACATGTAAATATAGCAGCTGTGGGTAGGCCACTGGGGATGAGCTCCAGCCTGTATATACCAGAGAAGTCACTGAATGGCAGTGCTCTCTCTAACACACACTACAGTGCTCTGTCTTGACTAGAGGCTTAGAAAATTAAGAGTTTTAAACTCCCACTCTTGTGGTAATTAGCAGAATTACTTCACAAGTACACTTCATCATTAAGGGCTTCAGTAGAACTTTCTGACACCGTGGCCTAGGCTAGTAGACAGTGCAATCTGTCAGTGACTAGGTTTGGGATCTTTACGAGATGTATCATTTTTCTGGTGACTTGGACATTACAAATGGACCCTGCTTGTGATGCATAATTTCTGATGTTAAACGATCTCTTTTTCTCTGTTCTGTTCCATCACCACCCTTCTCCTCTCTCATTTCCACCCCTCCATCTCCATCTCCCTTCTTGTAATAAGGTCATTTCTCCAGACTGCCATGAGGATGTGGCATTGAAGAAGGACAGCATTTTCGTCCGATCCTTCAAGGATGGAAAATTGTAAGTCGTTTCCCCAAAACACTCGGGTGTGTAATCTGCTTAATAACATCCAGACAGCGGGGGCTGAGGGCTCATTCACACCAAACACTCTGCGTATTCAGCGCGTGCCCGTTTTCTGTCCGTATTCGTTTAGAATGCATGCTAACGAATTAGACTATTCACACCGCACGAGTGATCTGCGCGTATTCTTCTGTCCCTATACAAACATATTGTATACGGATACGCGCTGTACACGGTCAACTCGGTGTGAATGAGCCCTGAGCGGGTCCAGAGCTGGAGGAATAATACTGCACTCCTGAGCTCGTCTCTCTCTCTTTGCACAGTGATGTGCTCTCTCTTTACTCTCAGTTCACCACACACTGAGCTGCTTTTAAACAGGCTTGACGGGTGATTGCCTGGAAATCATTGGGGGGGGGGTGTGACATACACACACAAACACACACACACACACACACACATACATACATACATACATACATACCCTCTCTTGACCAGGTCAGCGTATGGTTAGCCAGCTGCGATGCACCAGCTAACGCCTTAGCTAACAAGACAAAACAAAAGCAACGTGCTTGCCAAACAAAGTAAACCGGCTCTTGCACAGGGGCTGTGTCTCTTAGAAACAAACACAGCCAGACGAATCCTCCTGCCCTTTGTAATGAGTGTCCATGGGAACAGTTGTTTTACTTGACGTCTGGGCAAACCCAGGCCCTTGCTGTTGCATCTAGCCGGCCTGCACAGTGTGTGTCTATATTTGTGCGCTGTAATGGAAAGGAACATTGAGTTATATCACACTTTTATGTTTCAACGGTCACGGCACGTCACTTGTTTTATGGCATCGCACAAATCTCAGTCTGATTGAAACTCTCCTTTAAGCGGCTCTGACAGAGACAAAGTGCGCAGCAGTCACGGCAGTACTGTGCTGTAGTGTTCACACCTGGCTATGAGAGAGCAGTGAAGGTTGGGGTGGGGAGAGGGGGGGGGGGGGGGGGAGGAGGGGGGGGGAGGGAGGACTGTAATTTTGTGTTGCTGCTGAGCGCGGCCCCTGGACAGATGGATTTCTTAGCTGCACCGCTGAAGTCACTCTACTTGGGGTGTCAACGGGTTCATGCCGAGGAGTTTGTGTCTTTAGAACCGGAGAGATCCGGTGGTCAGGGATACTTAAAAACATGCATCTGCTGTGAAAATTACAGCAATATTACAATCATTTTCTTGAAGGTGTAATTGGTGATATAACATTTAAAAGCCGCTCTCACATCTTACAATGTATTATATAAGGCATGCATTAATCAGCGGGACCATTAAACTCATTACCTCAACAAACAAATCTGCTGCATATGTAAATACTGTCATTCCTACATTTTTGATGACTCATGGTTTCTCCTTAGACAGGAGGCACAAGTTTGTTCAAAGTTGTCATACTGCCCAGTCCAACATGTTGCAGGTGTAATAGTGGTGATGCTTTCATATGCTTTCAAGACAAAAGAAGTGTTGTAAAGAAAATTTACAGTCCAAACTGAGTTTTGACAAAATGTGTAGTTGCTACCTTTTGGGTTTGTTGGGCAGTACAGTTTTTATACAACCACACAATATGTTACGCTCCGCATCCCAGCCAGGTTAGACTTTCAAATAAAATTAGCTCATCCTAAAGGCATTTTACGTTGTCTTACAGCACCACTGTTTTACGGAAGGATGTACGAGAACTGGACGAGGAGTCGACACCCAAGGCAGACGCAGCGCTAAAAGCAGGTGAGCATGCTGCTCAGAAGACGACTGTTGCAGTTGGCAACAATGTCAAATGTCTGTTTGATTACCTTCTGTCTTTGCTCTATTGCGCTGCTTTTAACAACACAGACAGACATTAGGCTCACTTCTCAGTTGGGGGAACATAATAATAATAATAATAATAATAATAATTGGCATGGTCACCTCAAGACAACATTTCTTGCAGTCCAGTGGCGCTGGAGCAGATGAATACAGTAGCAAAATGACTCTTGTGTGAACACGGGTAGACAGTCCTTGTAGGCCCCAGTCAGCAGTCTTTGTAGTCAAGGTACATAGGATACATAGGTATTTTATTTTACATAATCATCCAGTTAAGAGCCCACTATTCATTTGGACATGACCATGTTATGATATTAAAGGCCTTTTAATTATTTGTAAGAGTAAGCGTCTTGGCACAGTGTTGGTTGTCATATCTACATGTAGTCCATCAAAAGAGCACCTCAAGCAAACGGTCTCTGACTTCAGGAATCACTCCTATTCACACTGTTTTCTTTTTTTTTTTGTAATTAAAGTTTTATTTGAAAAATGGGCTATGTGGTGCATGGCTTATTTGGTCCATCATACAGAAGAAAAGAGAAGATGGTCAGACTGTAAAATGAACATATTTGTTAGGTGTCCTGGGTAAAAGAAAACAACACAAGATGGGGAACAAAGGTGACTTGTACTTTGTTTTTAAACAAATGCACAACTTTGAAAAGCTGTGATCACATCTCATGGGGAGATCTGTGAGATGTAGTCTCTTTGGTGTGCACGCTGGCACTTAATCTCCAGTTTCCGTGCCACGGGAAGCGGCTGTGTTTGTGGGAGGCGAGGCGGTGCGGTGCAAAAATATGGGCGCGCTTCTCATTAGGGGAGGATGCTGTGCAGGGGCCGGCGACACCTCTGAGCGTGTTCCGGTGCGAAAAACAGCACCGCGCTCGCCGTCTGTCGCTCGCTGCGCTGCCTCCCCGCAAGCCTCCCTGCACCACTCTGAGCGTAGTAGCAGCTGAAAAACAGCATTGTGTTCGGGGCTGTTTTCCTGTTATGTTCTTGGAGACAGGTGACCATTGTTGATCCTTAACTGTTATGACTCAGATCGGAATTGGAGTGGGACTAAGGCAGTAGGCAGCAGACTGTGGAAGGGCACATCTGAAGGGACATGCTGATTGCCATGCACTTACCCCGAATGACTCCTGAGGATTTAAGAATTATTATTGTACTGCTGCCAGAGACATCACATTTTTAGGTCACTTTTGCTCTGAAGTTGACTAAGTGTGTATTAGTGTGTATTGCCAGTATTTTTATTCCCCAAACAAATTTGGGTATTTGAAATAACAGCCTGTGTAAGTGATTTTGTGTGATTCAGTGGAGGAGTGCAGGCACTGGGCTTTGAGAGTTTGAGATGACGATGGCTGCTCTCTCTCTCTCTCTCTCTCTCTCTCTCTCTCTCTCTCTCTCTCTCTCTCTCTCTCTCTCTCTCTCTCTCTCCCTTTCTCTCTGTGCTGCAGCTCTTGATGCAGCCTGGGACTTTAAGCGAAGTGGCGCTGTCCCCCCCACCTGGCGGACAGAGGTGAAGGACGAGAGCTCCAGCAGCGAAGAAGATGAAGACGAGGAGGAGGAGGAGCAGGACGAAGATGGCAGTAGCGAAGAGGAAGAGGTAATATCAACACATCAGACATACACTTTTTTTCTCTCTCTCTCTCATATTTACACACTCACACTCACTCTCTCTGTCTCTCACTCACACACACCCCCTCCCCACACACACACGCACACACACACAGGGCTTTGAGTATAATTCGGTTTTTTTTTTGTGATTATGCCGTAGCCTGTTTGAAATTCGCATTGCTTGCTGCAGTCCGTACTCATCACAAGTGGAAAGTAGGTCACTGCTGTCACTTGCAGCCCGTAGGTTAGTTTTCTGTAGAGCGAAGGGGTGTGTGGTCAAATATGCAGACACATTAGATTTAATCACACTTACAAATGTTGGCTGTTTGGATTTCTTAGCGAGGAAGAGTGTGACTGTGAGTTAGTGCCGTGGATTTCTCTGAAAGGCAAAGGAGACAAAAGATAATAAAGCTAGTGAAAGCTAGACTGTTTTTTAAAAGAACATTTGAAAAAACAAAATCCATCTCTTCCTTCCTTCTAGGCTGAGTACACATAATGGAAATCGCAAAGCAGAAAAGTATCTAGACAAGCAGGTTGGCCGTCTAGTGATTTTGTTTTCTGTGTTAAATGATTGGAAAGAGATTTACACTACTGTGATTGCCATCAATTACATGCTTTTTTGTTGTTTTTGCTACAAAGAGTAATGAAAAATGAAATGAAAAATCAAACAAAAAAGGATCTGAATGCATCTTTCACCCTCTCTTTATATTAATATAGAACTGCATCTTCACTCATCATACTTTTGAAGATGAATTTGACTTGTCAAAGGTATTCCAGTGGCTGTTGTCTTAGGTTGACTGTTGGCTAACCCTTTTCCCTTATGTTTTATAATGGATCTGATATAGTGTCTGCGTCTTATTCTGTAAAATTGTGGACACACAGTGATAAACATCTATCTGATATCTATAAACCGAAGTATTGTCACCAAGGAATTTAGGTTCTCTACAACACAGCCGTAACGTGCCTGTATTCTGTTTGCTCTAGTCTTTCATTCCTCATTAAAGAACAAGCTCATTAGCAACATTACTGTTGACTACCTTATTAGCATCAATTACCTCTAATCCCTGATTGCACTTTGATGACCAAACCAGCATATGTTGCCATAATTATGTAGCCATGTAAACTTTTAACGAAGCTGATTGTCATTTTTGGAGAAAGAGGAGATTCTATCCTGCCACACACACATACCGCAACCCTCAAGGCCTTACAAAAAGGCAGAGAAATAAGCGAGAGGTTTCTTAAAAAAAAAAAAAAAAAAACTATGCTGGGTAATGTGTAAAAAATGTGTTTTAGGTCCAGGAGGTATTATGCCAATTCCATGAAGAGTTGAGCGATAAAGTTCAACACAGTCATTAAAATATTGATTACACTTCTTACCTCGGGCAGCGCAACACTTTTGTATTGCATCCACGGCTCGTTCAGTGGTGGGAAAAGACTACGATTCCCTCCTGTCTCTTGCCTATTCTTCTTCTTCTTCCTTTGCCAGGGGCTATGTTTGGTTACATCTCTTGCTGTGATTTTTGTTTTTTGCCTGTCGGTGTCCATTCGCCCACCATCCTAATTGTGTTAGGTTTTTTTTTTCTTAAGATGAATGACAGGACAGCTCTGCGTGTGCTCAGTCCGATGGTGCCTCTCATGATTACCCCCCCCCCCCCCGTCTTCCTCTCTCCGCAGGAGGAAGTGGAGCCTTTCCCAGAGGAGCGAGAGAGTTTTCTCCAACAGTTGTACAAGTTTATGGAGGATCGAGGTGAGCCTTTAACTGCTTTCCATTGCTTTGGCCCTGGTAGAAAGGAGAATCTCCCCAGCACGCCTGCAGTCCAGACATCCACTTTTCAACGCTGCTTGTACTCAGAGTTGACAGCCAGGAGAAATGTGCATCACTCATCACTCGCTCTCTCAGTTTCACTCGGGGGGTGGGGGGGGGGGGGGGGGGGTGGGGGGGGGGAGGGGGGGGGGGGGGGGTTGTAATCACTGTTTACCATCGGCATTTCTAAAAAGCCTGTGATTGACAAGGGCCTGCCCTTAGTCCTTTTGGGAGCAGTGAGTGCCAAAGGAGTTCTACATGTTTATCAACAACGCAGTAATGCTGTTATAATCCCACTACATTTTTTGGTGCTACTCAGCAATTTATAGACTAATAGCTAAGAATAGTATGTTCACTTGTATGTGTACATACTGATTTTCTAGCATTAAACAGTCCAGTAAAATTAAATCTGCACCTGATTGTAAAGCTAAAAGGTGCTTATTAACATAGTTACACAAACCAATAGCTTTACCCGAAATCATGGTAAGCTTTAGTTAGATCATTTTGTTTGCCATTTAAGTATACATACAGACTGACTTATTGGCCTTGAATGCTGTTGGCCACGAGTTGCTGAATAGCACCAAAATAAAGGTAGTCAAAGTGGAACTCTGGGTAACAGTTTTACGGTTCCTGTTTTAGTGTACCTACATGTAACATGTAGCATTATGTACTTAGACTGTACATACTGAACACTAACCCTGACCCTAACCCTATGGTACAATTTAAGTATATAATGTTACATAATGTAAAAATATAATGTTACATATTGTTACACACATTCACTGTGTGCACATGGACTAGTTGAATCCGATTGGAAATGGATTGAGATTGTATTAAATTCATGTGCACAGGCTAAAGATCGTATAGGTATTGGTTTCGCAAACCCGATTGCAACCCCTGGCTTAAGCCGATGTTAATCTGCTTTGTGCCGCCTTGTGCACGGGATCGGATCAGATTCGCCGATGGCACAGTTTGTGTCATATCAAGGAAACCAAAAACGCTGTTTGTTCATTCATACAGACTTCCAAACAAAGGAGAATGCACAACATGTATGCAAATGCTGCTCTGTCAATCTCCTCGAACGCCATCTTTGTTTGTACACTGCCAGATAGTTTGTTTATTTTCTTTTTAGCAGCCGACAACCGGAAGTAGTTCTAACACCACTTGTTGAAAGGAATACAGCGCCACCTAGCATAGCGGGAACGGCCAGATCTCTGAACATTATCCGATTACATGAACTCCATGTGCACTTGGATTTTGGGACAGACCACCCGTTGGGTAGCAACACCCAATCCAGTCCCAATCCAATCTGATCCTACCATGTGCACGTAGTGATTGTTACACTGTATCTAATTGATGTAACAGGGACAGTAAAATAACGTGTAACCGAACTCTGTTACTGCATGATCTTCCGCATATGCGTTCATTCATAACCTAGTGCCTTTTAACAGTTTTGTCAGTTCTTCTCAGTAACCACCTTGTGCCTCCTCCCCCCAGGGACGCCAATCAACAAGAGGCCAGTCCTCGGCTACAGAAACCTCAACCTCTTTAAGCTCTACAGGCTTGTGCACAAACTGGGAGGTTTTGACGATGTAAGTGTCTCAGCCTCACCTCTCCTCAAGTGTCAATCTTATGACCCACCTTGTTGCAAAAAGGTGTTTGTCTTTTCCCAGCAAGACCGCTAAAGCCGCTCTCCCGGTCTGTTCCGGTGTCTGTTTTCTCTCTCTTCTGGCCCTTTCAGATTGACAGCGGGTCTGTCTGGAAGCAGGTGTACCAGGACCTGGGGATCCCTGTGCTGAACTCTGCCGCCGGCTACAACGTCAAGTGTGCCTACAGGAAGTACGTACACACACGCCCCCATCCTGCCGACCCGCCCTCCCTGCATCACACCCCTAAGGCCAACTGACCCCGCTGTTGTTGTTGTTGTTGTGCAACTCTCTCACTACCAGCCAGTCAGAATGACTGAAGCTTTTGTCCATGTTGCTTGCCCCTCGTGTTAAGGAAGCTGTAAGCTGCTTTTTTGCCCCAGTGTTTTTGAGGTGTACTCTGCCTGCCTTTCCCTTCTACCCTCTTACCCTCTCTCTCTCTCACACACACACACACACACACACACACACACACACACACACACACACACACACACACACAGACACAGTGCAGTAACGTGCTCATTAGCTGCTGTCGACTGACTGAGTGGCAGTGTGTTCATAGCCATAGCTCTCAGGGTAGTGAGAGGGGCCTGTCACTGCCGAAATGATCTGAGGACCACTTCTGTGCCCAGTCTTCGGGGAACCCTCACTGTCTGTGTGTGTGTGTGTGTGTGTGTGTGTGTGTGTGTGTGTGTGTGTGTGTGTGTGTGTGTGCGTGCCAAGAGAACTGAGCCAGCTCTCACTTGGCCAATCCTATCCTCATTGGCACTCACACAAAAGCATTGTGATGTGGCTGACCAACACCTTCACTAATGCAACACTGACTGGTTCATTCCTGTCTATTATATGGGGACATTGGTCTGTACTGGTGTATGTAATTGTGTGAGTGTATGTGTGAATGTATGTGTGAGTGTCTGTATGAGAAGGTGTGTAAAGCATAATAATTCCAAGTGTAGCGCTGGTCTAAGGTTCACCGCCCTGCCTCTGGGTGCCGCCCCTCAGGTACTTGTACGGCTTCGAGGAGTACTGCACCTCCACGGGCATCACCTTCCGCATGGACCTCCCTCTGAAGGCCACCGACAAGCCCGGCGCCAAGGGAGAGGGGAAGGCGGACGGCGCAGACGGAGCGGGGACCGGCAGCGTCACCCCAGCGTCGCTCGTCCCCGGGGAGGAGCAGAAGCCTGGCAAAGATGGAGAGCCCAGCAGCACTTCCCAGCCACCCATCAAGGTGAGTGATACCCTGAGGGACAGTGAAAGTATACAATGAGTTGTTGTGGGTGTGTGTGGGTGCGTGTTTCTGTTTCTGTGTGTGTGTGTGTGTGTGTGTGTGTGTGTGTGTGTGTGTGTGTGTGTGTGTGTGTGTGTGTGTGTGTGTGTGTGTGTGTGTGTGTGTGTTCTTGAAGTTCTTTATTGATCTTGATGTTCTTATGACCTTAATATTTTTATGTTATTGTTCTTTGTAAGCTTTGGCAACACTGATATACACAGACATTCCAATAAAGCAAATTTGAATTGAATTGAATTGAGTGAGCAAGGGGGGATGGGCCGATCCGATCCGCTCCACATCCGCCCTCTGGGCCCCGCACTGCACACCTACACCCATCCTCCCATCACAAAGCCCCAGGCCTTTTGTCTTCTCTGGCCCTTATGAGTGCAGGGCTGAAAGATCTCAGGCATGGTGCCTGGAATCAGGTGTGGGACAGTAGGCTCCATTTAACATTTGCCAGTAGACATAATAACATTAAAATATTTGGTAATTTCAGGTGTGTAATTATTTCGTGCTTCCTTCTGCCCTGCGAGTGACTGACAACAGGGGGTCTTGGTTTACACTGAGTGGGCAACATCACAGGAGCAGCATTTCCTGTTGTGATTGATATCAGTGTCAGTTGACAGTTCACACCCGACACAAACATTTTAGTAGCACCATAACTACACAAGGCATCTTCTCTGGCTGCTATCAGGGTAAACATAAAGACTAAAATGAACGTAATTAATTATTGATGTAACTTCATTTGTTATTTCAATATGTAATTGTACAGTTACATAATGCAATTGTACAATTACAAATAGTAGTACAGTTTTGTTATAAAATAGTCATGCTGATGACTTGGCATGATGGTAAACACACACACACACACACACACACGCTATGTGTGAAAAGCACAACTTGTTCTTACTTGACATGAGAAACACAGACATTTAGCCCAGCTAGCCTTCATCAGTATGTCACTTCCCCCCAACCCTGACAGGAGGAGAGAGCAGAGGTCGGTAGTCCAGCCCAAAACGCAGACAGGACAGCAGAGAACAACCACAAGGCTGCCCCTAAAAATGAGGATGACCATGATGATGATGATGATGATGAGGATGAGGATGATGAAGAAGAAGAAGAAGAAGAGATGGATTGCAACAATGAAGCGGGCCACCGGCGACAGACCGACGGAGCCGAGCAGGGAGATGGCGTGAAGACGGAACCCTACAACGAGCCGGAAAACAAGGACCTGTCCGGGTAGGTGGGCTAGTGATACCTCAGGTTCCCCTTCAGGGAACCGTACACCCTGTGTGCAGTGCATGGCTCTGTGGGCCCTCTGAGAGAGCAAGAGAGAAGCAGAGAGAGAGAGAGAGAGAGAGGGAGGATAAGAGAGAGGAGTGCTGTCTCACTGCATTTGAAGCCCTGAAACCCTCTGTGTGGCTGGAGACTCACTGTAGGTCCGGCCCACAGTCCTCCACTCGTCTGCATGGCTGCCCCGCTTGGCCCAAACACCTCGGGGAGCCAAAGCATGACTCCAACTGCATGTTACGCAGAGCTCCCTGTGTGCAAGTTCTCTCTCTAATGCTCTCTCTCTCTCTCTCTCTCTCTCTCTCTCTCTCTCTCTCTCTCTCTCTCTCTCTCTCTCTCTCTCTCTCTCTCTCTCTCTGTCTCTCTCTCTGTCTCTGTCTGTCTGTCTCACTCTCTCTCTAGTGCTGTCTCTCTGTCTGTGTTTCTAATGCTACCTCTCTCTAATGCTCTCTCCCTGTCCCCCTCTCTTTTTCTCTTTAATGCTTTCTCTCTCACTTGTGCCCCCGCCCCGCCCCTCTCCAATGGCTCTCTCTCTCTCTCTCTCTCTAATGCTCTCTACCTTTCTCTCACTCTCTCTTTCTCTCTGTCTGTCTGTCTGTCTGTGCTACCCTTTCCAATCTAAGCACCGTCTTCTCTGTCCTTCCTTTACCAGCTCCTGACTCTCTCTCTTTCCTCTTATTTCTTGTTTCCTGTCTTTAGATTAGACCAGGCAGTATAGATTCTCCCAGACCAATGCATAGATCTGAAAACCTGTTGAAATGCCGCCGCTGCTTTTTTATTTTTCCTTCTCCACAGCGGAGGCACCTCCCAATGCTCCCTGCTTTCAGCTTTTCTGTTATCTCTGGGCCTGGCGGTAAAGCAGTTGTCTTTAGCGCTTTACTTCGCGCTCAGCCGTCTCTGTCAGTAGGTCTTTTAAGGGTGCCCTGTGTTTTGCCCTTAGATTGTAGATGTTAAGATGTTAGATGTGTTGTGCTAGTAGGTGTTACAATTTCACAGTGTGGTTGGGATTTCTTTTGTTGTTGTTTTTATTTATTTATTTATTTTATTATTATTTTTATTTATTTATTTGTTTTTTGAGAATTGGGGGTCAGGCCTTCAGTTTGAAATCGATTTGTTTTCTTCTGCTGCGATTTTATTTGGAACAGCTCCCATTCTGTTTTGCTGTTATTTTGTCAGGCCCAGTTGCAAGCTGGATTTTTTTTTTTTGTGATGGTTTTTGATGGCCCAGGATAAAAGGATGCAGGATATTTCTGTACTGGTGCTATATTCGGTGTTTCATTCACATACCAGGTCCTGTAGTAAGCTTACTAGGTGTGGTGGCATGGCTTAAATGAGTGTCGTCCTACGTTTTTTGGGGGAAGAGTCTAGATGTAGACAGAGCATTTTCCCTCTGTGTGTGAATGTCATTGTTTTGTCTATTCTTTTTTGATGGTTTTGGCCTAATCTTTACTTTTCACTCACTAGCCATGGCTACTTTTCCGCCATCCTACCTGTTGACCCTTGGCTTTGTGTGAATTAGTTTTTTTCAGTGTGTAGGAGTAGATAACCTGGCGTTTTGGAGGTAGAGCTCAGCTTTCCTCCTTGTGAGTGTCTTAATCCCTGTCATTAGTCAATAAGCCTGGATCCTGGGTCCTGCCCAGCACCTGCTCTCCCAGCGGCCCCTGTTGGTTTGGTCAACACAGGCTCCAGCCGACATTAGGGAGTTAGGGAGAGTGTCAGCTGCCCTTTGTGCCAGTCTTTTGAGCTGTGGTGGGATTTGCGAGGCATCAGTCATCCTTCCCCTTGTTGCTCTATGTTTGCGTGCGTGTGTGTGTGTGTGTGTGTGTGTGTGTGTGTGAGTGTGAGTGTGTGCACGTGTGTGTTTTTGTGTGAAGCTCAGATCGTGGCCTCTAGGACCTTCTATCTAGCCTCTCTGACTGTGCTGCTGTCTAACACCACTGTGTAGTGGCCTGAGCTGCTGTGCTGTGCTTTGCTGTGCCAACCTACTCTGTGCCACCCTGTGCCAACCAGCCCCCCTCTGCCCCCATACTCTCTGCTTACACGCAGCCATTACTAGTGGTCAAACAGACCAACACCTGATCACGCACATGCTGCCTGACAGGGCCTATATAAGTAATAGAGATTCTTAATCATAGGCCATCTTAATGTAAGTGGGATATTTGCATATAATTGAACATCAGCCAAGTCAATGGATAGTAAAAAAACTTCTATGCAGGGTTATAATGGCAATTCTCTTAAATCCTTAACACTACTATTTAAACATGTCAGGTGTTTGGGTGTCTGTGAGTCCAGTTTGTGTTTGGGGGTGGGTGGGTGTAGTTTTGTGTGTGTGAGTGTGTGTGTCAGAGAGAGAGAGAGAGAGAGAGAGAGAGAAGGAGAGAGAGAGAGAGAGAGAGAGAGCGAGGAAAGTAGAGGTTATATAGTGGCTGATGACCCCTCTGTGGCCTCTTGAGCTTTTTAAACAGTGGGTGGGTGGGTGGGTGGGTGGATAGAAGAAAGGCAGGGAGTGGTGGCAGGATGGTAGCGCCAGGGAGCCAGCCAAGGAAAGGGTCCACTGGGTTGGGAGGGAGGGGAGGGGAGGGGAGGGGTAGGGGTGGGTGGTTGGTTGTGGTTCTTGTGGTGGTGATGGTGGTGGTTCTGTGTTGTTCTGTGGGGGAGGCCTAGGGCTAGGAAAGTGCTGAATTGTCTTTCTTGCAGGGCTGACAGCAGTCAGGAGGGGGAGGAAGGGGAGGAGTTTGAGTGTTACCCCCCTGGGATGAAGGTGCAGGTGAGGTATGGGCGAGGCCGCAATCAGAAGACGTACCAAGCCACTGTCAAAGAGTCAGACCTGGAGGGGGGAGAGGTGCTCTACCTGGTGCACTACTGTGGCTGGAACATCAGGTAAGGCAGGACCTCAAGGGATTCATGCCTATTGCCTATTGCATTTGTGAACACGCCAAAAAATCACCAGAAAACCATGGCAGGAATGGCTTTCCCGATAGGGTTTTTTCCCCGGCCCCCATGGATGTCAGTGACAAACGCGAATAACGTCATAATTTTGCTCTTGCCTCGAATCAAATCCCCCCCAGATTCAGCTCCATGTTTGTTTGTCCTCCCCTTAGTAGATTGCACTGTGGCCATCTAGTGGTTGAAAGTGAAAATGAATAAAAGAATGCAAAAGAACTGACATTCAAGTGCCAACACCTTGACATGCCCCATCGAGGACATCCAGGGAGAGAGACGCTAGTGTTTCTCAGTTCTGCCTCTGTGGACTGCCTCTCTAGCCATATCCGTGTGTGTGTGTGTGTGTGTGTGCGCTTGTGTGTGGGATACTGCCTGTCTCAGTGCCGCTGTGCTGTTGTGGAGCAGGGCATCGTGATGTCATTTCCCTTTGATGTTTTCTCTAGAGTAGAGTGTGTGCACACAGGATGCTTTTAGGGAGAGACCATCCCCCTTGTCTAGCCAGCTCCTCAAGACTAGCTGAATGGACTGTGTAAAAAGGGGCAATAGCCTTGCTTGTATATTAAAAGTTTGGTCGATTACATTTTAGGGATGATGTAGATGTCTGTTGTGATACAGTGGGCTTTGCTAACCAGTAAGAACTAGTGCTTGTTGACTTAATTTTGTTTTTTGTTTTTTTTGTTTTCTTTTGTTTAATTATTTGTTGGCTTGTTATGATGGAAAAGATCTTCTAATTCCAATTTCTCCCTTAAAATAAGGCCTTCTTGCAGTGGAAAAGCGTGCTTGTGTGACATTTCTGTGTGGGGTTGTATGTATGTGTGTGTGTGACTGAACTGCCGTGGTCCGTGACTTATGTGTGGTTGTGTTGCTTCTGTTTGTGCTGTTTTTTTAAAACCCTCTGCTAACTTTTGTTGATCATTAGAGTTAATCTTTCTCTTTTCTCCACCAGGTATGATGAGTGGGTTAAAGCGGACAAGATTGTGCGCCCAGCCAATAAGAATGTACCTAAAGTGAAGCATCGTAAAAAAATAAAGGTGGGTAGCGTGCCTCATTTTAGATATTTTCTTTTGAAATAATTTTCCAACGAGGATGGGCAAGTCTTGATACGCTAAGAATCTGACTGATTTTTTTTCCTTATTTTTCAGAACAAAACAGAAAAAGAGAGAGATAGAATAGAGCGACTGAGCGACAAAGAGGACGCGATGCCCTCGAAAAATAACCGTGTCAATCGATCATCAAAACCAAACGCCGGGAGTGATGTTTTCACAAAGATGGAAGACTGTGATGACAAAGGTAACCACCAAAACGCCAGCAAAATCAGATCCATTCTCAGTGGCCTACAGTGCCAATTTATTTTTAAAGCACTTTATAAACCAGAGCAGTTGACCAAAGTGCTATAAAAACAAAACAGAAGTGTAGCTCCCGCATGGTCTGCTTCATAAGCATAGAATAATAATAAGGCCTTTAGTCCTTATACCATTACTAAGGTTAAGTGTATACGGTGTGACTTGAGTGTGTGCTTGGTGTAGTAATGATGCTTGTGTGGCTCTTTTATTTCCTATAACGAGATTAGGATTCACAAGAGAGGTTAGATTAAGTGAAGGATCGTTAAAGAGTAGTAGAGTAGAGATACTTCATTTATCCCGAAGGAAATTAAGGTGTCCAATAGCATATACACATTTCTAAAGACGCTCTCTTAAAGCAACAATAAGCAGTTTTTTTTTTTTCTTTCAAACTTAAAGAACTTGGTCAACTTGGTCTGGCCAAGCTGTGTTGTAAACCCATTTCTCAGAAGGTGGGGTTAACCCGCCTCTTTCAAATGCCTCTGTTTGCTACTGGACGAAGCTTCAACCAATCACAGCCCTCTGTCCTCTGACGTATACGCAGCGAAGGAAACTGCTTGATCCAAACAAAAACTAGTAGTAGTGCCTTTTTTAAATGCTCGAATTTCATTGGCGCCCATTCCGAGGCCCGAGCAGAAATGGTGTAGACAGGCAGCTTGGCCAGACTGACGTGCTCGCGAAATGCAAATGCAGCGTCACAGGCAGTATGGGCACGCCCAGGCTAGCTAAATTCTACACACTTAAGGTGCCATAAAGTCATGGAAAATGCACTGTAGGTCATGAAAAAATCATGGAAAAGTTTTGAAATTTTGTCAGTGAAAAAGAGTGGGAACCCATGTATTTAGTGTTGCTTAAACAGTTTCGTACCCTCTGGTGTCCTCCCTCAGGCTCGGACAGCTCGTCAGACGACAGCGAGAGGGAGGAGGACGAGGCTGGGCACGACGGACCGGAGAGCCCCTTGGCCCGCGGAAGTCACCGGAAGGGCCACTCCTCCTCCTCCGAGGCCCCTCATGGACTTGAACGCTGGGAGGGTGGGCCCCCGCCGGAGGGTTCCAAAGCTTCGTTGGCCCCAGGGAACCCCCAGGAGGCGTGCTGCCAAGAAGGCCCCGAGCTGGGCCCGGCGAAGCGCCGCGCGCAGTACGACCCCGAGACGGAGAGCGGCCCGCGGCCCAAGAGGAAGTCGGAGTGTTTGGTGGAGCGCGCCCCAAAGAGCCAGGCCAAGAACAAACCCAGGAGCAGCAGGACTGGAGACTGGCTGCCCAGCGGCTCTCCCAAAAAGCAAGAGGAGCGGACGTCGCAGGAGCAGGCGGAGGCGTCCAGCAGCAGCTCGGAGGACGAGAGCGCCCCCACTGCCGAACCCCCGGCCAAGGATGAGTCGAGGGGGCACCCCAAAACCAAAGGCTCCCCCGCCAAGAAGTACAATGGCTTAAAGGACAAGTCCAAGGCTGGGCGATCATCCTCTTCCTCGGCCTTCTGGGAGATCCCAGAGAAAAGAACCAAGATGGCGTCATCAGCGTCGGCGACGGTGGGCGCTGAGGAGCGGCCGGTGGGCTGCCGGACCAAAGGCCAGAAGGACGTGTGGTCCAGCATCCAGCCCCAGTGGCCCAAGAAGACTTCAAAGGAGCTGTTCTCGGACTCGGACACGGAGGCCCAGAACTCCCCTCCGCCCGCAGTGGCGGCACCGGAGGAGCCGCGGGCCGAGGGCGAGGCCGAAGCCGAAGCCACGGAGGAGGACGAGCCGGCCGAGGAGGAGCCGACGGAGGAGGACAAGATGCAGGAGTACCCCAGCAGTAGCGGCAGCAACTCCGTCCTCAACACGCCGCCCACCACGCCCGAGTCCCCCACCTCCCCCACCAGCGGCGGCAGCGGGGGAGCCCCAGAGAACCCCGGACGGACGCCGGCCTGCAGCAGCCCCGTGCCTCCCACCCAGGCCCCCACCACCCCGGCCTCGGCCTCGGGGTCGCCGACGGCAGCCTCGCCCGTGGGGCCGCTGCTGGAGGAGGGTCGGCTGGCCCGCAGCGAGTCGGACAGCAGCACGGTAGAGGTGGAGAGCCTGGGAGGGGAGCTGCAGGAGATGGCTCCCCAGGAGGAGGAGGGGGGGGCTGGTTCCCCCTCCAAAGCGTTCGACCCCAGCCTCTCCTGCAACAGCAACAGCAACTGCAGCCTGGAGCTCAGCAACAGCAGTCAACAGGAGAGCGAGCAGAAATCCAAAGGTAAGACAGAGAGAGAGGCTGACAACAAGGGCAGACTCTCTCAGTGCTTTCAGCTTAATTGAAATGCATGACAAAAGATACGGCTTTCAGCACTGCCAAGAATGCGCTGCGCAGTCCTAATTTTAGTCAGTGGTCTTCTTGACAGTGTATGACAAAAGCGTAACTGTGGTCTTGGCATGCCTGTCATGTCCCTTCATCCCTTTTCTGTCGGCAGCGGCATCGGCCAGTCAGAAGCGACACAAAGACGCCCAGGGCGGCGTAATATCAAAGAAACACAAAAGGAGCCACAAGAGCATGGGCCTGCATCCCAAGAAGAACAGAAAAACAGGTACGCAAAAAAAGAAGTGTGGGAAGTAGGACACGCTCCCCCTCTATCTCTCCCTCCTTCTTTCTCTGTCTCCCTCTCTCTTTTTCTCTCCCTCCCTCGCTCTCTCCATCTCTCCCTCTCCCTCCGTTCCTCTCTCTCTCGCTCTCTATCTCTCTCTCTCCCCCTCTCTCTCCATCCCTCTCTCTCCCTCTATCTCTCTCTCTCCCTCTTTCTCTCCTCCATCTCTCTCTCCCACTCTCTCTCTCCCTCCCTCACTCTCTCTCTCCATCTCTCCCTCTCTCTCTCCCCCTGTCCCTCTCTCTCTCCCTCTCTCTCCCTCCCTCTCTCTCTCTCCATCTCTCTCTCCCTCCCTCCCTCCCTCCCTCCCTCTCTCTCTATATCTCTCCCTGTCCCTCTCTCTCTCTCTCTCTCTCCATCTCTCTCTCTCTCTCCATCTCTCCCTCTCTCTCTCTCCCTGTCCCTCTCTCTCCCTCTCTCTCTCTCTCTCTCCCTCTCTCCCTCTCTCCCTCTCTCTTTCTCTCTCTCTCTCTCTCTCTGCGGGAGCCTAGGAAGCCTTTTGGCTGGAAGTCTGTGGTGAACGGGTAGTGGGGTGGGAATGGGAGACTGTTGGCTCCGTGGCCATGTGTAGCACCAGCTGCTAGCTTTTTCTTCTTCTCTGTCAGAGACATAATGATCAGATTTGCATGGAGATGAGCGGCATAATGAGCCACTGATTAGTAACAAAATGCTTTTTCGGACAGATTAGCCACCAGCAGTCGCTAAGGGGCAGGCTGCTTCGGGCTCCCTGCCTTCGACCATAAATGTGTGATCTATTTATTTGTGGCTTACGTATAGTCTTTCATGCCTTCAGGGACAGTGCTAACATACGATACGCTTATGGTGTTACATGTGGCACATGCATGTGAGGCAAAACATGGATCATAATGCAAGGTATTATTACTGAGGTACACCACTGATGAGGTGTCATGGAAATGTTCACAGACCAACTATAGACCCTACGACTTAGCAAACAAACCCCACAATAAGACGATTGACTCAGGACAGGAAGGCTTTGTTCTGTCGAAGGGGGTACTCTTCCATCTCATAACAGTTTAGTTAGGTTGTAGAGATAGGTCTACATTTGGGTTGCAGACACATTGATCAGCTGAAAAGTAGTGCCACGGCATGGTGTTGAAGCGCAAGAATGTTCATAAATCATTATAAATAAAATAAATCATCATAAATAAAATATCTGCATTGAAGGTCAGGCAGTGTTCAGTGTTGCACAATGCAGTGTTTGTTTCTAGGTTTTTGTGGCACAAGATGGGTGGGTCACAAAATCCTTTTTGGTTCCTCTTCAGCTCACAGTAGTGACAGTGAGGACCAGTCGGTGAGCGAGGGAGCCTCCAAATCTCCCAGCACCAAACCCAACCCGGCGGACCTGAAGTGCCCCGGCAGGACCCATCCGCCGGGCCACAAGTACCACAAGCACGGGGACGGAGAGCACACGCACCCACGGGACCACCAGGGCCGGTCCGCGCGCGTCTACAAGTGGAGCTTTCAGATGTGTAAGTACAACTGTGGGCAGCTGTGGCCTAAGGCCTCATTTCCAGCGCTGTACAGCGTGTACAGCGCTGAATAATGAATGAACAATAGGTTTGTATAGGGACAGAATACGCTTAGATCACACGTGCGGTGGAAATGGTCTAATCTGTTAACGTGCATTCTAAACGAATACGGACAGAAAACGGGCACACGCTGTACACGCAGAGTGTTTGGTGGAAATGAGCCCTAATGTTTAGGGGGTATGTCTTGGAATCGTAGGGTCGCAGGTTTGATTTTGGTACCAGTACGAAAAAAATCTGCGTAGAGGAGTCAGGAAAACGGTGCTCTCCTGCACATTCATCTACGGCTGAAATGCCCTTAAGCAGGGCATCTATTGTAACCCCCCCTTGCTTCAGTTGAACTGACCCTGTACTGTAGGTCGCTCTGGAGAGGAGTGTCAGCTAAATGCAATGTAATGCAATGTACCTGGCACCTTCAAATTGTTGTTATCCGCCAATCTAAATGGTCAACTGAAGATATAGAGAAACGGTTGATACATTGATTAATGTTTGTCTCATTGTTATGCATCACAAACTGTATATATCACTTAATTGATTGAATGGAATTGAATTATCTACAAAGCCATGAAGTTTTATTTTTTTCTGTGGTTCCTTATAATAAGTGGGAAACAGAAACCAAAGGTGGTTGTTAGTATTGACATTAGTATAAACAGTGTTAATAAAGAGTCCAGATCAACAGCTGATCTGTCAGATTGACAAAAGGGCGTTTTCTTTTTTTTGCACACATGCAGCCGACCTGGAGAAGATGACCAGCTTGGAAAAGATAGCATTCCTTCAGGAGAAGCTTCAAGACATCCGCAATCACTATCTCTCCCTCAAGTCAGAAGTGGCATCCATTGACCGGAGACGGAAACGCATGAAGAAGAAGGAGCGGGAAAGTAAGTCTACTTTGCAGTCCCACTTTGCAGTTACAAGTCAAGTCAAGTAGGTTTTTATTGTTGTCTCAGCCATATACTGTACATAGTGAGACAAGACAACGTTTCACCGAGAACAAATGGTGATACATGCAACTGTTAGAACACAGTATGGACAAGACAGATACGTAATAGTGCCTCCATACACTATTATGACCACAAACGCACATAGTGCGCACACAATCATGAGAGACTACACAGATTCACTCACACGCATGTGCCTGTTCACATACAACTACATACACAGAGACACACACACACACACACTTGGACACATACGCACATACATTACAATACAAGTTAGTAAACAAGGCAGGTCAGAGTTAACAGGTGACATAAAACAAACATGCTAGAGAGGGCATGGCTTTTAGCAGAGCACTGTGTCTAGTGGTATGATTTGTGCAAAACTATTCTACATAAATATGGGATATTCGCAGCAAAGAAAGTGCCTTACAGACATTGGCTCTGTACTAGTATGTATGTCGCCTGTTTGGACATTTTGAAAAGCAAAACTGCATACGCCATGAGTTAATGCGTTCAATTAGACTTAAATCTGTGTTGAATTTGTAGTACGAGTATAGCATCTGCCTCAGCTCCTGAACTCACGTCTCCACTTGAGTTGGAGAAAGGCTTAACACGTGAGCAGCCTAGATCATTCTTGCCAAAGCCACCCTAACTGTATTGCACTCTATGTAAATTTCTATGTACCAGCTACCTGCATTTGTTAAATTATGAAACACTGCAGATAATGAATGAATTGATGAATGAATGAATGAATGAATGAATGAATGAATGAATGAATAATGAAATTGCCGTCTAATTTTGCTGCACAGGCAACTGTTCAATGACAACTAAGTCTTGAATTAAGACATCAAGATGAAAAATGAAATATATTACATTTATACAGTATCTGATGTGATCCAGGTCTAGTCTGACTTGTGTCACTGGTGTGAAGAGGCCTGAACCTCTGTGTTTTTATTCACTTGTTGGTTGGCTGGCCTGGTAGTGACAGAGGACTGTGTTTCTTCCCTCAGCAGGTGCCGTGGCTGCCTCGTCGTCTTCGTCGTCCTCCTCTCCGTCCTCCAGCTCTCTGACGGCGGCCGTCATGCTGACCCTGGCAGAGCCCACCGTCTCCAGCTCGGCACAGAACTCTGGCATGTCCGTGGAGTGCAGGTGACAGGAAGTGAGGCGGTCGCAAGCGAGCGCTCTGAGCACTTAACCAGCACCAGGGGGGGGGGCCTGCCCCTGCCTTTGCCCTCCTCCCCCGACAGGACAGGACAGGACAAAACAGGACAGACCCACACAAGGCGCTGGGGGCACAACAAACTGACCGGAATCAAGAAGAAGAAAAAAAAAAAAACTGAACAAGCACTATTTTCTATTGACAACTGTTTCCTCGGCAAGCTAATTGCACTTAAGTGCACTTTTATTCAAAGGCAGACATGTGGGGAGGAGAAACACCAGGAGAAAAAAAGTACAAAACTGGTTTTCGTTGTTGTTCAAAAATGTTCTTTTTTAAGCAATAATTATGTCCATTGAGTGTTTGACTCTTCTTTTTTTTTTTGTTTAAATTTCCTTAAAGGAATAGGCCCACCAGCTCTGTCTACAGAAACACCCACAGAATCATGCTTCAAAACTTAACCAGAGGTGCAGTGAGACTATACTCTTGAAGAAAAATAAAACAGTGATATGTTTTTTTTTTAGTCTTTCACCTCCTATTATGTAATGTAATATGCCCAACCACCTCCTCCACAGAAAACAAAATCAAGAAAAAAAATAATCGGATCACCATTCCTTTCAGCGCAGCGAAACTCCATTTTAGTAGCAGTGACTGTAAAAAAAAAAAAAAGGTTGAGTCACATCATCCAATTCTTTGGAGAGGCAAAAAGCAGGGCTTCAGGGCTTTTGAGGGGTGTGTGTAGCAAAGTGGGGCAGGGGGAGTTAATTCACTGACAGCCAATAAGTGGATGAATATTGAGCAATGCTATAGTGCCTTGTAGGTTCCTCTTCATGGGCACTTAGAGGAAACGATGCAAAGACAGTTCGAATGGTTTGGATGATCTATCCGTGACTGCTCACGTGTATCGGCCTTCATAATGCCTGTGTAAGAGTTAAATGGTGCTGCGCGTGCATATTTGTCCGTGCCACTCTTACAGCATGGACTGTAACGTTCATTCCGGTCACAAACGAAACTAGGAATTCTGAGTGTGTCAATTGGGACAACGCCTTATGAATGTCAGTTGATGTTAAAGTGTCATTTAAAGCTTAAATGAGCCTTATGAAGACCTTATACAGAGGCCCCTCACCTTAATGTGCCACCCTGTATTGATCCTCTTCACTCTTCAGATTAAGACGTGTTTGTCTTGTTTACAAAAGACTGAGGTAACTGGGCATGATTGATTTTTAAGCCTGAAGGTGATCATGGTTAAACAAAGTAATAAGAAAATCAACATCCTCGGCAGCCAAATTAGATGTTTCTTACTACTGAATTTTTACACAGCCCTAAGCAGAGGCAGAGGGGGCTTCACCATAATGTGGCAGTATTTGGATGTGCAATGATGGAAGCGACAAATGTATTAGTATTGTCTCAATTAGAGGATCACTGTCGATAGACTCCGGTCAGTTCCACATGTAGCCTTTTCTTTTGTGTCTTCCTTTTTTTTCTCACTTCCATTTCTGTTACCTTTTAGAAAGTCACACCCTCTGACACTCCATGTTTTCTATCGCCCACCAACGAAGCACTTCTTCATAACGGCATCAGATTTTCATGTGAAACAGGGGTTGTCACTGTGGCCTAATATTCACAACAGTGGACTGAATGGGGGAAAAGTATGAGTGGATCTTCTGACTGTAAGGACTGATTGTTGTGACATGTTGTGATCCAACATGTGTGATGTCTTTTGTAATCCCTCTGCCAGTCTACTTTATCCTATTTTTCTTCTCTGCCTGAGATGGAGGTGATGGGGAGAGGGGGAGGGATGGTTAGAAATAAGGCTCTGTTGCTGTTGAGTACAGAGGACCTACCACAGCTCTTACTGATGATGCTTCTCCCCAGGACTTTGTAAAACAGGATCGTAAAATAAAGTGGTGGTGCTGTGTTAAAATTGTGGTTCACACTTCAAAGGCACTGCCTTTCCAAAAAGTATAACATAACTCCTCCTTCCTATCGTTCCGCTTAGGAATTTCTTACCAGGAAAACGGTTACAATGTTTTTAGCGTGGAATTGTAATGAGTAAGGTATGTGAAAGAAAACTGCAGAAATCTCCAAACTTTCCTTTGTATAGACTCCCTGTTGTATCATAGCCTAAAGGTCTGTTCCGTCTGGCACTTGTATGTAATTGTATGCCTTTGTTATACATTTGTATATTGAGAAGTGTGTTTTAAGTCAAGCTATTTAATATCTTGTACCATGTACTTTTCTGTACAGGCAGTTTTACCGTTTAAACTGTAGTTGCTGTGTACACTCTGAAGGTTAAAGCATGTGTTTCTTTCTTTCCTCTTCTCTCTCTTTCTTTCTTTTTACTCTCTTCCCCTCTTGTCTGTCTTTATTTCTTGTGTTCATTTTGTTTTTTTTTTCCCCCGATGTGAGTCCCATTTTAGTTCACACCTATGGTTGTTTTTTTCTTAAATATTATTTCCACAACACATGCTTTCTAAGTTTCTGTTTTTTTTTTCTTTTCCTGTTAGGTTAGTTGTGCTTGTACTAGATGCCTTTTGTGTTTTATCGTGGTTTGAAAAGTATTTTCAAATATGTACATGGGTTGTAAAGTTTTATGGTCCTTTGCAAAAATATTGACAGGATGAAAGTGTGAGAAAGAAAGTGAGAGAAGAAGAGAGAAAATGGTAAAGCTTATAAGAAAGCTCTATAGTATTTATTAGGCGCGGCAGATGATGGATGTTGTAATTTATTGTACAAATGTAAGCAAAAAGGAAGCCTCTGTTTGAAATAAATGCCATAGTTTGTGAACTTACATGACTACTTTTAATGAATTTTCAAAATTAAAATACTGTGTGTGTACCTACTGGTTAAATAAAACTATATCACCTTTAAATATATACAGTGAATACAAGCAGTGAACAATCTGTTAAATTATACTTTACACTGGTGGTGAATACATTGTTTATAAACACTACTGACATACTGACTAGATAAACATGTTATGCTGACCAGCAGTGAAAAGCGCTATTGTGGTAAGTCTATATACACAAGACCTCAATTTGGTTTAATATACATTATTACCCAGTATCAGTATCCTTTCTATGCTGCCTCCAATGGCAAGGCCTATAGGTGATTACCTTTAGACTGTAGTATTGAATCGGGCCTGATGGGTTAGCATACTACAGCCCACAACTTGTCATGACCAGTGTGACAAACCTAAAACACAAGATCCTCTTGTTCATTACTGGCCAGCATAACTAAGGCCTCATATAGTACTGAATAGCCTACCAAGGGAGATCATCGGACCAGATCCTTGACTAGGCTTTCAGTCACACTAACATTATACATACATCACTGTGTGTAACCGCTGTGAAGAAGCAGCAGAATGCATGGTTGTGCTGGTGATTCTGGGAAGAACCTTATCCATATGGCTAAGTAGCACCCTACTGAATATTTTGGAACTGTTCACACAACACATGCATATGCCTATGTTGAGAATCCTTGAGAATACCTACACAGTACAACAGTAGGTATATTAAACTCCACAACTATGTGATTATAAAAAAATATATATTATTCTTTTTGTTGTTGTTTGTTTTATATATATATATATATATATATATATATATATATATATATATATATATATATATATATATATATATATATATATATATATATATATATATATATATATATATAAACAAACAACAACAAAAATAATAGCATTTTATATATATATGCATTTTCCTTTACTCAATGTATTTCCCTTATTTAACTGTTAAACATTGCAGAAAGTTCAGATGATAGACTACTGTATATTGGTTCAGATAAAATATGCGAGGACTTATTACAGCCAGGCACCACCGGGGACACCTAAGAAACATTTCGTCAAGAGTTGGTCCTTTGCTTCCGTCTGTGTCATGTGGTGCCTTTCGAGGAAGCACTTCGCACCCAGTCCTGATTAAGGATTTTTAGAAACTAACCAACATTAATTGGAGATGATGGGCAGCAAGACAAGTACGCTTGCGGCTGGTGTCTGTGGGGCTTTGTTCATCGGGTACTGTATCTATTTCGATAGGAAACGACGGAGTGATCCAAACTTCAAAAAGAGACTGCGTGAACGTGAGTGCCAGCTTGTGGCTAGTTCGTGGGGTTAGCATTTATAGCCCCAAACTGATCTGTGTAACATAACGTTTTAGGTCAAGATGATCAGAGGTGCTTATTTGGGAAAAAAATAGGTTTGCACGCCCATCTGCCAGACACATGCTTAACTTAAAATGTGGCGAATTAATTCGAAATTATGTGTTATATGATGTCAGCTTTGCAGCGCTTGGTTAATTGGGGAATGGTCATCGCATTTTGCTCACCCTTTTAACTTGCTCGTGGGTAACGATGGATTGTTAAATAACGACATGGCAAACTGGACCCAAATCTTTCAATTATGTCAACGTTGTTACAACATTGCTTTCTTTAGTTTAGACCATGTAGTAAGGAAATACACATTGGAGCCTGTAGGTGCCATCGGTCAGTTTTGGTATTACAGCTAATCTGATTTTGTTTGAAACTAAATATATAGGCATAATTTACCACTCGTATGACGTAAGCAACAACTTATTTTAAGATGAGAAATAAAAAATCAACTAGCTATCTCCATTGACATACAAGACGTGATCTCTAGGTCAGTGGTTGTGGCTACAAACGTTCCTGAGAGTGGAGTCAAGGTAACCTTGAACATGACGGAATTTAGGTAGTGGCATGACATTCTTGTAAAGGCTTTATGGCATGTTTCAAGAAGTTATATGAACTTGCGTTATTGTTGACCTCTGCTTACACTTTCTCTCTCAATGTAGGAAGGAAAAATCAGAAAGTAACAAAAGAAAAAACTGGACTTGCCAAGGTGAGTTTTGAGTTACCTTAGACTGCTGGAAGCCTGCCAGCTAGCCAGACTGTTTGCATAGTAAGAAAACAGGTTGCATTTGTAAATCATAAAAGGATGTTTCTCTTTTTCTTAGTTTTGTGTGTAAGAGATGATGATAGTGGTGGGGTTCTCTCTGTCTCCCAGCTGCCTGATTTGAAAGATGCTGAAGCAGTGCAGAAGTTCTTCTTGGAAGAGATCCAGTTGGGAGAGGAGCTGTTGGCACAAGGTGAGTCTCTCCAGTTCATAGCAACAGCTGGGAAATTATGTAGCTGTAAATACATCTGCTTAGTCAGCGTAACTTGGTGTGGATGGCAGAAGCGGGGAAAAATGTGGGTGGGGGTGTGAATAAGCAGCATGTTTTTGCACCCTCATCCATGGCTGAAGCCCCCTGAGGAAGGCAACTAAGCCCATGTTGGTCCAGGGGGACTGTCCCTGTACCTTATACACTGTAAGTCACTCTGGATAAGAGCGTCAGCTACATGTAATTCTTCTTCTTCTTCTTCTTCTCCTCCTCCTCCTCCTCCTCCTCCTCCTCCTCCTCCTCCTCCTCTCAGGAGATTATGAGAAAGGTGTTGATCACCTGACCAATGCCATTGCAGTCTGCGGGCAGCCACAACAGCTTCTGCAGGTCCTGCAGCAAACGCTGCCTCCCCCCGTCTTCCAGATGCTTCTCACCAAACTCCCCACCATCAGCCAGGTCAGTGGCAAATGCTGTACAGCCGCAGGGCTCTGGGTGCAGTAAAAAGTCTTGATGAGTTTTGGTTTGCTATTGTAGGGAATGGGTTTTTTTTTTTTTTTTTTTTTTTTTTTTTTTTAAACAAACGATGGGGTGCTTTGAAACCTATATTTGGTTCCAATTCAGGAAGTGAAATGGTACAAGGAGTTACAGTGTTTCAAATTAATTTGTTTTGATTCATAGTCGCATATCAACACAGAGCACATTTTGACGCGCTCTGTGATTATACACATGACACGCTCTCAAGACTATGCATTAACAAATAGCTTTGTGATTGGTCAAAACTGCGTGGAACGATTGCAAGTGTTCTGAGGCCAAACTCAGTAAGTGATTTCATCCCAATTACATAGTTCATTTGTAGTGTTGACACATGTCCAAACTAACTGCTCCAAGGGGGCAATGTTCCCGGTATCGAACACCAACCTTGGGTAAGAAATCACCCTTACATAATTTCCCTGACTGGATTGTGAGATCATTTCCATGAGGGAGACGGGAAAAAAAAATGGCCGCATTCTTCAAAACCCCCCATGTGCTGTTTGTAGCTTTTGGGACAAGCAAGAATGCAAGATTAGCTCTAGAACTATCCAAAGTGGAGGGTCTTGTTGCTGTGGCCCTCAACTATTTCACGTCTAGAACATCCGCAATGTGGACAAGACTGCTCAACCTGTAGCACTCGCTTAAGCTCCTAATAGCTTTCTTTTTTTCTTCCATTTCAGCGGATAATGAGTGCTCAGAGTTTGGTGGAAGATGACATCGAGTGATGGTTAAAATGTGAAGTGTGTGTGCGTGTTTGTGTGTGTGTGTTTGTGTGCGTGCATGCTTGTAAGCATGTGAGTGGGGTGGGCCGAAAAACAAGATGGCGGCTCGTGACCTTGCCTCTGTCCTGTCCTACTACTTTTCCCCCACCGACAACAGATGGTCCAGCACTGCAGAGACCAAGAGCCCTTTCTGTAATACTACAGGCATCGAGATGTTTCCATTGCCATTTACATGTGATCCTGTCTGGTTTTGTTCATCTACTTCCTTTGGTCTTGAGTTTTGTCAAGCAAATGTATTTAGCACCTTGTGCGTGTGTGGTGTTTTCTTCTTCTTCTTTTTTTTTTTTTTTTTTTTTTTTTTTGTAAATTGTAGTTACAAACACGGGTGTACAGTCACCCTACATGCCATTGATTGAAAAATCCTGACAGAGTACATGCATCCTGAAAGATAAATCCTTAATAAAAACAAGCAATCATTTTATGTCTGTTTATTTTCCCAGTTTTCATGTTTGATCTGTACCAGTGCATTGTTGGCCACTATAGTCATGTCAGTAAGTGTTTCTCATGCTTGACACACCAGTTTGAGCGAGTTAGAGTTTACATTCCGGTCCTTGCTTGTTAATACACTGCATTGTTATGTGGTACGAGTGGCAGTCTGCCAGTTATTATTTTATGATGATGCATTTTAAACTTGCTCTCTCACTGCAAACATGTCATTGGTCCCAATAAAACACATTGGCTTATGTGAATAAGGTGTGTGTGTTCACTTTGTGGAATTGGTATCCCTCTGAGGTCTAATCTCTAATTTCTAAAATGCTCCCATAGACTTTTGCTGTGTATATACACTGATGGTTTTGGTTTTAGCTGGTCGTCAATGATCTCCATTGTAGTTAAGATTATCAAAACCTTTAGGATTTGGACGTGATGTTGACAGAACAAGGCAACATTTTAACCACAAGGTCTTTGCTGACTAAGTGTCTGACAGTTTGCAGACCTTTTCTGTTTTGCAGTCTGGTGCCCTTGGGTGGCACCTGTAAGTTTTTTTTTTTTGATGTGCACACCCTCTCATAGTCTCATACACTTTCACAGATACATTTAACTGTTCAAGTAACTGGTATTATTTACACCCAACAAACGTCACTCTTTGTGACCCTCTGTGAGCTAAGTCAATGCAATTATACACCTTAAAACTAATTTACTGTGCATTTGTGTAACCTGAAACACGTACTCTTGTGCCACGTACACTTGCTGCATTGGGTAGCCGAGCTAGCACGTCTTGATTAGGACGGTGTAAACCTATGTTACTGTAAGTACACATTCAATACTTCTGTGATGACAGCGATACAAAAACCTTTTGTGTAATTGTATTGCCTAAAAAATACAACACAAAGACAAAACGTATATTAATACTCACGTATTCTGCATTCTTCCTTTTTCATCTCCATATCCCAGGTTGGTCGATGGTAGGCCTTTTATTTAAGGCCATTCAAAACAACCACTGGATGGCAGTAGTAGCACATGACAACATGGTAGATCTTTTAGTAGAGAACAGAACAGGGGAAAAATAGGTAAGTGCACCAATGTAGTTCTGATTTGGCTAATTTGCTTGTTATGCAGTACAACAGAGCAGCTTTGAACATTGATACACTTGGTGTATGCCAGTATCTTCAGAAATATTTGTCAATATTCTGCTCTGGTAGTGAAAGCTATTGTAATTGCCGAGCAGGACACAGCTGGATGAAATAAATGAAACAGATTTTGTATTTCTCCGTTGTATTATAGTCCTTCAAGTGCACATTTAAGAACATAATGACTTACATCTGTTAGTTAATACAGTGAATTCATTGTTGTCCAAAGGAATTATATTTTATTTTATGTTTGTATTTTCAGGAAGTAGGCTATTTCAGAAGCACTGTGAACAAAGTGGACATCTTTCAACAGTGTGGGATAAGAAGCACAGGATTCCTTCCCTCCCCATCATTCCATGTCTCCAACATCTCCCTGTCAGCCAAAGGAAAGCAAATATGCTACCGTCTGTGTCCTCTGAGCAGAGTGCTTGCAGAGGGCTGATGTATGTATTTTGGAACGGCTGGCTCTGTTGCTAACACAGACTTTGGCGCAAAGGGGTGGTGCAGAGCCACTGAAGGGGAAATAAATAAAATCCAGCCTTCCAGGCCAGCTGCACTCAGACTTTCCTGGAATGGCATTGTCGGGGGTGGTGGTGTGTGTGCGTGTGTATGTGTGTGAGTGTGCGTGTGTGTGTGTGTGTGTGTGTGTGTGTGTGTGTGTGTGTGCTGAGCCTTGCCTATTACGCTTGGCTGTGTTTAAAGCCCCGCACCGTGGAAACACTGTATACACTATGCACTCACGGCTGCAGACCAGCTCCTGGTCAGCCATCAATCTGCATCAGGACCCTTTTTCCATCCTGTAAGTGGGAGCATTTTCTCTCTCAATTCACACAGTGTCTTCAGGAGTATTTAAGGGTTTTTACTGCCAGTTTCCTTTGCAGTTCCACTGCAGTATCCTGGGCCAGCTCCATGAGGCTAAGAGTAATCTACACTCATCTTTCCTGCCATTACATTCTATTGTTTCTTCCTTTGGTGCTATGAGTACACACACACACACATTTAATGATGGGTGTAAGTATAGTGCCACATTTTCAGTGTAGTGTTGTGTGACCCACTGTCCTGCACTGAACTGCTGTCCCAGCAGTGGGTCTTTGCTAAGCTGCTTGGAAGGACAAACAGCTCAGAAACAACCACATACACACACACACACACAC
>CM050204.1:10515000-10520000 GCA_027475355.1 Coilia nasus | reverse complement strand
CCAAGCCCTGTCATGCCTGCAGAGCAGGGGAGGAAATACGAGCCGCGTCAAAGCATTGCTAATAATAATGGCTGTCCTACTGCAGCAGTGGAGGGATTTAATTACGCAGGCAAACTCAAGCCTCATGGACAGAGTGTGCGTGTGTATGTGTAAGAGAGAGGGTGTGTGTTTGTGTGTGTGATGGTAGTGGTGGGGTGTGATGGGCATGGGGTGGGGGGTGGGTGTTGCATGTTTGAGGATGTAAGGGAGGGAGGGGAAGAGAGAGAGAGAGAAAATTCTTTGGCACGTCCTAAAAATAAAGCTGGCTGTACGTGCTCAGAGTACTAACTGTCACACACATGACCCATTTTCCCTCTCAAAGGGAGGATAGATGGAAAAAGTGGCGGGTGGAGGGATGGGTGAGGGTTACTAGGAAGAAAGATGTGGGGAGTGTGTGTGTGTGTGTGTGTGTGTGTGTGTAGGGTGGGCTGGTGGTGGGGGGGTTGGTGCCGGTGCAGTGGAGCCAATCACGTGAGTCCATTGCAGGCTACAAATCCTGGCGGAACTGGGTGCACTCTGGAGGTAATGCACTGCTGGCATCTCGCTCGTCGCCGAGCTTCTGTGCTGTGTGCTGGAAGTTAACCCTCTCATTGCTGGTTTTGTCTGCACAGTCGCCTACTCAGGCCTGTTGACGCAAGTGCTCTTTGTTTACATTTCTCAAAAAGATTTGAGTGTCCGTCACACACCACTAAAACTCTCCATTCAGCACCACCACCACCACCACCACCACAGTGTATTTGTTGAGTTACTGAAACAGCATATTATAGAGTGTCTGCAAACTAAAGCTATTTTCAGCAGTATTAATGAAATAGCACTACACATACATGGTTATGCATGGTACAACAACATTACTGAAGTAATACAACTGTGTTGTAGCTAATGGTCAAGTAAGAAATGTGCTATTCTACATACATTTTCAAGTATTGTTCACTTAGGATGCTTTCACGCTACTAGTTTGATAATTTGGTCAGCACCGTTCAGTAAAATTGTTACTACGTAGCATACAGACTGCAGTGTGGTGCACTTTGACATCGGCGAACGAATCAAAATTAGTCCAATTGACGTTTCCTCTTCAATATTTATCGTAGCTACCGATAATGCATTTTGAATAGTTCATTGTTCCGGAATCAAGCGGACCAAGACCACCCCTGCGTCCGAAACCTTAGTAGGCACTGCGTTCTATGCAGTGCTTACCACTTGACCGTTACAGTAGTAGCTTCTACGTAGCAAACTAGCCAGTAGCAGGTACAATTCGGATGTACTATGACATCGCCATCTTGCCCATCCTCTGACCCGGATGTTTACATTAACGTCATGATTTTGCCAGCTTGTAGCAAACGGTTAGTTGCATTTTATCAGATAACCTCAACATTTATGTGCATTTGTGACGTGAACAACTATTTACATGGCTTTTATTTACTGAAGTGCACATTTGTACACTGTCAGACAAGCGACCGGAGTCTCCGCCATCTTGGTTACTTTTAACGAGCGGGATGTTTTTGGTTCTTCTTCTACGGTTTTCAACCTCCCGGTGACTTCTGGGATAGCGTAGTGTAGTTCGCTTTGCAAAATACTACCTAAAATAGCAAGCCATGCGGGTACTTTTGGCCCGGCTTTGCCTACTACTGAAAGCTTACTAAGGTATTCGGATGTTCTAGGTCGTGGCTTCCTCATTTTTGGCTACTATGCAGGCGGCTAGTAAGGGTATTCGGATGCAGGGCACCTCTTTTGTGAGGTCTCGGTTCGCCTGATTTAGTGCGCACCCGAGTTCGATTAATGCTTTCACACCCATGAAAACGAACCGAACTAAGAGCTTTTGGTCTGAACTGACCGTTTGGTGTGCACCAACTGCTGTTAGTGTGAAAGCACCCTTAAACTACTAACAGTGACATGCACGGAGAAGCTATTAAAACGATGTATTATTCCAGTCGGCTTCCGCCTTTTTACAGTGTCTTTACAGATGTACAGTAATGTGTCGTAACACGGGTGACGCACTGAAGTATGCGTTGGAGCAGATGTTGTTTTCCCTCCGTATGCACGCATGCACAGAGAGTAGGAATGGCGCCCGGAGGAGTGGGGTTTGAAAGATGTTTTTTTTTTTTTCATCTTTTTCGTGCAGATCCAGATGAAACAAGGTTCAGCGTTTGTTCCCTGTCATCAGCCATCAGTGTTGTCTGTGATATCTGGGCTGAAACTACTTCCATTCTCTCTCTCTCTCTCTCTCTCTCTCTCTCTCTCTCTCTCTCTCTCTCTCTCTTCTCTAATGCTTTCAAAGTCATCTCCTCAGGGTTAAGGAAAAGGAAAAGGAAAGAGGCTGAGTGAGTAATGGGTTAACTATGCAGTCTGTGTGTGTGTGTGTGTGTGTGTGTGTGTGTGTGTGTGTGTGCGTGTGTGTGTGTGTGTGTGTGTTTTTCTCATGGCTGCCTTCCTGTGTCAGGGGCGGTGCTGTGCACTGCGTGCTCTCGCTGGCTTTGAAATCATGAGACAGACAGACTGGCTTGTTTTGCATACTGTAGGTCTCCGCCATTGACTTGTAACAAATCCCAGCCCCCAGGGGGACGTGTCGGGGGGGATTAATGGAGAGGCCGGGCCTTGGTGAGTTTTCCCATTGTCACGCCCTCACACCGCATTACCCATTACAAACACACACACACATGCACACACACACGCATGCACACACACATGAGCATGCACACACACACGCGCCCCTCCCTTCTGCCACCCGTCAACACACATACACAGCCACACACTCACACACAGACACACAGGCATACAAATGCACACACACAACCGCACACACAAACAAACACACGCACACACAGCTCTATCCTCTTTGCTCTGCAGCCGCACTGTATTTTTATCCTGCACAGGCTCAGCCTACCCCAGCCACCCCCCCCTCCCTCCCTCCCTCCCTCCCTCTGACTCTGCCCCACCCCCACCTCCACCCCATCAGCCGGGGTGTTATTTCTAGTCAGCCTGGTTCTCTGGAGCCGAGCGCGTGGACAAGCCCCAGCTAAGAGCAGAGCAGAGCAGGGCAGGGCAGGGGAGGGGAGGGGAGGGGAGGGGAGGGGAGGGGAGGGGAGGGGAGCGGCAGGGAAAAAAATGTAAATAATGTATCAGATGCAGCGAGTGCCAGTACTGAGCTAGCCAGCCTGTGTCTGTGTGTCTTTGGGTGTGTGTGTGGGTTTCGGTACGTGTGTGTGTGTGTGTGTGTGTGTGTGTGTGTGTGTGTGTGTGTGTGTGTGTGTATGTGTGTGTTTGTTTCGGTATGTGTGTCTGTGTGTTTGTGTGGGTTTCGGTGTGTGTGTGTGTGAGTGTGAGTGTGTGTGTGTTTGTGTGTGTGTGTGTGTGTGTATGTTTGTTTGTTTCGGTGTGTGTGTGTGTGTGTGTGTGTATGTTTGTTTGTTTGTTTCGGTGTGTGTCTGTGTGTGTATGTTTGTTTGTTTGTTTGTTTCGGTGTGTGTGTGTGTGTGTGTGTGTGTGTGTATTTCAGCTGCAGCCACTGCCAGTGAAGAAAACAGCCTAGAAACAGGAAGAGCTTAAGCAAGAGAGAGAAAGCAGAGAGGTGGGGCTGAGCTTGGCCAAACAGCAAATGAGAGCCAGACTGAGGAAAGACAGAGAAGATTACATCAGAAATGAAATGCATCCTTCGAGCCTTTCTCTGCCACCCCGCATACACAAACAGGAAAAGTTGCCACTAGGAAGGAAGCCATCCATATTCAGCGGAGACGTTCTCCCTTTCATTCACCTCAGGACAGGCCAGCACATTGGAACTAGGCTGGGTGTGCACAAAGGATCAGTACTGTATGGGGCCTGGTTTCGGGTTCTGTGCAACTCTCTTTATAAAGCATCCTTTCAATGTGGGTCATCCTTCTGTGAGCTCTACATGCCGGACGGATGGGTCGCTCTGCGGATAACAAATCCCTCCCTCCCTCCCTCCCTCTTTCCCTTCCTCCCATCCTCCTCCCTCTCTCCCTTTCTCCTCACCTCCCCGCCTGTGTCTGTGAGTGAAAGAGCCAGGGAGCATGTGACGGAGGCTGTAGCAGTGTCGGGTTGCAGGGCCTCCATTGAGGCAGTCAGACTTGGGTGACCAGGGAGAGATGGAGGCCCGCTGGAGGCATGAATGGATGATTGTTAGCAGATGAATGCGGGCGTTGTGGGTTCGGAGGGGCCGTGCCTTGGCAGCCGTGCCAAGGCATTGTGGGGAGGCTTGATTGGCACGTCCATGCATATTTATCCCGCGAACACACAGGCACACACACACACACACACACACACACACAGACTCGTGAGTTGCCAGGGGAGATGAAAAACAACCTGATGGCCCGAGCCTGCAACTTGATTGGCCCAGGGGCTGGGCGCTCCTTAAGGGATCACTTGCACGTCTGGGAGGCCTGGCAACCACAGCCCCGCTGACTGACTGACTGACTGACTGGCTGACTGGCAGGGCTGGAGCATCTTGTTCATCATGTCTCACAGTCTCTTCGCCAGCAGTGAAAAACACTGTACTCCTCAGGAGACATGCTGACGGCTTTCGGAAATGTGTGAATGTTCTAGCATGTTCTGAGCTGATTTGAGCCCAGGGGCTGTGTGTAAGTGTGTGTGTGTGTGTCTGTGTGTGTGTGTGTCTGTGTTGGGGGGTAACTGGATTGTGCAAATTCTCATCTTGCTTTTGCTCCCAGCAAGAGCCTTCTGTAAATCACTTGGATGGATGTCAAAACTACTTTTGTAGTCCACCGCTTGTGGCATTTATGTTACATGACCTACAGTCAGGGAGTGCAAAGTTTCAGCCATGTTTCTGATGAAACCCACTTGCTCTCTCCCCTATCCCTTCCCCTCCCCCCTCCTTCTTCTCCTCTTCCACCCTAAGTAGCATGTCTTGCTGCCACGAAAGAGGGAATGTTGTTTTTCTTCTCAGGCAGTGGGTGAGCGCACAGATTTCTCCGAGCATATCTGCATTA
>CM050204.1:10505000-10510000 GCA_027475355.1 Coilia nasus | reverse complement strand
ATGTGGCTAAATGTGTCTCTCCAAAATCCAGAAGGTGCAAGCTGTGCTTTTTAGCTGCAAAACAGCACCCTGGAGCTTTGATGTCCTCTGGCTGTAGTGCTAAACTTAAATATAAAGTCACCAAAAATATGAAGTTACCAAAAAATGGTTACTTGACCTGTGTGGTTTGAATTCAGTGAGCTAGAAAGATCTTTTTTGACACTGTGGTCCTATAGTAAAAGACAGTGAATGATAGCATGTATTTTGTAGAATGTATGCTGTGTGTCGTCAACTCAGTGATGCAGATGGAAGCACGTTGCCAAGTAACCACACAGTTATGAGACCAGAGAAATCAGAAGTGGAAACAGCAGTAAGTGTTTGTGTGTGTGTTTGTGTGTGTGTGTGTGTGTGTGTGTGTGTGTGTGTGTGTGTGTGTGTGTGTGTGTGTGTGTGTGTGTGTGTGTGTGTGTGTGTGTGTGTGTGTGTGTGCGCGCGCGCGTGTGTGTGCATAGACAGGATGGCTTGGATTTCTTTTGGCATGCACAATGACAAAGAATGTGAGAGTGAGCCCCAAAAAAAGAAAGAGAAAGGAAAACAACAGCAGAAAATAAACCTTCCTCCGGGCAAGAATACATTTAAAGGAATGCAGAGGATGGAAGGCGAGAGCATCTTTGATCTCCTCATTTTTCTCCTCTCCTCCGTGACTCTGAATGTTAATCATTTAGAGCAAAGCACAAAGAGCCTCTGGTCTAGTTCTGACAAACACGTACAGCGAGATATATACTGACATGCCGCATGCCTAATGATAGGAGACTGCTAACAAATGGCAGCCACATTACTATGCAGGCCATCTATCCGCACTTGACAGCAGAACAAGTAAATTAAGGGATGGAATTTGTACTGGCAGACTTTCAGCGTGGAACGTGCTTGAACTCTAACCTAGCCAGGGAGGGCTTCTTAGGCTGTCAGTGATGGATGTCATTCTGAAATGTATTTGTGCCACACTCACCTGGGTTTTGTCAAGAGGCAAGAGTTGTGTTGTTAACATTGTTCTCACAATAATACATTTCTTGCAGTCAACCTGCCGATGGTATTTTGTTCCTGAGGGTTGGGGTAAGGGTTAAGACAATGTTGTTCAGAAAACCCCCATGTCTTCCCCTCTGATCTGACAAGGCATCTGTCTTTGAGTCTGTGCAGAGATGTTCCATGAGTAATGAGTTCTGACCTTGTCATTATCCAAGGCCATGTTAGCCTGGTATGGCTATGCTGATAAGACACAGCTAACAGTATAAAATGTGTCACAGTGTTACGATTCTGTCGGCATGTCGGTCGTTTTCTGCCAGCCTGCCAGTTTTATCTGTCATTTTTTTCCTGCCAGTTTTGCAGACTCGACAAATCACAGCCCTTTCAAAACTCAGGGTGTAACAGTTTCACTAAAATTACACGATGTTCTGTTTCTCTGTTAAGGCCACAGCCAGCTAAATTCGTGTCCTAGATATCAGACACATCCCTGGAGTTTGTCACAGAATCCAATCTGGATTTTATTCACGCGTAACCGAATAATATTTGTGAATTGAATTTTGCAGCCAGCAAATAGTTCCAGAGGCTTTTTGTTGTTGTTGTTGATATGACCTGTTTGTCCTCAAAGCCGTCTGCCAATTCTCTCCAAGCAAGTAACACAATATGCACATTCACCGCATCGCTTGAACCGAAAAGGGAGCAGTTTTGACTGATGGTTTCAATGAGCAGGCTGTAGAGACGCCAAGCCAGGGGGAGAGACAAAGCCACGGCGCAGCTGAAACGCATGCGGGGAACGCATGCCAGCGCTAACTGCTAACTGGGACAGCAGTCATCACGGACGAGAAGAACAACGCAAAAATCTTTCTGCAGTAGTCAGCAAGCCTGCCCATGGCCTCTCGATTTGTTTGAAGGACTGGAGGTGGGAGGGTGGTGCGTTTTGGGGGGGTGGAAGGAAGAAAGAAAGAAAAAAAACAAAAATAAAACAGCAACAATGAAAATGCAAACAGATTTTCCAAGGCTTTATATAACCGTGGTTGCCGCTGGCGATTGTGCAATGCGGCGCTGTCGTCTGGGCTGGGCTGGGCCCGTCTGGGCTGGGCTGGGCTGGGTTGATGTAAACAGAGCCCCTCAGTGCTCTCACCGCTGCCGGAGTCTCCAGCCATGTGCTTTGATGCAGCAGTTATGAGCAGATGCCCTACTTTCATAAATCAGCAGAGCAAGAGAGAGAGAGAGAGAGAGAGAGAGAGAAAGAAAGAGATTGAGAGAAAAAGAGGGAGAGGGAGAGAAAGTGTGTGTGTGGGAGAGAGAGAGGGAGGGAGAGAGGGAGAGGTATTGCCTTAAACAGACACAAGGGGGGTGGGGGAGAGGAGAGAGGGAGCGAGGGAGAAAGAAAGAGAAGCAAGGAGGAGGGAGGAATGAAGGAAGAGTGGGGGCCAGGGTAAGGCCTGGAGTGTGGGGGGGGGGGAGCTGAACAAGGCTTAAATTGATGTTCCCAACACAGCTGCAGGCATCAGCTGACCGTCCTGGCCTGGAAGCAGCCCCGGACGGCCTTCTGATTTATCAGCTTAAACTGTGACCTTTCTGTTTCTCTGGGACACATACACACACACACACACACACATACAGACGCACGCACACACACACACACACACACACACGGACAGACGCATGCACACACACACACACACAGACGCATTCACACACACACACAGACGTGCACACACACAGACATGCACACAAACACACACACATACACAGGGAGAGAGAGAGAGACACATGGCCATTTGCCTCTCAGTCCTCTTTTCCTGACAAAAGCTCAGCCCTCAGAGTTCCAGGTCTCAAACTAGTACTGCGGTAGTGTGGTGAAATCATCAGATTTTCCACAGAAAGCCGCACTGCCTTGTAGATGAGAACAGCCCCAGCACAGCACAGCACAGCACAGCACAGCACAGCACAGCACAGCACAGCACAGCACAGCACAGCACAGCACAGCACAGCACAGCACAGCACAGCACAGCACAGCACAGCACAGCACAGCACAGCAGCCACTTGGTATGTGCCGCAGATCTGCAGACTGACCCGATAGCCAGCTTAGTGTCTTTCATTTCATTTCCCATGTTGTGGGTCATTGTTTTGTTTAGCTTTTTTACCATCTGTTGCCTCGCAGATAGGCTTTGATGGTAATTACATGAGATGTGACCAGGCACTGGCTTGTCATCTGACAGGGAACCGGTGTTGGAGGGGGTGGGGGGTCTTTAATGACTCATTCAAAAGTTAAGTTGAAGCGAGGCCATGGTTCGCCAGTCCCGCCTGAGAGAGCGAATGTGTGTGTGTGTGTGAGTGTGTGAGTGTGTGAGAGTGTGAGAGTGTCTGTGCATCTTCATTGGTATGCACAGACACATCTGGCCTTGCTGCGGCAAATTAAAACTCTCTCTTGCACTCGTTCTCGCTCCCTGCAGGGTAAAGCATGAAACCGCGCTCTGTCCCAAGGATGGGGAGCATAACAAATTAAGCTTATACTGCATGCACTCATACACTCACACTTGTTTGATTGCCTGTCTGTCTGTCTGTCTGTCTGTCTGTCTGTCTGTCTGTCTGTCTGTCTGTCTGTCTGACTGACTGACTGACTGTCTCTCTTGGTTTGAGACTGCTGCATACAAATGGAAGCTTGTATTGCAAAGCTTAAACCTGTCCACTGCCATTCATTAATGCTAGAGATGAAAAGCATATAGTAGTATGTTACAGTTACCCTTTTAGCTTAACACAAAGATATAGATAGTCAATTAATAAATCAAATTCATTACACTCAAATGTAAACAAATAATTTTGTGTTTAATGTAATATGTATTTATATTTTTTCATGTGTATCAATTTCTGTCTTGCCCACTGATGTAAGATTAGATGACAAATGCCTTTTGGCCAAGTGGCCTCTGCACTCTAATTCACCTGGTCCTCTAAAGATCTGCTGTCCGGTGCCGTTTCTATGTTGTGTTTAGAAAACAGAGGAGACCTATATCAGCAGAAGAGATCAGGGCTGCCATCTGCACTCCTCCCTCCTCGCAACGCAACGGAAAAAAAAACAACAGAGAGCGTCTCTGGGCTTTCTCAAGGGGTCCGCTTGCCTTTGGGGCTGCCCTCCCCTTAGCCCTGCCGGTTCTCGCCCGCTGACGTCAATGCCAGCACACACTGCTGCTGCTGGGTAACTGCCCGGCACCACCACCCACCCACGCACACACACACACACACACACACACACACACGACCCGCTGTTTGCGAAGAACATCCAGGTCTCCCGTCTCCAGGGAGCCTCAAGAACCGGCGGCTGCAAGCAGCAGGATTGCAGAAAAACAACCAAAGCCTCGAACATTGTGTTAAACCACAGCAACAGCAGCAGCAGCAGCAGCATGCGTAAAAGCATTGCGCGCTGAGATTTGTTTTTTTCCACGGGGCTGTGCAAAGTTGTGTTTAATTTCGGTCTCGGTCAGACAGGATTTGGCTGACGGATGAGATGTTTGTGAAGAACCGTGCTCTGGTCCCACAGACGCCGGTCGGTCCTCACTCCGGGGGGAAATATCACTAATCAGTGCAATCTTATCCGCAGGCGCGCTCCATCTTCTTTGCCATTTAAACAGTGTCAGGTTAAACGCATCTCTGTGCCCATCCATCAAGGCCTGGCTCCTGCACACCACTGCACACACAGCCACAAGCCCTCATCCATCCAAACTGTGGGACTTGTGAACCAAGGGGGCCACAAAAGTGATTAAAGTTAAACACATACACAGACACACACACACACACACACATCTTATTGAAGACTACAAAACAGGGACTCAATGGCAAGACCACTTAGTAATATTTAGGATAAAAAGAAGCTTTTAAAAAGAAAAACTGATATTAGCACCTACCGTTCATAATGATAATATCTACTATATCTTCTGTGTTAAAACTATTAACTACTACTTTGAATGTATTGTGTTCCCTCTTTGTAAGAGTCTTACAGC
>CM050204.1:10405000-10500000 GCA_027475355.1 Coilia nasus | reverse complement strand
GGCAGAATTCCTCAGCTTATTAGGATTTCAAGGATGGGAGGGTGTGAGGGAGGATCTGTGGTTGTGTTGTGCATTCAGACTTTGCAAATCGCAAATCGACAGAATAAAAGTCACATGATATGTGGCCCCTACAGGTATAAACAATGGGACATCCTTTCATTAAAAGGTAGGTGTCCCCCAGGCTGCAGGTAAGAGATTGGTGTTTGGGGAAATGGTTTAAGACCGCTTCAGAGAGTCTGTTATTAGCCCGGCCCTCTATTCTACTGACAAAAACTGGCTCTCTATCACTTGAAACCTTTTGTCCCCAGTTGAGCCTTACTTTCTGTCTGTCCTCTCTCTCTCTCTCTCTGTTTCTGTCTTTCTCTCTCAGAGACTCTCATATTTCCCAGCTCACCTGTGCTACTGTCTCAGGCGCTTTAACATTTAAAGCGGGGCTGCTCTCTCACAAAGGAGGAGAGCTCCCTGGCCTTCCTGCCCTGGCTCCTCGCGTCGGCTTGCCTGTAAAGGGACACCAGCACGGCCGGCCGCCCGCCCGCCTGCGCATTCTGGCCCCCTCGTTTGCTGGACATCTGATCGGCTGTGAATCTGGCGGGGCATCTCTTTCTCATCTGCTCTGGTTCCCTGGGACACACTGAGAGACAGTGTGTGTGTGTGTATGTGTTGGTGTTTGTGTGTGTGTGTGTGTGTGTGTGTGTGTGTGTGTGTGTGTTGGTGTTTGTGTGTGGGTGTGGGTGTGTGTGTAGGGGGGTGTTTGTACATGTCTGTGTACTACTGTCTATCTCTATATGTGTGTGTGTGTGTATGTGTGTGTGTGTTGGTCTGTGTGTGTGTGGGTGTTTCTACATTTCTGTGTCCTAATGTGTGTTTATACGTGTGTGTGTGTGTGCAGGTGTGTGTGTGTGTGTGTGAGCATGTGTGTACTTTTCTGTCCTACTGTCTGTGTGTGTATGTACATATATGTGTGTATATGTGTACATGTCTGTATTCTACTGTCTGAAAATGTGTGTGTGTGTGTGTGTGTCAGACAACGTGTATTTAAATGTGCGTGTTTGCATGTTTACGTGTGCATATGTGTGTGCGTATGTGTGTCTGTACAGGCAGGTTGAATTCATGTGTATGGGATGTATGTTAGTGAGAAACGTGACTTGGCAGTGCTGAAGGGTCAGAGCGGTGAGCTGATAGCGACGGGCGGTCAGAGGATAGCCATGCGGAGTGTAGTGTTTCTGGGAAGAGGCAGTCCCTGACACCGCCCCTGCCCCCTGTGTCATCCTGCTAACGTCTCTAGCGTCACACCCGCCTTTCGACCCCACCCCAGTTACAACCATGACCTTCCGACTCACATATCAAAGGCAGTGGATCTGTGTGCTCTGACCAACTCCTACAGAACGCCTGTAAAAGATGCTAGAGGTCGACGGAGAGAAAGAAATGTGTCTGGAGGACAAGGCGGAAGGGAGTTGCGAGTCATGTGATAATGAGACTCAGACACAGAGCAAAAACGACATTATCTGGAACAAAGGACAGTGTGAGTCCCATTGGACCTTGCACCACACCCCTGCCTCTATCAGATGAGTGTAACTCAATAAAGGTGGCTTATATTTCTCTCCCTCTTTCTCTCTCTCTCTCTCTCTCTCTCTCTCTCTCTCTTTTTCTCTCTCTGTTTCCGTTTCCCCTTGGGATCCGTCCCTCGCTCATGGCCTCCTCTGGCGCTCGAAGGACACCGGGCTTTCTGTTCGCAGCATGGCGTGCAGGGACTCAGTGAGCTGTGATCCATTTCACACTCATTTTCTGCCCTACATTTCTTTCCACCATCATCCCCACCACCACCACCACCACCACCATCAGCAGCAGCGCCCGCTCCTGTTTTTTTTTTTTTTGTTGTTGTTGTTTTTTGCAGGCAGGCAGTAAGAAGGACGCCCTGCCAGGAGTGCTGACTCAGTAGGGGAGGGGTGAGGGGGCCTCAATGACTGACCCAGCCAGTGGGTGTGATTCACCTTACACCCGTGTGCTTCCCTGCACCAGTCTGTCAGTCTTTGTGTCTCTCTGTGGTGGTGGGATTTTATGGCCACATCTTCGTATGTGTGTGTAAAAGAGCAGAGAATGACTGCGCCAGAGAGGGAGAGAGAGAGGGGAAGAGAGAGGGAGAGAGAGGGAGGGAGAGAGAGAGAGAGAGGGAGAGAGGGAGGGAGAGAGAGGGACGGAGTATTTGAGGTGAGTGAGTGTGCGTGGTTATGAGAGCATGCGAGTTTCCGAGCGTGCTTTACATGACCTCTTGTTTGCATTGTATCTATACAGCACTCTGTCTTCCTCTCCAAACAAGCCCATTCAAAGCCTCTGGCACATTGTGTTTTGTGTGTGTGCGCGTGTGTGTGTGTGTGTGTGTGTGTGTGCCTGAGGGGGAGGGGGAATGTGCTGGTTTGCATGTTTGCACGATCACAAAGCGAGGTTTCCATGAGGTCAACTGTTGCTGACACGGCCTGCGGTGAAAAGGGTGGGGATTTTTGTTCTGGACTTCCCTGAGCACTATCACGTGTCTCTCGACTGGCCCACTTTTTTTTTTGGTCCCTGCCTGCTGCAACACCACGTGAACTGGAGCAAAACTTACATTACAAACTCTACTCTACAGCGAGCCTGCCGCTGCTAAGATATGTTAACTGCTGACTTTCCCCGCATTCCGAGCTGAATTTGCTTACCATGCAGCCAGAGATTGACTTGACGCTCAAAACAAACAGACGGAAACACGGAAGAGAGCCAAAACTTTGGCACGGTTTCAACAGAGATTTAAAAAAAAATGCTGTATAGTAGATGTTCGACAAGCTTCACAGGGAGAAGTCATAAAATCTGACAAATCAAGTTATGGGGGATCGCAAAATAAGCATTCGTGTTTTAGAAGTGGATTTTGGTTCGCTCCCTAATGCCAGAATCAGTGTTACTATGAGTTACATTCTGCATCTCCCACAGTTTGTTTTTAAGTCTGTGTGTATGTCTGTCAGGAAACTCTGCCCTTCTCTGTGTGTGTGTGTGTGTGTGTGTATGTGTGTGTGTGTGTGTGTGTGTGTGTGTGTGTGTGTGTGTGTGTGTGTGTGTGTGCGTGTGTCAACAGAAAAAGAGATGAGATTGAGTGAGAAAGAATATGCTATCAGCACATGTGAGCCAGGAAGTCTTAAGGTAGCTCGCTGGCATCACTCTGCTACTCTTATCTTTTTTCAGTTGGCCTTTCCTGGAACAGTTAACTAAGGATATGAGAGACCTTAAACAAGGACAGCACCCTACACATTAACAGGCTGCGCCCAACATTAGAGACTCTCTCTCTCTCTCTCGCTCTCTCTCATCTGAAATGAATGTAATGAGACACACAGTAATTCATGGGAAAGTGTTCTGCTGCAGTGTTAGCCTCTGCTACATTATAATGTATGGTTTGAACTGAGCAGTATTTCAGAAGCAAACCGTTTCTCTGGAGAGGAAGTCACACTATCAATCAGCCAAGGTTCAGACATATTATTGCTCTATTGAATATGTCTACTAAGCCAATCACCATCCCAGACAAAAAAAAAAAACCTCAGTGGCTCTCATAGCTTCCTCACCCCTGGAGCCGCCTAAGCTCCCCCAGTACACAAAGGTGCATCTAGGTCACATGAATAATGGATTTGAAGTTGAACTCCTTGTGAACCCTCCAGGGCACCACCTCGCCTGATAGAGATCTGCCATATAGTGTCGGTGTCCGGTCCACCACCACCACCACCACCACCACAACCTCCACCTCCTCTTCCTCCACCACTAACACCTCCTTCTCTTCCTCCTCCTCTTCCTCTTCTTTCTCCGCCATCTCCACCTCCTCAACCTTGCCTCCACTCCATTTCTCTGACCTTGGCAGTGAGTCAGGGGTGTGGCTGTGTCCTCGGCAGTGATACAAGGGTGTCCTTTGTTCGCCTGGGTGTCCTTCACGCTGCGGGGCGAAAGGCTCCCATCGAGTGGGTTAGACGAACTGGCACGGTTGCAAGCCGAATCCGGTGACTGGCTCTGTAAACTTGAGCGAGGGTGTGGTAAATATTTAACTTTGTTGATACTGAAGCCCTGAGCGGCCATGTGTGTCAGGGCATCGTTCCACCTTCTCTCTCTCTCTCTCTTTCAATCCTTTGACACACACAATGCTGTGACGTGGCGTGGCCGAGAAAGGCTGTGTGTGTGTGTGTGTGTGTGTGTGTGTGTGTGTGTGTGTGTGTGTATGCTTGAGAGACGGAGAGAGAGACAGACCAACAGACAGAGAGAGAGACAGAGAAACTTGGTTTTCATTTTTGTTTTCTTTTTTTCCCACATCCCTTTTTAGTGCTCAGCAATGGGACATCCAGCTAGCATTCATCTGCATGTATTTAGCATTTTCTGCAAATAGGGCCCACTGGCATTAATTTCATTCAAACCATATGATAATGGCACGCTGCTACATGGCTTTATCACCCGGTTTCCAAATGCTCTTCCTGAATTCATCCTGTGGGCTTTCACCTCGTTCTCAGTGCCTTCCGCAGGCTTTTTAATGTGTCGCCCGTAATCGATACACCATGCAGAAACTCTAAGACAATGGCAAACAAAAGCTCTTATTTATCCTGGCTCTCCTTCCCTCCCTCCCTGTAAACTGTTAGCCGACTCAGTCATGTGAGATCCGCCAAGCTGCCGGGCCATGGGCTGAACTTTGCTCACCCTGTTGTTAGGCAACAGCATTCTCCCCAAGGGCTCTCCAAAAGAACAGACGAGGAGGAGAAGAAATTAGACACAGAGAGAGGAAGAAGGGGAAAAAAAAGAAACGATACATCACTCAGGAGTCATTGAAGGACATGGGTGGAAGTGGGTAATCAGACCACAGGACTTAAGAAGGTCGTGCGTGCGTGTGTGTGTGTGTGTGTCTATGTTTGTGTCTATGTGTGCGCATGTATGCGTAAATGTGTGTCCATATGCATGTGTTTGTGTGTGTGTGTGTCTGTGTGCATGCCTGTATATATGCAAATGTGTGCATGTCCATATGCATGCAAGTGTTTGTGTGTGTGTGTGTGTGTGTGCACACCTGTATATATGCAAGTGTGTGCGTGTCCATATGCGTGTAAGTGTTTGTGTGTTTGTGCATGCCTGCATATACATGTGCGTGTGTATGTGTGTGTGTGTGTGTGTGTGTGTGTGTGTGTGTGTGTGTGTGTGTGTGTGTGTGTGTGTGTGTGTGTGTGTGTGTGTGTGTGTGTGTGTGCGCGTATTGAACATTAAGGTGTGGTAGGCCTGTCCTTCGGAAGCTCCCCTCTGGTGCCCTGTCAGTCTGGCCCTGGGCTTGGCCAATGTGCCCAGTCGGGCTCAAAAACAATTTTCACCTCAAGGATGTCTGGCTCCGCCCTCCTGTGTTCAGCAGATAGCTTCCCGCCCTCCTCTCCTCTCAAAGCTACTTCTGACTTGTGCAGAGCAAGGTCAGCCTATTCATCTCTGTCATCAGTGATAGCTAATGTCCTTGTCAGAGAAAATGGGGGTGGTGGGGGTACGAATGTACTCGGAGCAAGTCTTATTATATGCAAATTGCTAATACCCTATTAAATCTGACTGCATACAGACGAGAAGCAAAAAAAGACACTTTCCAGTATGGCTGTCAGGTCAAACCCAACTATTACTAAGCAATCTGCTGAGTTTTGGGAGGGCCCAGTGCTCTGGGCTATGTGAATTTACCAAGGCTTTGCCTGTTCAGCTTAACTGACATTTATATGAGTGGAAAAATCTGGAACATGCCATGGCATTGAGAGCTCTCTCACTCTCTCTCTCTCCTTTCAAGTCTCTCCACCGCCTCACCTGTCAGATCCAATTCTCGTAGTTAATGCTACGTTGAGCCATGAACCTGACAGGAATTATGAGGACAATATCAAAGGCAGCCACAGATGTGGTGCAATATCATGACTAATAATGGGTGGACCCAAACAGTGATGCTGACTTCACTGCTCTGATGTTGTTTCAACCTACATCTGTATTTTGCTCTTGTCTTTAAAATGAGAACCTGCGTAGCGTTTAACTAACGTCACTGGGTGGTTACACAATGACCTTATATTGTTGTACTTGCTTCTCTGGTAAACAACGTGATAAACACAGTGTTATATTGGATAGCTGTTGCGTAGGCATGTCTATATTAAAAATTAACATTTATGGAGGTGTAACAATGGAAAATTTCATCATGTTTATGATGGATGTAATTGACCTAGTGTCCACATGTTGTATCTTGTAGTAAGTACAGTAAACACAATCCTGAGCTTCCTGTTTTTGTCTGTATATCTGGGAACCTTTTTCTTGTATGTTAGCAGTTAGCTTTTGCCAAACAGCCAATGATACATTATACGTGATAAGTTTTTTTTGCAGAATTATAGAACACTGGTATAGTAGTGATGGGAGTTTTGACAGCAATACCATATAAACATATTCGAGTCATGTCTAGCAAAAAATATCATGTTTTTCTTGCCTGGTGAAATACATCTGATGCCCCTTCAAAGATCTTAGAAGAAAGTCTCTTCGTTTTTTTTTTTTTTTTTTCCCTTCTGATTAGGTTTCCTGCATGGTGCATGCCAGAAATGATAACTCTGACTGTCTTTTCTTGCGAACCCACAAATTATGGGGATGAAAGTACTGTGCTTGAAAAATATGATAAATAAACATCATCAGAGGCATGACATTGACAGTGAGACAGGCTGCCACAAGGCCGCAGAGCATCCGCATAAAGGGGATTACATTCTCAGTGCCCTGCAGTGTGCAGTGAACACTATATGACTCCCTTTCAAGTTCTCCCCCCGCAAACTAATTCCATCGCCACTGTTGGAAAAAAAAAATCCATCTCCCCAATCTGTGCTTTGAAGTTGGGGACTGAGAAAGTCAGCGAGCGACAATGTGCGAGTGTGTGTGTGAAGTGCAGACGGTTGAGGATAAGAGCCATATCCTTCACCATGGGCACAGCCCCAGTGTCCTTCTCTCTGTCTCTCTCTCTTCCTTTTTTTCTATTCCCCTTTTCTTCTCTATTAGGGGTTGCGTCGCCCAGCTGTTTTGAGCCGAATGTTCTAGAAAAGCACCTGCAAACCTGACCACTCCCGGTGAAACACAGCACTTTTAAACACAGCAGAAGATATTGTATGGTCTATTTGTCGTGCAATAATCACAACAGACAACACACAGTGATGACATTATCCCCAGAGAGGGAGATGTAGGGTTCGACGTTGCCTTTAGACATCGTCTACAACCATGGAACAGTAATTAATCACACCAAATGAGGGTGTCTGATACGCACATGCAAAACACATGACCACGGATCTGAACTTGGACTTGGCTAAATCTTGTTGCCGTTGAACTGACACAATCCTCAACAGTGGCACTCAAAATCCTCGACGTTCAACGCTTTCCCTGTTTCAGATGCAGCCACTGCTTCTATCTCTTTTTGGAAATCTGATCTTTGTTTTATACAAAAACAGATTATTATTACCTTATTATTATTATTTAATCCTGTATATTCTTAAATGTTTCATATAATTATAGTCAGCGTCTTAAAGTATTTGTGCATAAGTAGGTGGACAGGAATTATACAGAACTGACATGCTATTATTAAATGCTAATAACTGTAAATAAAGATTTTAATGTATGTATTTAATCTATTTGTACTCGCACACTTTCAATGTATAGGCCACTGTGGCTGGTTCAAAGCCATTGCAGGAATTTCTGGAACAAAATGTCCCCTCAAGCCTACAACAAATGGTGCAGTCTACCGTTGAGTGTCTGGACTGAGGACATGCCGCTTCAACGAGAAACGAAAGTGCCACCCACATCTCATTTGCATTTTAGAGAGTGTATGTCATCCTCTCTCTCTCTCTCTCTCTCGCTCTTTTTCTCTCACACCTGCCCTCTGTGGTGCGAGAGCTCAGCCTGCTCGGATATATTTAACCTCCCCAGCCTGTGGTCGCAGGAAATGAGTCTCTTAGCACAACCCCAGACACTTAATATGGTATTCATTTATGTAGGCCCACTTATTTACTTGGATGTGTCGCAGACATTTAAATCATATGTGTGGGCTGGGGCTGAGTCATGTGAAGTTTTTTTCTTTTTCTTCCCCCAATCTGACACCAATAATTGAATTCCAGGCATACTTTGAAGGTGATGTTGAGAGCTTCTATTTTTTAGTATATCATAAGCCATGCTCATAAACATCACCCCTAAAAATAAATGTAGTGGAAGTACATTATGACTGAAATTCAATATAACATTTCTCAAACACTGTGTTGACAAACACAAAGACGAGTTTAGCCAAGAATTGCTGGAATAACAGACAGCTGTAATTTACTGTCAACCGCTGTGGTGATTTTATGAAGACTGCATGTTTTCTTGAGGACTATGCAGATGTGGATAAATGAACTTAAAACATTTTTTCATAAAAACTGCATCCCTTTGACAGAAGATTCAAGAAATGTTTTGGCAACAGACCGGTTCTACAGCTCCAATGTTTAAATTAGTGTAGTTGTAAATGATCTGGGAAGGATAATAATTCCCTTTTTGTAGTTATGGTGATTATGTTTGTTAAGCCTTACATTTATAGACAAACAAATAATAGATACAGGAATGAATGGATATCGAAACAAAGAGAAATAGTATATCTATTATACTATTTCCAGTAGATAGGCCACTGGGGTGACAACCTGCAGTAATGGTATTTTCTGATGTTACTTTGAAGTCACAGAAGAATCCTTTACATAATTTACCTGTTTGAATAAGTTATGCTATTATATTACAGGCAAATACATTTGTCATGTTTTTCAAACACAATCTATTTTTATATTCATAACCACTGCTACAGTTCCTCTCATGGGTGTCCCTAAAGCCTTGCCTTTTATATTTCTACACACTCTTTCAGTTCAGACAGGACTTTCCTGTACAATACGTCAGTCACACCCCTTCACCACAAATATTCTAATGCGCTTGAGAATAGTAACTTCCTGCCTGCCTTGCATACTGTATTCTAAGATGACTGTTAGGGTTTTTTGACAGGAAACCACATCACTTCGTGTTTTTCAACGTCCCAGCACTACAAAGCAGGCTATGCCTGACTCGGTTTGCATGACATATGAACTACTCAAACACTCCCTTTGTCGAGCTGTTGGTCAGGGTGACAGTCGAAAGATTATCTAGTTCCTTTATTTCCTTCTTACAGGAAAACTTCCTTTTCATATTGTTTTTGTAAGGGTTGTGCTTTCCCATCATTTTTAAAGCTTGCACGTTTGTTTCCCATTCTGGATGACATAATTAAGGGGCTGGGACGCCATGTTAACTGTCTTTTTTTTTTCTTTCTTTCAATATTTAGTTGCACATGTGGCACATCTGGATCCATGCTTGACTCATTACTTACTTTTTTGTAATGTTCCACTCACTGTAGTCATGGCAACTAGCTGCAGGTTTGGCAGAGAGCCTTTGAAGGCAAGACAGAGAAGGGAGGGTGCAAAGGCTGTGAGTAGAGAGACAGGGAGAGTGAAGAGAAACAGAAAGAGAGAAAAGGAGAGGGTGGAAGAGAGGCGAGAGAGAGAGAGAGAGAGAGAGAGAGAGAGAGAGAGATGGAGGGAAGGAGGGAGGGGGAAAGAGTGAGCTCTCAGGAGTTGGCCTACATCCAGTGTAATCATGCTGTGGTGCTGAAATGAGGCCTTTGGCAGCACACCAGGTTTCTGAGAACAAAGATGTGAGCCTCTAATGTTGGCGGCGGGGCCTGCTTGGCATCTTTTACCATTTCCCAGCAGCCCCTAGCATGGCTGCCTGCCAGCCCCCGCCCTCCAACACCCCACCCCACCCCCTCCCCCCTGCTGGGGCTGCAAAGAGGATCTGAATAGAGAGAGAGGCTTGTTTTTCTCTGGGCTCCTCTCCTCTGCTCCAATGACATCACCTCTGCAGCCTCCAGCCCCCAGATTCCAGCCGCCCAACACAGATTTCTGCTCCCTTTTGCAAAGCCTCCATTTTACCTGAATGCCACCATTTTATAATTATGTTACAGAAACAGTGGGAAATATGTAGTAGCCTATATTTTTAAACCGTTATTTAACTGCTGTATTACAAAGCAACTACATTTCTAAACCGTTTTTAAACAGGCTCATTAAACAATGTATTATTATAAGATGGCCTCTCACAACACAAGAATGATAAACTTCACCGGCGTAGATCAATATTAATACTTTACAAATAAGCTGAAATTGCTGGTTCACAGAACAGTTGAACTTGCAGAACATCTAGTTCTAAATTATAAGCATATTATTACACAGTAACTAAAACAACTGGACAGGGCTAGATGTGATTGAATGTTTCTCTAGCTCTAGTTACGCAAGAAATGAAACCCTGCAACACTATAAACAGGATGTTGCTTGTCACTTGGGGTATCCTGGTAAGCACACAGTTACCATGGTTACCTTTTCCTGTGAATATTACAGCCAATCAAGGAGAGGAAAAGCGATATTACAGACTGTCTGTGCCGCTGGCTCTTAGCGGGAGGAACACAATGTCACTGAGTTCAGTTGCCAGTAGGCTGAAGTATAAAATTAACTATGTAAAGCACAGTCAGAAACACACACAAACAGGCACATTTTGAAAACCAAGGCTTTAATGTCAGTGTTCTATTGCATATATATTTTTTTATTAACAGCCAAAACGATTGCAGTTTATTTTAGTCAGTCTTGACTTAAATGCATACGTCCAAATACAGAATAAAAAAGGGATTGCGTATAATTGCTCCCCCACAACAGCCCATGCATATGATAAATACTACAATGATAAATTATTTAGAGATAAAAACCCGCTTTGACTGAGCGTGAAAACAGTATTACGCATCATGCATCTCTGCAAGAGGTGTTATATAATATGCAGAAACCTGTCCTCCCCCGAGAGCGAGAGACAGCACAAACAAAAGAAAAAGTATGTAGCACTGCGCTGCTTATGCACAAAAAAACTTCCGAGGGAATGTGTGATGGAGGCTGGCCATGAATATAACATTCCGTGCTGCGATCTAAAATTGAGCACGCTCAGAAGGCAGTCATACAAAAATGTCAGTTTATCAAGTAGCAATGCCTCAGCGCTCGGCATTCCCCTTTCCTGCTCTTGCCTCATCCATCGTAACTCCGCTTGTCCGAGCAGTTACATTCTATTGTTACACTTTCCACTTTACGAGATTGGTTTGTTTACTTATTTCCTTGTTGGCCGATTTTAGAGAGTTAGACAATTGATTGTCGTGCTTAGAAAGTCGAACCATCCATCTTTGACATGATCATACGGACACATTAGTGTCATTACTGACATTTCTCAGTAACCTACATCGATTTGAACGCAAATTCTGAGAAGACTGTTCTTGCAGAATAATTCCGGATAGGCCTGTTGTTCTTACGCGGTAGGGGCAGGGCCGTGTCTTGTGACATTTCTCTGCGGCATGCAATACATCTCGTTTGACAGTCGGTCTTATTGCATATGTCAGTTGCATTTTTGCTTTGTCACATTGTAGATTTGGCCTGCAGACTAGCCTGAAAGGTTGGAAATGGAGAGGGATGTCCCCACCTGACTGCAACTTCATTATATTAACCAGTCGTTATAATCCACAGTTGATTCAGAACATGGAGTGTTCTACTACAATTTATCATGCAAATAGAAAAGAGGTAGAGTCAAGACGACTAGGTCCATATGTTCAAAGTGACCAAATACGTATGTGAGTTAAAAAATATGACAGACCTGATGCGAAAAAATGCAATTCGTCCGACTGACAGCAAAATCATGACTGTTTTACGCACAGTCGTGTATAATTCACATTTATATGATTGAGTTCAGAACTAAGAAAAGACTGGTTTTCAGGTCACATGGCTGCAAAATACCTTCTGTTGGTTAAAGTGTACTGTATACGGCAAGGGCACTCAGAGTAAATCAGCAATAACCTGAAATATTTCCCAGGCAGAAGACTATTTTCGCAAAGCTGCAAATGCGCATGATCATCGTCTTTGGCTATGTGCCAAGGGCTTTGTTGTTCGTTGGGCGGGCGAGGTAGGGTTGCGGGTACGTGACTAAACATCTTGCTTCCTCTTTTGAACGTCACGATGGCTAGTACAAACACATACTGCTTTATATCTGCAGATCTCAAAGTTATGGCTTTACCCTGTGGCAACGCAGCACTTATTTGGATGTAGTCCAATTTAAGAGGGTGCTATGAACTGTGTGGGTCTGTTCACAAACATTATATAAATTCTAAATTCGACAAATTAGGAAATAGATTAATGAATTGAACAAGTAGGCCGTGTATTTTGGTCTGTCAAAAGTAACTTGCTGTTGTGTTACAGCACTAGGATATTTTGCCGTACATATCAGGCACATAATGTACCCAATTTAGACGAAAGGCAACTTAAGTATCAGACTTAACAGCTGACCTGTTGGCCTGATACTGTAGTATATTGTCGCCCTGTACAGCTATCTGAAAGTCAGCAGACATGGGGTAATTTTAGGGCAGATGTAACCTATTTTATCAACACAATGTCCTTGGATTTCCGATCTATTTACACACACTGGTAGGAGGGATTGCCATACAGAACTAAAGATCTACAGACGAAACTAATGAGTCTAGCCTATGTGAAAGAAAGACGTGTATGAGCAAGCCTGTGAATCAGACAAGGCACAGCATGTATGCATGCTGGAAGACAATTTAAGGCTCGTGCCTATGTTGGCAACTCATGCCGTTTTCCACAACATTGCTCAGGGAGTATGATGTCTGACGCGGCACTACCGTACTGACTGGAATGTGGATATGCTAAACTAGGTTCAAAGTGCCAATTACTGACAGTCGAATACTTAGTAAGCATGCGTCGAGGAGTCGAGAACAGGAGGGTGTTGGTGACGCCACAGGGAACTTTAACTCTTCAATGTCTGAATCTTATGTTCTCAAAAATAGAAAGCGAGTGGTTTATTGATTGCAAACAGTGCAGTATCCACTGGGGGGAAATTAGCTACTATTTTGTTTGCAGCACCTCGACAAAAAGAACAGCTCTAGAATGGCCATTGCTTGACGGATAAATTTAGGTGGGCTATTAGCATCTGGACGAACATGTTTCCAATCCAAAAAGACTACATGTTTTATCTCTATTCATACAGTCACTAATCAAGACAAAGAAAAGGGCTCACCGTGTGTACTCCCTGGGGAAGACGCCTACCGCGTACCAAAATGACATATTTGACAGTAAAATCAGTTAGATAGACTTAAGTTACTACACTTCACACCCGGAGGACATAAACAAAAAACTAACGCCATTGAAAGATGCCGCGTCCAGTTTCTGATCAAGCTTTTTCTACATCGGTCGGTGGTAGCTAGTCGTACTCCTGGCAGCAGTTCAAATGATTAAATGAAAAGGGGGGAGAGGCAGACCGACAGAGCATGCGCTAACAGGGGGCTGTCGAAGAATCAAGTAAATAGAATTGGAGCTGGAACCACAAGTTAGTGTTCGGTGACGTCACTGCTCCACATTGAGGCAGCCGAGTAGTAGTGGGTGAGGGAGATAGATAGAGGCGCGCCGTAGTAAAGTACACACTGCCATGAAGTTCTGTTTGTAACTTAATTGTTGTTTCTGTTCTCTGCACAGGACAGCTCTGTTAACACGGAACTTGTAGTATTTAGTTTCTCAGGAACAGAGGCAGGTTCTCGGACATTTGGGAAGAATTTTTCCTCCGTTTTTCGAGAGAGAGAGATGTCGTCTGCGGCGGTTGCTGCTTCCAGAAGGCAGTCATGTTATTTATGTGACTTGCCCCGCATGCCGTGGGCTATGATTTGGGATTTTACCGAACCTGTCTGCAGGGGATGTGTCAACTACGAAGGAGCAGATCGAATCGAGTTTGTGATAGAGACCGCTCGGCAACTTAAGAGGGCTCATGGTTTTCAGGAGGGTAGGTCTCCCGGTCCGGGCAAACCACAACTCTCGGGGAAGGAGATTCAGTCAATCAACCATTCGACAGGAGATCCCGGCTCGCGACCCCCACAGCCCCTGGATCGCTACCCTCTCTCTGATCGTCCGCCTAGGCTGGGACCCGAATATCAGCCTGTGAGACAAGCAAACGGCATTCCTGTCCCAAATGGATTCCCTAAACCGGACGATCCTCCAGAGCTGAACCGACAGAGCCCCAACCCTCGTCGGACTAGCGCCGTGCCCCCGAATCTAGTGCCTTTAGTGAATGGGAGCGTAAACCCAGTGCACGCTATCAATGGCAGACAGGGGCAGATTGGACTCCCCTCCGCATTAACAGCAGGCAACGCCAGCGAGCTGCCCGGCAAGAGACCAGCTTCTGTGTCTAGCACGGAACACGAGAGGGAAGTGAAAGACAAGCACAGACCGGACAGCCTGACGCCCGACGAAAGCCATAAGAATCGCGCAGATGACTGGATCAAGGGCAAGACAGTGAGGGATATTATGGGGCTTCATTCTTTCGGGTTCAAGAAAGACCACACTGTCATGCAACAAAGGGCGATGGGTTACGATCCTGGCGCCACAGCCTCCAAATCAGGTACAGAAATATTTATAGTAACCTAAACATGTGATTGCATAAGTAGACTGAACTATCTGACGTTGGGGCACGCTAACTTTGCATTCAGGTTCTCATTTAAATGAGCCGAGACCATCATGAGTCAGCTGCCCGGCATCAAAAGTGCCAGCAGATATTTCCGCTGATGAAAGCCAACTCTAGCCTACTTTGCATGTGGCGCATTTTTTTTTTTTTTGCAAATACAACTCTATTACCAGTGAATACACAGATATGAAATTTATCAAAATAAGGTAAATTGCTGCAGTAGCTTTTTTCTGTAACTTTGTACATGTCATTTTTCGCTAGTGATATTTATTAGGTTATGCATCTGTCATACGCACATATTAACCCTCTCATCTCCACACAGACAGGGGGAAACATCCCAGAAGCATGAAAAGAAAGCAGTCACCTGAACCCGAGGAGGGCACAGCTGTGAAGCTCAACGGAGACGGCCAACAATGGCTACCGCCCCCTGCAGATACGCTGAAGATGCCCCCTGTGCCACCGCCAAGCTTCGCCTCCCAGGCGTCTACAATATCACCACACTCCCGCAGCCCTGAGGCTGCGCAGAATGGCCAGTCCCCGATGGCCGCGCTCATCATGGCGGCGGAAAACCCAGGAGGAAACAGCTCGCCGAAGGATGCCAACCAGGTTCACTCCACCACCCGCAGGAACAGCAGCAGCCCGCTCTCGCCGTCATCCATGAACCCAAGGAGACTGACACAGAGAGACGGTTCAGGCGCGGGAACACCCCATGTGCCAGGCATAGATCAGGTGCATCCTCAAAGCATTCCGGACTCCTCCGTGCCCAGCAGCATACCTCTCTGCTGCACGCTGTGTCGCGAGCGGTTGGAGGACACACACTTCGTCCAGTGCCCGTCGGTGCCCTCTCACAAGTTCTGCTTCCCTTGCTCTCGGGAGAGCATCAAGCAGCAAGGAGCCACCGGCGAAGTTTATTGCCCAAGCGGCGACAAATGTCCCCTGGTGGGCTCGAACGTACCGTGGGCTTTCATGCAAGGTGAAATAGCCACCATCCTTGCAGGGGATGTTAAAGTAAAAAAGGAGAGAGACCCTTGATTTCACCATATGATCCTTTTTGAAATACGAAAAGTATGAAACTATATAAATATATAAATATGAATATCCCATACATACCATCCAAACTGAAACTAACGGACTTGTACATATTGGACACAAGGGAAGTGTATACTTCGTAAACATGGCTGTATAATTTTTTGATTTTTTGAATACATTGTGTTTCTATATTTTTGAAGATAAAGGTATGTACTCACTATAATGGACTGCGTTCCTCTGTCGATGTTTAACATTTTCTTGATGTACTTTTAGGTCTGGTGGCAGTTCCTGTTAAACGTAGAATGTGACTAATGCAACTCTACGAGCACTTGGCTAAACTGAAATGCTTCTAGCTGTACTTGTATGCACTTGTTTAAAATTGCCAAATACAATTTCTGATCTTGTATTAATTTGCTGTCTGTGCTTGCTTTTTTGTCGAGGATCAGTAGCCTGACGCTATTCAAGTCGACCTGCAAACCAGCCTGAAAGACAGAAGTCCACCGACGTGGAACTGTAAAACCAGAAGCATTTGACAGGAAAACCCCCTTTAAAGCCTAGGTTTTAGAGCGAGAGTAGAGTACAGAAGTGGAGTTCTAATATAAAACAAATGTCTGTGTTATTTAATCTGCCCTGGGATAAAACTGCGTTGCATGGAAAAAATCACATGAGCCTCGTAGGTGACCCACACCAACAAAATTGAGCACGAAATATTCAGCTAAACATGCATGTAAATACTTTTTACGTTACATCATGCTATGTCTGTCTAGATAATGGCCCTGATTGATGTACTGTATACTCCAGAGCCCCACTCTAGCCTGCCAGTTGTTGAAGTTGTTGAGTCAGACATGGGTGGTGTTGCATGAAATGGAATTTCAGCCCAGACTATTGCACAAAGCAGGTGTGCTCTGATTATGTGCAAAGGTTAGTCTGTTTCAAACCTTTTGTTAACTAAGATTTTTTATTTTGTCTCTCACAAACTCGATTCGATCGGCTCCTTCGTAGTTGACACATCCCCTGCACAGAGGATATTAGAAGTAGGTATTTCAGGCTGAATACAAGTTTGACGAATTTTTAAATTGAGTACCGTTGAAGTTGCTGTTGCTAATTGGCTTCTTTCGTAATGCATTTCTCATTTAGAATAGACATGGCAATCATTTTGGCTAGTGGTTGTACCCTTTCTTTTTAAGGTGCTTTCAGTTCTTTTGGAGTGTTGTTATTGACAAAATACTGACGTGCCATTCACATGTCCCATAACCCAAGATAAGATCTTGAAGAACCAAAACATTCTCAGAGTAGCTATGTAGTGTGCTGCATTCCCAAACCACATTCATTGGCGTTGTTGTTTGGGAACGCCCACACGTCTTGACAACGTGGGGTTATGTGTCTCTGTGCTGCTTCAACGAGATTCAATTATTCACTGACATTGGGAGTCACCTAAAAAGTGTTCCTGTTGTCGAGGACGGTATTTCAAGGTTAGTCTGAACGCTACATAGCTACGAGGTTTGCCTCCACTACTTTTGCCTCGTTTTCTACACAGCATCATAACCTGTGTGTTGTAGCTTAGCTAATCTTATGTTTCTCTGTATATGTAGATCCTTGTAATAATATTTCAGATCAGGCCACAGACATTGCTCAGTGAGTAGCCTATTGAATCTCATTACTCACAAGTGCTTGATTCATTGTGTAATAACGAGGGGGTTGAATGAACATGCTAGGGCATGTTACCTTATAATTACAGACCTGGCTGTTCCAGGGAGTTCCTCATTCTTGTCCTAAGGTCACTGTTTCTGACTCAGTCGTGCTGTTATGCAGAGTAGGTGAAATGTGACATCACTCAGATGTCTGTTACAACAACTCTCCCTCTCTCTTACACACACAAACACACACACACACACACACACACACACACACACACACACACACACACACACACACACACACACACACACACACACACACACACAGTATGTGACAATTGAATAGCAAATAAAAATATAGTACCTAAACTGCACATTTTAAACCACTGGAAGGCCATCCCCTACATGGTGATTAAAGGGAGATTTAGTTTTGTCATCGGACTCTCTGTTTCGTCTCAAGCTGGCCTTTATGTACACCACAGGGCTGTAACAATATGCACTCCAAAAATTGCCCATAGTGTTGACTTTTACTCAGCAGGGTGAATCTTGTGCTGATGAAGTGGGCAAATTGGACAGCCCATGCTGAATCATCATATTGGAGCATGTGGGTACTTGTCAGCTTGTGGCAGCACGTGGAGATGGTGGCCATCTTGGCACTGTCTGCAGATAAGAATAAAGAGTGCAGTGCATTGACTGAGACCCCTGAGATTTTATGGAAGAGGCAGTATTCATTACAATCTGACAGTAATACACAAGCAACACCGCTCATATTGCTAAACAAGAAACGCCAAACAAGAAAAGGGCTTTTGTGTGCTGTTACCTCTGATGTATTTGCTTGTAGCCAAAGGGTGGGTATGTGTCTCGGAAACTTGGGTCTGTCATAACAAGATGCTGTGCTGTTGCCTGGTTACCTAGTGAGCGGTAAACAGAGGAGGGTATCTGGACACAGCGCGCCACTCTGCACTCAAGGAGCATCAGTCCTCTGGGCGTCTGTGTGGCTTTGTGCAGCAGTACTGCTGCAGGCTATTAAGAGCCTTGGGACGAAGCGGGGCATGCATGAAAGCAAACAGAAACAGCAAACATGCACAAATACACCAATAACACGTGTGTGCACATGCGCACGTGCACAAACACACACACACACAAACACAGAAGGAAGCCTTGCCTTAACCGTTGCCATCTTTGACTAAAACAAAGTGAAATAAAAATAGCTCTCACCAAAGAGAAAAACCTTTCAAAATGATGCACGTTGAAATATGAGATTCGTTTGAAACTCATGGTTGTAATATTAAATGAATTAAGCTTACATCATATTTCCTGCCTGTGCACATATATGCATAGATAAGTGTGTCTGACAAACAGAGCTTTGTGGTGTGGAGGAAATGACATTAGTTAGCGTACCCTTTGGCTGTAAACGGGGCATGATGCCACTCTTTATTTACTTGAGACACTGATACGCTGCTTAGCTCACTGTTAATAAGTGACATATTTGTGTTGGCACAGTCTGTTAGGCATGTCAATATCCATTATTAAGGTGACGCAGGCCTTTGTACCTGACCAGGCTTCGCTTATCAGCTGAAAAAGTACCTCCGGTGTGGTCATGGCCACTGTTACCATTTCCTCATGTGTGTGGCGGGATTTCATTCTTGGGATTTTCATCTATTTTGTTCTAAACTATTTTTTGAGGGCAATATTTGGATGAGTAGCTCTTTTAATTGGATGTTTCCCAAAGTCTGGGTGAAGTCTTGCCAGCAATGAAGGGTTGGTATAGCATTTGCAAGTGCACATCTCTGAGCTTGTTTTGTGCACTTGTATGTGACTATAAAATGAGTGGAAGCTGCATGTCCTTTACGAAACCATAGCTATTACTAATGACATTTGGTAATGAATTTGTGTGTTAGGCTATATTATTATTATTATTATTATTATTATTATTATTATTATTATTATTATTATTGTTGTTGTTATTATGCATTAGTGTTGATATGAGCCAAGTCAACAATAAATTATACACCATAATCTTGCCTACTTAAAATACACGCCCATGCAATGTCATTTGCCCTGGGTCGAGAAGCCTTGTTCAACAGGTCATTTCTTTACAACACCACGCCATGTGCTATGTTTGCAGTCTTGTGCAACCTCATCTTTGACTTGTGAACCCTCTTAGTAAATGTTTATCAGAGTGGCCGTGTATTTGTGACCCACTCTCACAGAAGATGAAGCAATACTTGAGTCTGAGATGTCTTTGGTGTGGCATGGCTAAAGTACAACTTTAATTGAAGGCAGTTGCTATAGCTGTGTCCTCATGGTATTTTTCCTTTGTTCTGGTAAATCATTTAACTTGAGAGTTGTAGTGCCTGGTTCATATAATGAAAATAGCATTACAGTTTTAAATTCTGAATGCCTTATTGAGGAATGACATACATGTAATCATAATGTAGTTATTATATGTTTTCTGTTAATGTGAATGTGGGATTCATCCTTTACCCTGTTCAATGTCAAACGTACTCGCTCAGATCACCAACCCTCTCAACCTGATCATGCAAAGAATTTCATTCTATTTGGGTGATTGAGAGTTATTAGTGCAGCTGAGGGTAACGGTTCCAGAGGGTAGCAGTGAAACAGATAGGCAGAGAGCCAGCAAAACACTTCTTCTCCCTCTCCTCTGGTATTTAACCACAGGACAGCCGAAGCTTGGAGGAGGCTATAAACATTTTATAGCCACAATGGTGGGAAGAAGTGCCATTTCCTAAAAGAATAAATATTTCTTATCTCTGCCAACAGTGCACAGTGTGCGCGTGCAGACACGCAGACACACACACGCACACACACACATACATACACACACACACACACATGCACATGCACACGCGCATTCTGGAGAGTGCAGCATTGAGCAATATGTCAGGGAAAATGGAGGCTAGAATACAGTATCCCACTGCCTGCATTCAGCTATTATATCATTCTGTACTGTCATCTCCCAAAACACTCTGCCACATGTCACCTCTACAGCAATTACATCCAACCAGTCATTTCTGCTTTGAAGCCCCAGCCGTCACTAAGAGGGTGTGTTTTAGTGAAAGGACAGAAATGCTTTGTGTTCAGAGGCCCTGTCTCTTTTTTTCCAAATGGCCTTGTGTTTTATTTTTCTGAGAAAGCTTTGTTGTTCTGTTCAAAAAAAAAAGGAACCATTCTTGTTTTTGTTTTGTTTTTTCTTTTTGTCTCTTTTCTTCTTCTTCCTCTTCTCCATTTTCTGCCCTGAACTGGTATGCAGATGTTGTTCTGAAGATTTTTTTCGTATCCTTCCCTCCACGGACAAAGCCATTTATTAAAGGCATCCTCGCGCCAATCCAGAACACAGCCAACAAAGCGACAGCTGCACAGATCAGAGGGTGAATTCTCCACTTGTTTTCATGTGGAGCTCAAGCTGTACAAACTGCTCCATTATTTTGAAAAATGCAATATGTTTGCACTTTAGTAAACACAAAGCCAAGGTCTCTACGTACAGTGCAGTTGGAAATTCCCTGCAGTCGGGCAGCGGAGACATCGCAGTTCAAATGTAGACATTTAGATCCGCCGGTGTGTGTCTGTGGTACTGATATAATTACTGCCGGATGATTTGTGGAAGAGGTCACACCCAGTGCTGAGAGTTTTTGGTGTGTGTGTGTGTGTGTGTGTGTGTGTGTGTGTGTGTGCGCGCGTGTGTGTGTGTGTGCGTGTGTGTGTGTGCGTGTCTGACTGCAGACGTGCGTATCCGTAACCGGTCATAGTCTGCAGTCCCTTTAAAACCAGGCAAGGATTCAGGGGCCTGATTTATTCAAATAAAAATCAGGCCATATCCCAGAGCTTCCCTTCCACGCTAAAGCTCATCTGACAGCGTGTTGCTTTGGACGCTGAGTGCTGGTCCACTGTCACCTAGGGAACAAGAGGGGTGCACAGTGCAAGCGAAGCCCTGGATATAGCTACCTCATTAATGAAGCTATGTTTAGCCCTATAAATCAAATGCACGCAGCTCGTGGTACTGTAATCCCCTGAAAGAATAAGACAGGGAGAGCGGACGTGCCAAAAGGAGAATCTGGTCCACATTCAGCGAGTCCCAGTATAGCTGTTACGCTGTTTAATTTTAGGTTCTGCCAGGGAAAACAAGGTCACCGCAAAATCTGAATTGAGGACACGGTGGAATCTGTCTCTTTTTCATCAATCAAAGTTTCCCTTTGGAGTTTTGGCCCCACTTATGCGAGAGGCGCAGTAATGACGGCTTTTTCCTTTCAGCGTGAGGGAAACCAGCAATTAGGTTGCACAGGGCTTGATCTGGGAGACATGCAAAATTTCCTCTTTGATTGCTGGTTGCTGTGAGGGCTGAGCTAAACCCTCATGGAATAGTTGGCCTGTTTTGCCATCTGGGGCAACTGACTATTACAAGAAGCCCAAAAAGCCTTTACAAACCGTAATTAACAAAAGCAACCTCCTCTCTGGCATGAACCAAATAATCCGGTTCATCTTTGATGGCAAATGCCCTCATGATAATCACATTTCAGTTAAAGAGAAGGATGAGAGCAGTGCGAAAACCTATATTTTTCCCCTACACAGCTGCGCACAAGTCCAGGTGTTATGCTGGTGAATAATATTGTTTCATGTCTTTCATTTATTTGTCTCCGTCTATTCTCCACCTTAACCGCCTTTCATGTCAAGGCGTCTCTTCCTCCCCCTTCTTATTCTCTCCCTTTGAATATCATTTCGCTCTTTCTAGTGTTTTTTTTCTCATTAATCTGCCACTGTCACAAGTTCATTGCTTTCTTCCTCCCTATCGGTGCCCATGTGTTTCCCTCCCCTCCATATGCCTTGTACGTGAATCACTCCAGTTTTCCGTCTGACTTTCTTCCTTCCCCAGTGGTGGCGTACGGCTACAGTATGAATCAGGCCTGTGAAATGGAAATCAGGTCCCTCTTTCCACCCACCCCTCACTTTTTTCCAGACATCAAAACGTTTGTGTGCCTCCAATGTTTTCTTTCAGGACTTGGACCGCAGCCAAATCAGAGAACTGGGGCAGGCAGACAAGCTAAGAGATAGAGAGAGAGAGAGAGAGAGAGAGAGAGAGAGAGAGGGAGATGAGTATGAAAAGTGAGGAGACTCTTACAAAGCCTCGTCTAGCACAAGTGCCTTTTTTCTTTATTCAGGCATTATACGGAGCTGCCTAGACCAGGATCAGCTGGCAAGCCCCCTGTACCATATTCATGCCAAACACAACAGAGGAAAAGGGAGGGAGAGTCGCCCCACAAAACAGGAAAGCCAGAGGAAAGGAATCCAGAGAAGCTGATCTGTGGGAAGGGTCCATCTGGGCAGCAGAGCTTACACAATAAAACCGGAGTGTTTTTTTTGCGTGTCAGTCAGTGCGGAAGTGTGATCCTATCATGGTATCCTACTCCAGAGCAATGTGTTGCCACGAACTTTAATGCTATCCTAAGCTGGACTGGGAACATAGTGTAGAAATACTCTTTGCATAATGCATACCTCCAAGCACAGCTACAGTGCACTCTACCAAAACAGTATTAAGATTTTGATATTAACATAGGACGATGCACAAAGCTCTATTATGTGACAAAAACCTTCTCTCCTAAGTCCTAACAAAAGGTAGTTCAGTTTTCCCCCCATTTTGTCCATCAGTGCTGTAAATCTGCTTAATATGCAGTAGCTGTAATAGTAATTAATTGTTTTTTTTTACTGATTATGACTTATGATTTACTTCTCTTTTGCACCCTGTTATCTTTTCAGAGCACTGTTTTTCTCATTCTTTAGCCATTGTCTGTCACTAGGAATGTGTAGTATGGACTCTAGTATGGACATTTTATACCAAAAACATACCTTTTTCTAGTAACCTTTCAAGAAACTACAACCACTTCAAAGGAATATTTCTCTCAGTTAATGTTCACAGCAAAGAGTAGTTTTCGGGATCTACAAAAACCCTGGTGTGTGTATGTGTGTGTGTGTGTGTGTGTGTGTGTGTGTGTGTGTGTGTGTGTGTGTGTGTTAGAGGTGTGTTGTTGGTGTGACGTCACAAAGGGCCTCCCATATCGAGTGCCCCTTTTTTGACTTGGCAGATGTGTGGACGTGACACGCCAGAGATACTGTATCTGTGTCCTTTATATAGACCCCCTCCCACCCCCCCCACCCCCTTCCCTCCCCCCAGGCTGATCCACATGGGGCCAGAGTCGAGTTTCACAGGCAGCCAGCTGAGACTCAAGGCGCTGTGTGTCAGCCGATCACAAAGTTAGGCCCCAGCAGTGCTCCCCTGCTACAACTACTCAAGATTGAGTACGCTGTTCAAAGCCATTTTCTGTGTCTGCTATCTGGCTCAGATAAGAGAAGTTATAACTTGTTGAGAAATGGATTCTTTTCCATGTCAAAGTGAGCTGGAACAGTTCACAGTACGTAGTCCAAAGCTACTTGAGATATGTTGACAGACACACTCCTTTTAGATCCTGTCTTTCCTTTTTTTAAACTGTCCTAACCATAAGTGAGGCAGTTTCTTTTTTATTCCATTAACACAGGAAAAAACAGCAGGTAAGAAATTGTAATGTGTCACATCAACACTTCACAATATCTTTTGAACCACTTTATTTCAAATATTGTCCTACTTTTACCTGATTATTACTAAATTAAATATGTTATTATTTTCATTTGATTTTATTAGATATTTTAAAACGATGCTGCACATACAGTAGAGATAAATTGAATCTAATTTGAACTCTAAAGGGTCTTCAAAGTTGGAAGAATACTCATGATATGACAGAGGAGAAAGAGAATCTAGAAGGCTGTCATTGACAGGTGTCCCTGAGTCTCCCCTCTCGATCTGGTAAACTCAAGTGCATTACGCAATCATGGAGGTGGATTGGGTGAAGAGGTCTGCACATAGGCCAGCCTTACAGGACAGCTGAGCATGACTGTGTGTGTGTGTGTGTGTGTTTGTGTGAGTGAGCGAGAGGTCAGACGAACTGTATCTCTTTACACCGACTCTAACACAAGGCCACTGTGCTATTTTGACACTGTCGAGTCAACTAGATTATAGCAAGGACTCCAAGTGAAGACATGGCCGCTGCATCTTGTGCCATGCTGTGTAGGCATCTGCACTATGCCCCTATCATTCCTGCCCCACACGCTGTTCGCTACTGTACAGAACGGCCCAGCGTTACCCAGTATAAGTGGAAACTAGCCCGCCAAGCCATTGGGGATACACAGACGTGACGGCTTTGGTGGGTGGCTCAGGGGGGATTTCTGTGCAAGGTTGTGTTTATATTTGAGCGAACCTGGCAACACACCAAGGATGCAGAGAGGGGGAAAGGGGGGGGGTGAGGGCAGAAAAGACACGGATAGAGAGAGAGAGACAGAGAGAGACAGAGAGAGAGAGAGAGATAGAGAATGTACTGCGTGCTGGCATGGTGTCAGCTTCTCTCTCGCAGCTGCTTCTGGAAAACTCCGCTCCCTGCCCTCCTAAACCACTAGGCATGACAGGAATAACAAGAATGACTGCACAGCCTGTCTACATTGGGGGGCTCTCTCTCACACACCTCTCTCTCTCTATCCCTCTTTTCTCTCTCTATATATCTCTCTCAGTCTTTCATTTTTTATATATTTATTTCCCTCGTGCAGAGCTATCAGACTGAGACAAATACACTAGACCTGAATACTGGTGGTGGAAAAAAACAAATACGCAACAATGGTGAATGAGAGCCAGGGACAATGTGGGTTTGAGTCCCTGGGTTTAGAGGCCTTTGTCTGAGCCAGACCACTGACAGCCCCAGGGACCCTGAGGGCTTTGGAGAGGAACTTTTGTTTTAATAGAGTCCGTTTAACTGTCGAGCAGTAAAACTCAAACAGAGAAAGTCAGGAGTTTTATTGGACTACGCACTTACAGCATGTGTGTGTTTGCGTTCAGCCCGTATATGTTTTATGTCTTCCCTTTCACCAGTACCCAGGCCATCTTGCCATTCTCAACATTTTGTTGCATAAGATGAATTTCAATCAGAAATGAAATCTCTGTAATTATACCGCACTACAGTTGTTTGGCAACTCCTTATCCTGCAGGTCAGACAAACCACCAATAAAACATTACTGGGGACTGACACAACAGCAGAGGGTCTGTTTTGGTCCATCCAATTAAGAGAGAGAACTTTCCGTAACACAGACATTTTAAAACCACAAAGTAAACACAGCCCGAGAGAAATGGGTGCCCATGCCCATTGACATACTTCCCAAATCATAACAAACATTCTGGGCTGCTCTGCACACAGAAGCCCTCATTGTACTGTGTGATTTACCCTAGTGAACTGGCACATCTGTGCCTTTTAGTTGAGTCACTTCAGTTGCTGGTTTATTACATAACTTGGGAACATGGAGCCATACCGATGATAGACTCTGCAGTGTTATAAAATAGACAGTATTGTCATAATAAAAAGAATTGCCTTAGAGGTTCCTCTGTCGACTTTCTCTCTTTCACTGTATTTCATTCTTTCTTCCATCCTCCCTTTCTCTGTCCTTCTCTCTCTTTCTCTCTAGTTGGTGTGTACATCAACACATGCTCAGAGATATTATTAGCCACGCCGCTCTCCTCTGACACCTGACATTTCCATGCCCCTGCGAGCGGTATCAACACTTGGCACACCGCTTACATTCCACTCCTGGGCTTATCCGTCTGTTAATGGCAGCGATGCCACTTTATCCCTGTCCTACCGCACCACTTCAGCCGACACGACACAACACGACACGCCACCCCACCCCCGCCCTGTTTGACAACTGCCACAGCCCTGCCACGTCAATCTGCTCCTGTGCATATGCTCCAAACATGACACAGGAGTGCACCCTCTCTTTCTCTCTCTCTCTTTTGCGCCCCCTCTCTCTCTCTATTCTTCTCTCTAATTCCCCCTTTTTTCTCTCCCTAGCCTACCCTTTCTGTCTCTCTTTTTCCCTTTCTTATTGTACTCTCTCTCCCTCTCCCTTTCTACTCCCACCTCATTCCAACTCTTTCTCTCTCTCTCTCTCTCTCTCTCTCTCTCTCTCTCTCTCTCTCTCTCTCTCTCTCTCTCTGTCCCTCTCTCTTAGAGGGACTAATAATAAACAAGTGAATAAAAGAGAGCATAGGGCCTGTGAGTGGGGTGTGCAGCTGGCCACTGAAGGTCTGTGTGCGGAGCAGGATATGGGGGAAGAGGACATTGCATCAGCTGCAGGAAGGGGCTGCAGGGTGGGGCCCTTGTCTGTCTGTGGCTGGTTGATTCGCAATAAAGCACACTGCTGTGTGTGTGTGTGTGTGTGTGTGTGTGTGTGTGTGTGTGTGTGTGTGTGTGTGTGTGTGTGTGTGTGAGAGTGAGAGAGAGAGCTGTGAGTGTGTATGCGTGTGTGCCGCCGTTGCTACGGATACAGGGATGGAACTCTGGCTCTCTCAGAGGACATCTGCATGCGCACGCTTGGTAACATGGCACTGTCGCTCACTTCTGCCCATAGCAACCAACAATTTCATTATTGACTTTACTCGCACTGCCTCTCGTCTTTCTCTGGCTGTGGAAGATTACACCGAACCGGAGACTCAAGCTGTCATTTGGAAATGCTCCATCGCAGCGCAGACCATTAGTCTGTCTGCTACGCTCTATTTTGGCAAAGCAAAAGAATACCACACTGAAATACACTATTAAATGAGGAGAACATGTGCAGAATTCATTGTTTTGGGTGGGGACTTGGGTTACATATTAAAATAAGATGCATATTAAAATAAGTCTTCAGATGTCTTATTATGTGTGTGTGTGTCTTTGTATGTGTGTGTGTGTGTGTGTGGATTAGGGGGGGGGGGGCTGTTGATTCTTGTTCTTTGTTGATTTCCTGGAAGCCCCACATGAAACTCCATCTGTGGCTGTCTATGTGAGCATACTGTACATTGCCACGCTAAGCTCAGTGTTCTTGGCAGTCTAAGAAAAGCTGCTGCATCCATTTGGCCAGCACATCATGCCAGCGTATCAGTGACAGCACTAGGTGGGCACAGGCTTGCTCCAGCACTTTCAAACCGCCCGTCTGTGAAGGGCTGCCAATGTCGTCTTAAAAGGACGAATTCTTGTCACATGTGGCCTTTTCTTCCTGCCATTTCCTAAAATAACCCCTTTGCTGCCCTCCTCTGCAGACCCCCTCCTCTCACGAACGACCAGCCCAGGCGTCAGTGTCTCCTCTAAATGAGAGAAATAATTACAGTTGTCTGCATGGCTCAGATTGGATCAGATAGGGATCAGGGTTTTTTTGTGTGTGTGTGTGTGTGTGTGTGTGTGTGTGTGTGTGTGTGTGTGTGTGTGTGTGTGTGTGTAGTGGGTGGCACAGTTTTTGATGCCAGCATATTTATCCCCACCCCACCCCGTACACACACACAGACACGCTCTGTGTCTTTCTCTCTTAACACCTCTCATTTGATTGGATGCCAAGCAATCTGGCATCACAGAGGTATCACCTGCCTCTCTGTCTCCTGGGCTGGTATGGGCTGCATTCATGCATCATCCAATGCCTCCCTCGCATCCAGAAAAATCCTAATTGAAAGCTTCTCTGCTTGTGTGAGTTATATGTATTATATAGATTTATCTGTATATCTATGTGTGCATGTATGTGTGTATATGCTGTATGTATGTATGTATGTGTGTATGTATGTATGCGTGTATGTATGTATGTATGTATGTATGTATGTATGTATGTACGTATGTACGTATGTATGTATGTATGTATGTATGTATGTATGTATGTATGTATGTATGTATGTATGTATGCATGTATGTGTGTATGTATGTATGTATGCGTGTATGTGTGTATGTATGTATGTATGTATGTATGTATGTATGTGTGTGTGTGTGTATGTATGTATGTATGTATGTATGTATGTATGTATGTATGTATGTATGTGTGTGTGTGTGTGTGTGTGTGTGTATGTATGTATGTATGTATGTGTGTGTGTGTGTATGTATGTATGTATGTATGTATGTATGTATGTATGTATGTATGTATGTATGTGTGTGTGTATGTACTGCATGCAGTAGCGGTTCTACATTGAATTACTCCCCGGGCGAGACCCCCTCCGAGCGACCCCCCCCCCCAACCATGAGGAAAAAATATATAATTTTGCACGTTTTGTTATGACATGACCACATAGTGATTCTTATTATTGAATTGCACTTGAAATTAACATCAAAACACTGTAGGCTACAAAAACTCTTAAACAAAACATCCATAAATTGCAATTTCATTATAATAGCATGCCCTTACATGCCAAATGTCTGTCATTAGACGCTATATTAATCTATCTTTTAGGGAGGAACAATTAGCACCTTGGTTACTGCCTCAAATTCTACAGTATGCTTGTTACACGTTCAGGTATGACTGGTTTACTATGCTAAACTACCCTATAGTTAAACTATGCAAACTATGAGTTGCAGCAAATTGCAAATGTTGCAACTACCATAATAACATTCTGTTGGCTAATGACAAGGCTCAACGTTAACCCAAATTATGGAAATCAATAATAACTGAACTTGTAACCGTTTTGTTGCAAAGCCAAATCTTATGGTGAAATTAGATCTTGTGTTTGTTGAGCTAAGACCGAATTATTGTTGAATATAGCAATCGTAGCATCATAGCTAGAAGGCTAACAAACGTAAGAGTTATACCATGATTAACATTAGCCTCTCATTTATGGCATGGATAACGCGGTTATGCAAAGAGAACAGTTGCATACCTTCATCTTTTGCTCGTTTCTACACTTCTAATGGTTTTGACCTCTTTCTGCCCATCTCCTTCTGTTTGTCACTCGACAGTCAACATACTGTATTTCCCATCCCCGAACACGGTCACTGCCGACCGGGAGTTAAGACTAATTCACCTTGGTGACCGCCTACTCGTTTTGTATTGCCCTGTTTTATTAGCCCTTTCACACAATTAAAAGATGTGCAGGAATTATAAACCTGTAAATATAATGTTAGGAATAAAATGTGTGTTATTGGGAAGGAAGCTTAAGTGTGACTGACTTCGCTCAGTAATTGCAGAGTATTGCCCACTTGTGCATTGCAGATGAGAGACCCAGAGGTGAACGGTCCCCCGCGCCCCCTCCCCTTTGCCCTTCTCTCACAGCTTCTGTGCACTGGAACTTTTCAGCAGGGGCGCCTGCAGCCAAAGGGGGCGCCAATATGCCAATTTCCTACACAGTGATATGATAGATAGATAATAAAAACAATTTTAGATGATTTTTTTTCAAGCGCTCGTGAGGCCAAAAGCATGGCGCCCTTCACGAAATTGCGCCCTGGGCAATGGCCCACCTCGACCCCCCCAAGAACCGCTACTGACTGCATGTGTTTGTATGTATGTATGTATGTATGTATGTATGTATGTATGTATGTATGTATGTATGTATGTGTGTGTGTGTGTATGTACTGCATGTATGTATGTATGCATGCATGCATGCATGCATGCATGTATGTATGTATGTATGTATGTATGTATGTATGTATGTATGTATGTATGTATGTATGTGCTATGGAGATATGTATGTATGGATAGATGAATGTATGTAATGATGTACTGTATGTATGCATGCATGTACTGCATGTATTCTGAGCTTGATTTTGCGCACTCATAAACAGCATACATCTTAACCAGCCTTTTCTTCTTCTTTTAGCAGAACAACATATTCAAGACCACTTGGCCATCCTGATCTGGCCATATTTGGCACACATGATCTCCACTTGGCCTTGGTAGTGTTTACACTGAAACCCAATGAGTTGAAGCTCACCAGGAACAACAGTTCAGAATCTCAGGAACTCCTTCTTCCCATATAACCTCATGCAAAGTAATGTTTTTGTTGAAACAGTAAGACGGGAACAGCTATATATGTTTTCTTTAAAGAGAGCCCATGTTTATATTGGGCTGTTTGACGTGCCAGTTTGACCTGATGTAACACAGTGAACTCGTGGAAGTCATTGTGTTACAAAACTCTTTGTCTCTGGCTGAAGATGATTAAGCAACTGTCCGCGATTTGAGAGAGATGTGACGTGTAGTGCCTGAAAGGGATTCTGGGTTCACACTTTGTTAGGTCTGCTGTGTTTACATCAGTCAAAGAGTTTAGATGTAATATGTTTACCATTAAATCTATAATAAGTAAATAAACCTATGCCTCATTTATTTAACATTTCTTTTATTAAGCAGAGATAAATGAATGTAGTGCTCTCCTTCATTCGTAAGCCATGGCATAGATGTTTGATGCAGAGGAGGTGTACTGTGTTTACATGGGACACTGAATTTGCATGTAACATGTTTTCAAAAAATAATTTGGAATTAAGAAGCCACAATGAGCAAATTAGAAAGAATAGCTAAACGTTTTAAAGCCTTTGTTCCTCGGTTATCTAATTTGTCTTTCAGTAGGCGAAGGGGAGTAAGTGTGGCGCTCTCCCTCATTCATCACACATGGTCTAGATGCTTCAGAGGATCTTGTGGCGGGGGCGGTGGAGGTGGAGGTGGTGGTGGTGTGGGCGTGAAGAGACACCCCCATGGGCTTTTGCTCTGTTTACGCGAGGACATGCCCGGGCCTGCCCTGCCCTGCCCTTCTGACTGATGTGAGGCGAGGCCGCCTTGAGCAGGCGCCACGGGGTCCCATTCTGACCCAGCCTAGTCCCGGCCAGCGCCCAGAGCCCAGCGTCCAGCTCCCGGCGGTGCCTCCGTCTGTGGCATCATTCCTGAGGAACGCGGCGTGCCAGCACAGCGCAGAGCAGCGCAGCACAGCACAGTCCCGGCATGCCATGCCATGCCATGCCAGCCAGCCCCAGCTCCGCCGGTTCCAAAGCAGCTCTGTGTCTATTTCTGTTCCTGCTGCCTGCCTCTGAGCAGCACAGCAGCTGCTGCCGCTGCCATGTCTGAGCTTGCTGGACGCGAGGCAAAAAGCGCTGAGGCGGCGTGTTATTTTTGGGCTTGTGGTGCCCAGGGGGGTGGGGTGGGGTGGGGTGGGGAGGGGAAGAGGCTGGTGGTTGGATAGAGTGTGTGTGTGTGTTTGTATGTGTGTGTCAGGGGAGGAGGTTGTTGCTGGGAAGTCAGGCAGGTCATCTTACACCCCAACCTACACCCCACACCCCCTCACTCAAGAGCACCCCAACCCCTTGCCCCATACTTTCCATCACCCCCTAGGAGGATCTACCCAGGGATTACACTCAAAGGTATGTAGGTATGTGTGTGCATACATTAGGATGCATGTGTGTGAGTGTGTGCATGCACGCGCATGTGTGTGTGTGAGAGTGTGCATGTGCGTGTGTCTGTGTCTGTATGTGTGTGTATTGTTGGTGTGTGTGTGTGTGTGCGTGCGTGGGTGTGTGTATGTGTGTATTGTTGGGGAGTGTGTGTGTGTGTGAATATGCAATGAAGAGGCCAGCAGAATGGCATTCCAGCAATGGCAGGCAGTGGCATGGCTGTGGGTGTAGAGGATTTACATGAAGCGTGTCATATCCTATTGCCAGTGATATTTGTAGCACTGGTGTATCAAGACAAGAAGTATGAAGCGTCAAAGTCATACTTGTCCCAGCTATTTGCGGAGCACACCAGCCACTTACCTAATGGCAAGGTCCATTTTCAGAGCTGGAACAAAGGTCTTTCAACTGCATCCAAAATGTCAATTATAAACCCACACAAAGAACACATGAATGGGTACTTATTCATGCATCTGGTAACTATGAAATGTTTGTTCATTGAGCCATATGGTTATTACACTTGTGAATTATACTAATATGCTCCCAAGTTAAGGCTATGGAATTCTGCAATATAACCATCTAAATATTGTATATCTATATACATGGGCATATTCATATTTATGTCCTTATCGATCACTGGCATTTTGACCAAATTTTGACACATTTTTGAAACACAGTAATATTATGTTAACATGTGCCCTTCAAATCTTGTACGTTTTTAAACAGGGGAATTTATTCCGCCACCTTGTAAGTGGGTCTTCCTAGGCCGGCAGAATGTGACATTGAATTCATTATAAAATCTGCATGTGAATTGCTTCATTAATCATCTTTGCTGAGGTTTATGCTTGGTGTAATGCTGTAATGTGCTCTCAGATTCCCTAGCTCATACCATAATGAGTTCTTATGTCTGAGGATACTGAGGAACGTATGTGCACACACACACACTAACACACTAACACACACACACACACACACACACTAACACACTAACACACACACACACACACACACACAGACACACACACACACACCACATACAAGTACACACACACACACACACACACACACACACATGCACACACTCACACACACACACACACACACACACACCACACATACAAGTACACACACAGACACACACACACACACACACACATGGGGGGGCTTCATCGCAGTGCCCTCTTCTAGAGGTGATTTGACAACAACAATTCATAACATGGCAATAATGATTCTTAATAATTTTGTCTCATTATTTTGATTAACATTTAAAGGCTGGAGGAGGCCTCTCTTGGAGTGCGGCTGAAGGCAAACACAAACCCGGTGATGTTAATTGAACAAGCCGCATGAGCAGGGGAGGAGTAATTAATCAGCTTTCGCGTTCCTAGCCTGAGCTCTGCCGACGTCTTCCTGCGTCAATCAATTTCACGCAGCTGTTGTTAAGAAAACATGTTTTTTTTTTTCCTTTTCATTTTCTTCTGTGGATGTGCTCCAGATTAGCCTACACAGTTGTCATCGCGCATTAACACAAATCACGGCGTGTACGTACGCAGTGTACCCCAGTACACCAGCTCGGGTGAACTTGGAGTGCTGCTAAACACATGACCCCTGCATGCTGCCCCTGCCTGGTGTGGCTGTGCCATGCTATTTCGGTCCCCTTGCTTGTGACACCCCTTATCACGAAGACCAAAGGGATCCCCCTCAGCCCCGTTTGGGCATAATGCTTCCCTCACGCTCCCTTGGGTCAACACAGGGGGAGATTGTTGACGAGGGAACAAAGGGGTTGTTTGGAATGACATTACATTTTACAGCTGCCAGGATACAACTTCAGAAGGGGCGGGGGGGATGGCAAACAATCAAACGTCTTTGTTCTCACAAATAGAGCACAGCATTGTTAGGTGGCCGATCGGAGTGATGTCACCGCCACAAGGGCCACCTGTTTGTGACCCAAAGGCTGGCCTGCCTGTGGCGCCTAGCAACAGCACTGCATGGAGGAGATGGCAGGTACAGAGAATTTATGCATCTGCTTTAAAGGAGAACTTAGGTGTAAAATGAAAATTGGCATGTTAAAACATCATACCGAGTTGGTATGTGTACGGAGGAGCAAAATTGATTTAGCCTGTTGCATTCAGAGTTTAACTATTTTTTATCGTTTGTCCCAGAACGCTAACAATGGAAGTGGTAGGTGCCCTTAGACAAAGCATGACGGCTATGCTATTTTTAAACCATTAAAACAGCTCGAAGAAACTCCACACTCCATCGGTAGTACAACAAAGGCCCTGACATTAAAAACGAGGCACTGAGAACTTTGTAAGTGTACACAACATTTAGTAATAAAACAGTTTTGACAAGCAGTACCTTGCTGTAGTTTCTCGTCGCTGCCATGATGAAAGTCTGCACAGGTCGATTGACGAACACGAACCAGCAGGAAGAATAGGAGGAGAGGTAGTACAATCAACTTGTTTGGACTTTCATCATGGCGGCAACGAGAAACAACTGCAAATGACTGCATGTAAGAACAGCTTTTTAAATAAACGTTGTGTACATTTACAATATTCTCAGTGGTTCGTTTTGAATGCCAGAGCCTTTGTTGTACTACCAATGGAATGTGGAGTTTCTTTGAGCTGTTTTAATGGTTTAAAAATAGCGTAGTCGTCATGCTTCGTCTAAGGGCACCTACCACTTCCATTGTTAGCCTTCTGGGTCAAACTATAAAAAATTGTTAAACTCTGAATGCAACAGCCTAAATCAAATTTTCTCCTCAGTACACATACCAACTCGGTATGATGTTTTAACATGCCAATTTTCATTTTACACCGAAGTTCTCCTTTAAGAATACATACTAGTACAGGCATACAGACACAGACACAGACGAACAAACACACACACACACACACTTACACACACACACAACACAGACAGAGACACCTATATACAAACCAAGAACTGTGGCACTGGATGGATTCATTACTTTTTCAGTGTCTTATTCTGATAGCATAGCAGACGGTGATGTAAGAGTTTGCTGATGCATCTGAAACTATGACATCCGAGTCTCTGGAAGCTTCCAGATCCCCTCCAGCGCTAGCATTCGTCACCGCGCCTCCTGACAGGCCAGCGCTCTCCTGTTTCTGCAAAGCTCAGGGCTCAGACTGTCCCTTCCAACTGTTATCGACCCAGACAGGGCACACACATACACACATACACATACACATACACATACACACACACACAGACACACACACGCACACACAGACACACACTGTCTCCCATAGACTCGAGCTGACAGGCCCGCCGGCAGCTATGGCACAGATACGGCATCTACTCTCTCCTCTGACACTGCAGACAGCTTATGCTGATCTGGTCTCGGAGTGCAAGTCAAGGAGCGAGAACAGCATCTTGCCTGGTGAAAATAACAAGAGAGAGGGAAAGCGAAAGCAAGAGGGGGAGAGACAGAGTGTGTGTTCCTGTATGTGTATGTATAAAAGAGAGAGAAACAGGATAGAAACAGGGAGATGGGGTCTGTTTGATTACCTGTGTGTGTATGTGTGAGAGAGAGACATAGAGAGATGAAAGAGATAGAGAGAATGGAATAAGAAAGAAAGAAATAAAAGAAGGAAAGAAAGAAAGAAAGAAAGAAAGATGAAGGGAGAGAAAAAAGAAGAGGAAAGAACAGTACAGAATCCACAGCGTGAGCCCCCACAGCCTGCTGAGATAATGACACTTATATAATCCGAGTGATGAATGCATCAGATTTTGGCCCGCGCCTCCTCCTCCTCCTCCGCCTCCAAACCCCCGATGGATAAAATGAGCTAAAACAGCCTCCATCAATATAGATGGACTGCAGAGACCAGGCAGCCACCTCAGCGATCATTCATCTTCCAACTGTAAAACCCGTTATAGAGCTTGGGCAACAGGAAGAGGTGGACTCTTCAGATGGGGTATATTTTTGGCCATCCCGCACCTAACCTCGCCCACCAGCGATTTCAGAGGGAGTTACGTAAAGCCCCACACTTGTGACTTCTAAATAGTAACAATGGTAACCAAGTAGCATCATCAAAAAACAAACCAAACAAACAGCAGTGAGACAACAGGACATTTCATTTTGGGTGGGATGTTGTTGTTGTGCAAAGAGACACCAGCAGTGACTCTTTAACCCTCCAGCCTCGGAAGGCTCTGTTCCCTGGCAAATGTAATGAAAATCGTTTTCATTCAATTACTAATGTGTCCCCCGTTTACCCTCGGTCGCGTTGTCTGGCTTATCCAACACAACCTGATTAAAAAGCGAGGGAGGGAAAGACTGGAGGAGAAGAATATGACTCACAGCACTATGGGGGTGGGGGTAAGGGGTCGGGGGGAGTGGGGGTAGGATATGGTACTAAATATTTGTCAGCAGGGTGTTTGCTCTTGGACACAAGGTCCTGGCCGATACATTCTCGAGCCGTCAGGCTCGACACCACACGCCGTCACCATCACTGTCATCCTCAGAGATCTCCTGCAATGTTTGCTTCAGTCTGTCAACCATTAGCCGAATGTGGAGATAATGTTCGTGGAACCGTTCCCCAAACGTTCCCCAAATCAGGAGATAATGTTCTTGGAATCCTAACTCAAATTTGGTGATAATGTTCACGGAAGGACATGGCAGATAATGACACACTACTCAGCTGGTGTGACTGCGTTTGTGAAGTTTGTTAGGGATGCTTGCTTGGGGTAAAGTGTGATAAAGCACAGCATTCTGGTTCCTCTTTGATCAGAGACTTTGATGGCCCTCGAGTTTCCCTGTCAGACACGGCTCTACTGAACGACGAAAATGAGTCTAGGCGTGTAACACCTTGTGCTGAAGGCTCAAGGCTCAAGGCGGGCTTGTCTGGATGGCTGGCTGGCCTTATAACGAGGTGCTGGGTGTAGTAAACAAGCTGGTTTAAACCAAGAGAATGTTGCCTCCCAAAATAGCCAGGAGTCTTGCTTGGGGGTAGCTATGGTAACCCATGCCTGTTGGTCCAAACACAAACACTTCTGTTTCCTGTTGTCCCGGCTCCTGGTCTAATCTTCCTCCTCATCTTCCGCCTGTTAAGGTCCATCTACATTAGGAAATGTGTGACTGCACAAAGTTAGATGTAAGATGTAAGCATGTCTACTTCTGGTGCAAAACACATCTACTATCTTTGGTTTCTTCCCACTGGCTCTAATCATGTATGTGAAACTCTTGGTTTCTGGAGCAGTTGCTGGTTTGAAGTCATGTAATTAACTCCGGGGGGTGAGATATCATACAATAGATTAATCCTCAGCTGGTTCTGAGCACATTCACATTTAGATCTTGCATCATGCAATATTCAATTTCCAAGAGATTAATGTAAAATTCATTATAAGCTGCTGTGGGCTTGTGTTCCCCCCTTTGCTACTAATTTTAAATAGTACCCTCAGTGAATGGATTACAGCCAAATTGCGCTTCCACGTGATAAGCGATGGCATGCATAAATCATAGAGAGGATTACATGAGGTTGCTGTCAGGTTAGTTGACTGTGACCGGCGATGACTCACAGTTTTGAGAGTGCTTTATAAATGTCACTGTATAAATAGACATCATGGCAGCATTATCACAAGAGCTATATACAGTACACGGGTTGCCTCAACCTCTACACTCTGTGTCAGAATTAGGGATACACAGTACCCTTCATGAAGATCAAAGTCAAGTTAAAAAAAAAAGCCATGCCAATTCTCATGCACATCACAAACAGTGTTAGCATATGCTCGTCACACCAACTGTGCAAACAGACACTGGTGTTTGGGGGTGGTCTGTGCAGTGATGGCTTGGTTCTCCTCGCTGCTGTGTGATGGTGCTCTGGGTGCTGTCGGAAGATGGGGTTTGATCAGTGTTGGAAGTGACAGCTCAGGGAGACGGGGAGCGGGGCCCCAGCACGAGCTGCTTCCTGTCTCTGGGGGAAGAATACAGTCAGGAAACATCCTCACCAAGGGCTTACATAATGGGGAAAGACAACTCTATTTGTCTGGTCAGGAAGGTAGCAACTGAAGGTAGCAACTAGCAGGAATGTCAAAGATATTTTGGTCTGTGAAGACCATTGCTCATGTCTATTCTCTGCCCTCTGTCAGAGTAGGTTGCTATCCAGTATAGTCTGACTAAATAAAGTTCAGAGCTTAAACTGTTCTCTGCTGAGGCACAGGTGTCATTGGGTGCACGTGAAGTCAAGTGACAGGAAAAGTAGGCATGTAAATTTAACATTAAGGCTAAGCTACTCTCAGCTGTGAAATAATCACTAAATGTCTCACACAGACTGAAGCCTTTTCTCCAAGCAGCCAAAGCTACGGAACATGTCCTCACAGAGCTAATGAAAGAGAAGGATGAGAAGACACACAGAAGCTAAAGAAAGAGCTAGAAAGAAACACAACAGAGGAGACAGGGCACAGAAGACTGTGGAAATTTGGAGAGGGAGAGCAAAAAAAAAGAAAAGAGTAGAGAAGAGAAGAAAAAAATGAGAGAGAATGAGCAAGAAAGAAATAGTTTCGGATTGCGGCGTTACCTGAGGCATAGATGTGAGCCTCATTACCCGGGCTCGGCCCTCTTTGATGTCGCGGCACCACAGCTCTCTAAGGGGTGTTGGTGGTGGAGGGAGAGAGCTGAAATGATTCTAATTAAACAATGGAGCCTGAGTTGTCCTGAAGAAAGGGGTCTTTGAGCAGCCAGTCAATGACCCATTTAAAGAGACAAGCCTCCCCTGAATATCCTGCAGCCCAGGCGAAGGCCCAGCAGTCTTTGCCTGCAGCACTCTCTCTCTCTCTCCTCCTGATATTAGGGAGGTGCCCCAGAAATGTGGCTTGGCCTCTTACTGCACCCAGTTAATATGGGCCAAATGCAGGTTAACTAAAGCACTAATTATAGGAAACTTTATAAAATAGATCATTTTCATCCACAATAGCCTCGTGTTTGGCTAATTCTTGTTCAAAGCCATTATAAAATACTCTGCTAACCTTGTATGCCAGTGCATAACATTCCATATTATGTTATAACTAAATGTGCTTTCTAATTACATGTCACTATCTTACTTTAACCGTTTAAAATATTACATGATATTCTCCACATAATATAATTTGATGGTTTTAACTTAAATCTTTTTTTATTTGGTGGGAATAAGATGTGATGTAACATGGTAAAAAGTAGGCTTTTTAGTGAGACACTGTAGCCATCCTGCCACGAAGTCTGTCTGGCAGGATGTCGGCTTCCTAGACAGTGTGTTATTATTAGAGAATAAAACCAGCTATTCTCAAGGTCATGCCCAGGGCCTGCTGTGTCCTTTGAAGTCATGGCTAGATGTGACTTGTTTAACTTTAGGGAATGGTAAAAATAATTTGATTTCTGCTCCATAGTCTTGTTTTTTTTCCTTGTGAGCAAATTACAGATATTTTTAAACCCATATTAAGACCACAGTTATAGTCTATTGTAGCTAAATACAGTTTTAGACTATTATACAGCTGTTGGAAAGGGTGAAATGTTTTAGCCCGTGCTGTCTTTATAATATACATTTCATCAAAAAGGGTTATAAAATGACTAATATATTATTTATACATCATTTTACACAGCTCCATGTCCATAGTGCCAGCTGTGCTGAAGTCTACAGACTGTCTGCAAACACTGGGATGGTGTATATGTTGCATGGTATTACAGATGATATTTTAAGAGAAGATGAGCATGACTTCAGGGCATAAATCAGGACTGCCCTTGCCTTTCCCCTAGGTTACTAGGACACTAAATCATTTCTATCTGTTTCTTTTCCACAACATTTGTCAGCAGGGCTACTACCTATTGTTAGCATTTAGCTCATGAAGATTGTGATGATATTATGGCATTCTGGGTTGGGTGAAGTTCAGGTGTAGAATTGAAAGCCCTTGGAAGTCTTCCAATTTACCAACATTTGCTTCACTGTACGTGATTTAATTGTTGTAGGTTATATCAATCAAGTGTGTCATGTTAGTTAAGAATAGCCTGGCTGGCTTTGGTTGGTTGGCCATTCTGGCACAAAGATGGTGGTGGTGGAAAGCAGTAGTATTAGTGGTAACACAGGAGCATGACTGAGACACCTGATCGCATACCAACCAGGCACTGTACATGGTTGACCTATTTTTCACTAATAGAAACATTTGATCTCCTAAATAAAGGAAGAAGAAATATGCATGAGGTCCTGCATGCATGACATCACTGGGCAGCGTGTGGAAAGGAGGAAGCAGCATGTTTAAAGAGCAGAGGCAAAAAATCTAAAGCTGAAAGACAGAAGAAAAAAAAACACGAGAAGTGCAGCAACATTTGTTTTTGTTTCTTGAAATTCTGGATTTCTAACTGAAAAAAACAAAACAAAAATGATGCATGTTTACGTACTTATCAAATGTTCTTGTTTATCACGTAAGTTTACATGCACGTGTCTGATGGGGAGGAAAAGCTGGTGATAATCATCTGTGGAGATGATGTCGACAGCATGACAGATAAGATGTTCCTGTGAGTTTTCGTTGCCTGTGCAAGCAGCTGGTTATATCTTTCAGTTTGTTGCAGCCTCTCAAACTCTCATGCAACGTAAACTGAAGGAGTAGTCCTTGATTTTATAAAACACTGTTGTTACTTGAGCAAGTATCCAGTCGGGCATAATTTTCCCTGCAGTGCTCTGTGAGCAATGTTGTTGATTTGTTAAAATTGTGTTGTTGTTTATCGTGGCTCCTACATATGACTACAATATATCGTAAAGTATATGAGTCCAAACGCATAGAACATACAGCGTGTGCACTGTGAGAAGACTTGCTGAGTTTGAGAAAAGTGTTTTGAATTGTAATTATAGACATAACCTTTAACTAAGGTCATCAGGGGCCACACAATCTGGGCAAGACTAAAAATGGATGAAATAGTCCCACAGTCTCCTGATGGTTAATCTCTGTTAGCAAGCCAAATCCTCTGTCCTCATTCAGCAAACAGGTGTTAGAAGTTACTCTCTCTCTCCCTCTCTCTATCTCTGTCTCTCTATCACACTCTCTCTGAACTTATCGGTATCTGCACACTACAACACTGGACTGCCGGTTTGTATGGTCACATGACCACTAATCTGGACAAAGCCTACCCAGCTCTGACTGGCAACAGATAAGCTCAGCGTGTGGTTGGTCGATTGGGCTGTGACTGTGCTGGAAAAAGCCACTTGTTGACCATCAGGGAGGCAGGCAGACATGGGGGCAGGCAGGAAGGCAGGCCAGGACACCCCTGTCACTAGTCGGTCTCTAAGCCCTTGTGTACACACACACACACACATACAAAGAGGAGGGGCGGGCTGGGCAGTCTGAACCCATTGACTGTTTGTCACCAGTGTTTGCGTAATGGGTTTATGACCCGCACTGTGAGTCACCAGCCGCGCTATTGTAAACATTAGCCCTGTGGCCAGCCATCGGGTGATTAAGAGTGTGTGTGTGTGTGTGTGCGTGTGTGTGTGTGTGTGTGTGTGTGTGTGTGTCTGTGTGTGTGTGAGTGAGCTTTTACGTGTTTTATGTATGCTTATGTGTATGTGTGTGTGTGTACTTTGCGCATGTGTGCGTGCCTGTATGTGTGTGTATACTATTCAGAACAAGGAGGCTTAACAGGTTTAAATGTTTACCCCAATCGCGCTGTTCTGCCTCCCTTTGTCATTCAAGCAAAGGTGACTGAGTTATTGCCTTGTGCTCAGGTTGCATTGCTGGTGCGTCATCGGAGATAAGCGGGGACAGTAAAACGCCTGTCCATTCTGGCGAGGTACACAGAGTCGTTAGTGAAATCACATGACCAGCCTATTGACCGGCACCCTCCACATATTAACCCTGCACAGATAAACGAGGGTGACAGGCCTGTGAGAAAAGCCCCGACTACCTGGGGCCCATTGTGTGACGATCGCAATACTTCATCTTATCGCCCCCCCCCCCCCCCCCAACACCCCCAACACCCCCACCTGCCGGTACAGGACTACGCAACTGTGGTGTGAGATTTATCATGCTGGCCAGGCCACAGGCTGAACCGACTCTAAACAAAAGTCCCTTTTCCACTGCCTAGTACCAGCTCAACTCATCTCGGCTCAACTCGGTTTTAGTACCGGGTGTATTGTTTTCCACTGGCATAAAAAGCATCCGTTAATGTATCTGGGTGCTATAGCAACGCTGCGGTAAACTACACTGACGTTATTAACGCCTCCTGATATATGCTCTCATTTCTTGTTGCCCTGTCTAACTCCCGCTGTATTTTATCCTCCCCGATTATAGATAATAAGGTGGAAACCTCGTCCACTGACCACAGTATAGATTTGCGGTCTGACATTTCAATATATAGCCTAATTTTGTAACGACGAGTAAACTTGAGCTAAGCTGGCCAAGGTTTTTAAAAGTGCCAGGCTTGTTGTCAGTGGCAACATAACATAACGTCATCGTTTAGTATCGCTTCAGCACGCTTGGAACCTCGACAGAAGTGATACCAAAAGTAGTACCATTTACCAGGTACCATATACCATTTTTTGGCAGTCGAAAAGTAAAAAAATCGAGTTGAGCCGAAATGAGTTGAGCTGGTACTAGGCAGTGGAAAAGGGACTAAACAGACCGCTTTGCTGATATCTGGCCTTGACTGGATCGATATGTCTAAAAAGTGCAGCTCCACTGAATGCAGGGCCTGTCAAGGCCAATCGCTACTTTGCAGGTGGAAAAAAAACGGCTATATCTGAGAAACGAGAGGTGAACATAGAGAGAGATAAAGAAAGAGAAAGAAAGACTGGGGAGAGAGAGAAAGAGAGAGAGAGAGAGAGAGGCAGAGAGAGATGGAAAAAAAGAAAGAACTAAAGGCGTGACAGAGATTAAAAAAAGGACAGGAGGAAGTGAAGTCAAGCAACACTGGGTGAAGGGGGAGAAATAAAAACAGGTGGGCCGGTGGGAGTGTGACTCCAGAGTGTGGTCAACCACTGAAAAGCAGAAGAAAGGAGGCCTACCAGGAGGCAGGCCAGCAGAGTCATGTGGCGTGAGTGAGGCGATGTTGACACGATCTTGCAGATAAGTGGAACAGGCGTAAACGGATGAGCAAGAGCTGAAACAGAGGCCTGCTTGGCTCTGACTTCACCAGTCATCTGTTGAAGTCCAGAAAGTGAGTTCAGAGTATCAGCACGTTCACACTGAAAGACTGCATGTTTACTTTTTGCTGAACAGTGACAAGTTTATTTTTGACTATTTCTGTTCTCTCTCTCTCTGTCTGTCTCTCTCGCTCTCTTCCTCTCTCTCTCTCTCTCTCTCCCTCTCTCTCTTTCAGCTCATACCCTGACTCTTCAGCCCCTGCACAAACAGAGGCACTGTGAGCATGGCGAGGTGTCATGGTGCTGCCGGCTTTCTCAGCTGTGTGCGACCCTCCAGAGCGCCCGGACGACCCTACACGGCCCTACACGGCCCTACACGGCCCTACACGGCCCTACACGGCCCTACACGGCCCTACACGGCCCTACACGGCCCTACACGGCCTTTCTATTCACCCTGCACACGCTGTCTGTGCCATGCTCTATGCCGACACACGCGGGGGGCTGCGTCCGTAGGCCAAAGTCATAACTGTCTGCGACTGGAGCTCACACATGTGTGGGGGGTATAGGGGGTGGGTGTGGTTCTGATGCAGTTCACCACCGCCGGGTGTATGAGGTCAAGTAAGTGCTTGCCTTCGGATTCTCTAAATCGTGCCTTGACAAATGCGAAACCAACAAGCTACCCTTGCTAAAGTCGTGGTCAACACACCATGCCAACCCCCCCGACCCCCCAAAGTCTCCCAACCCCTAACCCACCCAACCCCACCCCAACCCCCCTCATCTGTTTCAGCCCCTGCACCGCTTGGGGTCCGAGCAGCAGGAGAGCGCCAGCTGCACTCGTGCCTGTGTGTGTGTGTGTGTTGTTGTTGGTATGTGTGTGTGGGTGTGTGTGTTATTTGAAGGCGGGCTCTTGTCAAGGGCACAGGCGGAGACGGAAGCATGCGACGTGGCTCGAATTCAAACTCGGAATCTGCAACGCCCCTGTCAACGCTGCCAAGCCCCCCCACCCCCCACCCCCTCAACCTCCCCCACCCTCACTCCCACCCCTCCACACCAACCCCTACACCCCTCTCCTCCTCATCCTCCTTTGATTTCTCTCATCTGAATATTGCAGAGAGCTACGTTTTTCCACTCATCTCTCATCTCTGTGTTTATTTCACACAGAGTAAAAAAAGAAACAGCGGGGAATAAAAGAGAAAAACTACTAGTGCTGATATATGCACCTTTGTAGCAGCACGGACAGAGAAGGCTGCAGGCTGTGTGAATAAATGAATGAGCAAAAGTCAGTGCAGCAAAGGGTCATGGGATGCTCATCCATTTTACAGTTTGGACAGAGAGGCCCGTGGGTTGGGCCAATGGTGGTGGTGTGTTACCAGGCACACAGCAGCTCGGTCACCTATTGCACCCATGCGGAGGCGAGACGCCGACAAAATCAAACGTCCCCATGGATCTGCCCACGGATCCGGCAATGGCCAGTGGCACTGGAGTTAGTTCCAGTCGGAGACAGTGGGAGATTTGCATCGCGACACAACGGATGTTTCTGCGCCGGCCGCATAACATCTCAGCCATCTGAAATTTCAACGCCAAAGCGAGGTGTGCTTTTGCAAGCGACAATATCAGCATGCTTTGTGTCGCAAAGACTCATTTGACTTAGATAAACATGAGTGAACATGAGTACGAGATATGCTGGGGATTAGGTCACACCTGAAGTACAGTTACACAACCAACTGTCAATGAGCTCATTATAGTAAATATCAACAACATTTCAATGTAGAATCTAATGGCTAAAACTTGTGAAACACGTTAGTTTCACTATTTTCTTCCTCACGAGCAAGTAGTAGTTATGCCACAGTAAGACTCAACTATACCAATAAATACGTTTTTTTTTCCATGAAATATTTTCCGAGTCTGCTCAGTGCCACATGATTTCATCATGGCCCGCCCGCGGCTGTGTTGGTTAGGTTGGAGGCAGCTCCTAATGCAAGTCCAAACTCTTCGCAAGTAGCCACAGGCAGCGTGAGCTGAAATATAGTGTCCCTCAGCACAAATAAGCCCACCTGTATTATTCACTCTGCTTGAAATGCGCAATATGAATATACCCTAATGCAATCGCTGACCAAGTTTGAGTCGATCACCAAAACTTGAGCGAAAGCATTATGACTTCATAGCTATGCATCACAAGCACTTTGCGCAGTGCGTGGCTTGTCGCATGGGAACCTGAGGGGTAGATCATTTTCCTATCATATTTGACAGCTGGTTATGACAAAGTGTCTAAATCCTATTAGCTATGCTCCTGTACTTTCTGTTGCTTTCTGCTTTAAATTGAAGAAAATTTAGAAAGAACATTATACCACTTTGCTGTTCTCCCCCTCTCTCTCTCACACACACACACACACACATCTCCTGTTCCAGGTCCCAGCTAGATAATTCCAGACTGATTGTAGTGTCAGATGTGACGCAGTGCTAGGACACTCTGGGGACATGGAAGGAGTGGTCTGAGAGTGGATAAAAAAGGAGTGTGGTGTTTGTTTGATGAGTTGATCAAGACTCGCCCTTCCTCCAAAGACTGGACTAGGATGAAGCAGTCTAGTAGAGGTGGATAAACCAGCGTAAGCCAATTGCTTTCAGCTTATGAGGTAGCACGACTCGACTCTGAAAGCATGGTCAGGCTCACTGTCCATGACTCATCACTTTGCCATTGTCCTGGTAGATGTTGTTTGGACGTGTACAGAAATGTGAAACTGGTTCTGCCACACACACACACACACACACACACACACACATACACACACACTCTCTCTCTCTCTCTCTCTCTCTCTCTCTTTGCCAGCACTTGATGAATCGGTCTGTGAGAAACACACTGCAGAAAGATATCCTTCATCATGACTCCATGGCTCCTCTTGTCATACCGTTTTGGGGCCAACTGTAACGTTGCCACGCTCCCCTCAACATACCACTGGACCAGAGTCATGCTGTCAGGTTGCATAACTGCACAGCCCAAAATCGCACTGACACAGTTATTGTAGGCTGAAGTGCAGGTGCAACAGTTAAGAGCCTTTGAGGTAATCCTTCAACTGAATTTAGCTTTTCTTCAGGCAACTCAAAGCAAAAACAACAAAGAGGTACCAAACATGGAGCAACTTTCTTTAAAAGAAATGACAGTTTATTGTGACAAAAAGCAGAACTGTGTCGATATTTTTCCTGTCAGTTTTGTTTTGATGCTGTTCCAAAAATGTGACTTTATCACGCTATTGTTGAAGGAGCAAAAGCACAAAACAATGACAGGCAGATGAAAAAAAAAAGACTTCCTGGTAGTGCCACCAACTGCCTCTGAAGCAGAAGGAAACCCAGGCTGACAATGACTGTAACCGAAATCTGTGAGGCCATGGCAGAAGTGTCACAGGAAAAAGGGGCTCGGTGAGAACTGGCATGCCGACACGTTCACACAAAGGCACGCATTCACAAAGCGCCTGCAGCGTGTAGCCATTTTTGTTTTTCTTTTTCGTCCCCTCCTCCTCCTCCTCCTCCTTATCGACCACGTGTGTCACACCCACTATTGTTTAAGTGAATTCCTCAACTGACACAGATCAAATCAGCGTGGTGCTGTCTCATGCGGTTGTTTCTGATGTTGGTGTGACTCATTAGGATTGGATATGAGACACAAAGCACTTCGTGTTTGGTATTAACCGTGCGGTAATGCTAAGTTCAGTGAGTTCAACCTCCTTTGAAATTAGTTTTTCCAACTGACTCATTTTTGATGTGATTGGGTTCTCTTTTTTTCCGGGGGACTAATGATTTGTTTTGGAACACATGTCAATGCTGTGTGCCACCGTGTAACAACACATGATTGTAGATCATTTCCACATCATTAATCAGAATGATTTGTGGGACAGTGAAACATTTTTGCAACAATCTTGTATCACAACAGCGGCACACGAAACCGCAGAAGAATGTAAAAGCGCTGCGAGAAACGGGAAGTCTGGAGAGGAAGGATACTTGGCAGCGTATCTGGCCACCCTCAACGTCAACTACCACTTCCCCCACCCCCAGCAGTCATATGACAGCGCTGTTAGCAGAACATTTGTCATGATGTGGTTTTGTAACCGACTGTAGCTCTCCCCTCCCCTCCCTGCCCCACAGACAACAGTTCCTGAGGTTGTAGTAACAGTAACAACATGCCGCGCTGTGCAACGCAACGCAGCGCAACGCACATGCTCCTGATTAGGCTGTGGCCTAGACAGTGCAAAAAAACAGTCATTTACTTCGCTTTTCATTGGTATGCTGGCTGTTTAGCCCCTGTGTATGTGTGTGTGTTGTTGTGCTTGTGTGTGTGTGTGGTGTGTGTGTGTGCATGTATGTGTAGGCTTATACTTGTATGTGTGTGTGTTGTTTTGCTTGTGTGTGTGTGTGTGTGCTTGTGTGTGTGTGTGTGTGTGTGTGTGTGTGTGTGTGCTTGTGTGTGTGTGTATGTGTGTGCTTGTATGTGTGTGTGTTCTTGTGCTTTTGTGTGTGTGTGTGTGTGTGTGTGTGTGTATGTGTGTCCATAGCAAATCGATTTGTGATTCTATCTGTGTTGGGAGAATAGCAAGGCAAAGAAGCAATGAAGAAGGGGAGGACTGTGTGTGTGTGTGTGTAAGTGCTTTTGTTTGTGCAGGTGCTCCCTGAGTGTTTGTCATTTTTAACAGGGTAGGGGGAGATGGGAGGAACACCACACCCCCCCTCCACCACCCCCCCCCCACCACCACCACCACCTCCTCCCGAGACCCCCTCCCCGGAAGATGATCTACGGTGTTGACTCAGGCCCCGTCCACACGACAACGCTCCTGGATTTTTTTCTTTGCGGGTAAAAAAAAAAGTCGCGTCCACACGACAACGGAGCAGTAAATATTTATGTCCACACGGGAACGTTTTCATTGCGTTGTCATTGCAGAAGGTGTGCTGTCCTAGCTTGAGGGGCATGATCAGAAGCGCAATGATTCACTTTAAACATGTAATATATGTTGATTTTAGCAATGTGTGTTCTAGTTTAGATGGGTCGGATGCAGCGACAGTTGCCCTATTTAAAAAGCATAACGTGAAAAGTGTTTGCTGGGCTGAACTAGCGATGTATACAAAAAACATCCTATAGTTCAATGTCAGAAGGTAGAAACAGTTGCATTACACAAAGCCTACACTGCAAACGATGTTTACCCCAAAGTATCCCACAACAACCTGTTTGTAAAAGTTTGACGCTGTTGTGAGATGTCACGTCGTTAAATTGACCCATTTAAGCGATACGGAGCAGAACATGAAAAAATAGAAGGAGCTGCAAATAAACTTGAGACAACTGCGCAATTATTCGCTTAAAACACGTCATATGTTGATTTTAGCAATGCGTGTTGTTACTGAGGGGAGCTGAAAGCAGCGACAGTTGCTCTTTAATTAAGAATAATGAAAGCCTACAAGAAGTAGCCATACAGACAATTTAATGGCAAAGGATAGAAACAATTGCACAACAGCCAGCCTACACTACAAGCTAATCAAATCACAATTTATTCGACAGCAACCAGTTTGTAAAAGTTTGAAGTTGTTATATGTGCAGCACAAGGTGAATGGGCGACGATGTCATCGTTTTCAAAAGGTTGCGTTTTGCCTGTCCACACGAGAACAAAACGGCGGCATTGTCAGACTTTCTCACTTTGGAACCCGTTTTCGGTCACCCAAAACGCCGGCGCCGTGTGGACGGAAGGCCAAAACGCAAACAAACTTCACCGTTTTGACCTGAAAACGTTGTCGTGTGGACGGGGCCTCAGGGAGCCTCAGTCCCTCTGATCTGATCTGGGGGTGTGCAATGGCTGCTCCTGTGGGGACAGAGGAAGGGAAGAGCCGCTCGGGTTAGATTCTAGGTCTAGGTTTCTGTTTCGCCCGCCGGAATAAACCAGCCGTCCAGGCGTCCCCTTTCACGCTTGCGCCACCAGCCAGCCCAGAGTGATGTTAAATGAGGCGCCGGATGACGAATGAAACTGTCGCACACACACACACACACATACACGCACACACATACACACTCATACACACACACACATACACACACACATACAATGTCACAAAACACACAACCCCCCCCCACACACACACACTCTCAAACACACACAGTCACACAGACTCACGCACACACACACACACAGACTCACGCACGCACACACACACACACACACACACAAACAAACTACCCCGTCCCCCCAACACACACACACACACACACAAACACACAGAAACACATACACTCACACACAAACACACGCTCAAACACAAACACCCCTCCCCACACAAACACACACACAAATGCCTGAGCAGGAGAATAGGAATGCCAGACATTCAGATGTCTGAAATGCTAACAGGACAGGTGGTTTGCTGCGTGTCTGGAAAACATGTGAACACATAGCCCTGCCAAAGGTTATGATTGAATCAGGCATGTTACTAATGCGACCCCATTTTGATACACAGCTGCCGTGGGTCTTGTTTTATAGGTCTTGTATGTCACTCAATCACGCAACTCTTCCTATTGCTGTTACAGCCCAAAGCGATCTGTACGGTCTGTATGTGTGATACACACACAGTCACACACATACACACACACACAGACACACACACACATATATACAAACACATATACACACACAGACACACACATATATACAAACACACACACACACACACACACACACACACACGTGCACGCACATACACACACCAGACACACATATATACACACCTACACACACACTCACATAGAAACACAAATATACACACAGACACACACACACACACACACACACAAATACACACACATACACAAACACACACACACACAAACACACACACACACTAACGCCTGGCAACAAGACTTGTAATCCTGTGATGTAGTCCATGTGTGTGTGTTGCAACACACCGCTGCCGTTTTCTTCCAGTAAATTGTTTTGCTGAATGCCTTTACAGGCTGGCCAAGGTTGCAGGCGCGTAGGCGGACCAAGCCTCCAGGCAGCCATGGGCCTTCTGGGGGCTGCCGCAGTACGCTCTGACTCAGGGATGCAAGTCCACGTGTCTGCCTGGCCTGCCGACACTCCAGGCCACAGGATGCCTGTTTGGCTGCCTGTTGATAGGGAACTGGGCTGTGAGGGGAGAGATTTGTCTTTGTGTTGTGTTTGGTGTGTGTGTGTGTGTGTGTTTGTGTGTGTGTGTGTGTGTGTGTGTGCGTGCATGTGTGTGTGTGTGTGGGTGTGTTTGGTGTGTGTGTGTATGTCTGTGTGTGTGTGTGTGTGTGTGTGTTTGGGTGTGTTTGGTGTGTGTGTGTGTGTTTTGTGTGTGTGTGTGTGCGAGTTTGGGTGTGTTTGTGTGTGTGTGGTGTGTATGTTTGTGTGTGTGTGTGTGTGTTTGTGTCTGTGTGTGTGTCTGTGTGTTTGTGTTGGGAAGCGGGGCCTTTTGATTTGTGGCTGGGGGAGCAAGCGTAACTCAGTATGTCACCTTGGTGTTTCAGGTGGACAGCTGTTGTATGCAGAAGCGCAGGCTAATTGGGGTGGTGGGTTGGGCTGGGTCGGGCTGTGGCGGTGGGGGAGCGGATTAGCCTGACCTTGTCGTCTGCAGCCATGCTGGATGAGCCCCTCTTCCTTGTCCCTCTAAGCGACATTGTTTCATCTGAGCCATCGAGAACGCGCTGTTCCAGAATTAATTACTACCCATGAAACGCTCTCCACACCGACACCACTGTGTGCCCGATTGATACTTATGTACGTTTTTTTTCCCCTTTTCTCTTTTTTTTTTGCCGAGGTGCATCACCATGGCGACCAGCTGCATTCTAGCACATGCTTCCACCTCCTGCCTCCCTGAAGTGTGCTGTTTCCATGGCAACCTGTGATTCGGACCACTCTCTCTCTTTTTGATGATGGCTCTTAGGAACTACACAAGCAGTCGAAGCCTTATGAAGAGAGGAGATGGAAGAGAGTGAGACAGAGAGAGAGAGAGAGAGAGTGAGACAGAGAGAGAGAGAGAGAGAGAGAGAGAGAGAAATGAGAATTCAGAATGTGCAGAAAGAGAATCATGTACGAGCACTCATCAACACTTCTTGGCATGGTAATTATAACTGTGAAAGCTGGCATAGCGAGTGAGAGGCTGTGCTTCCTGTCTTTTTTATCCTTTCACTGTACATACCTCTCGCCATGCCAAAGATGGCTTTTATTCATCTTGCTTCTCTCCTTTTTTACCTGATATTTATCAACAGAGCCTATGCTCACCTTATTTTGCTCTCTACTCTTAACCTTATTGTGGCTGAACTTGTGTCGAATGTTTTCCCCTCAGTAGACACCTTTCAGCTTTAAAAGGAGAGCGCTCGCCAGACATGCTGTCATGGCGCGCATTTGAATTCTTGTCTTCAGGGCTCCCTTGCCCGTCTGTTCTCCCCTTCAAACGCAACCAGCCCACCCCTCCCCCTCCCCCTCCCCCTCACACCCCTCTCAGTCTCTCACACGGAAGCATCCATCATGTTTGGGTAATCTTGTTGCATCAGCGCTGAGCAGTTTGTGGTTTTTGGCAGCCAGTTTCTCACTGGTGTTGTGCAACTTCCCTACAGCGAGTAACTGCTAAGGGCAGGCCTAACTGACGACAGGAGCGAAAAAAACGAAGGAAAAAAAAAGAAACAAACAAAGCCGTCACCATCTTGTTAGTGTATCTGCATTGGCGCTTTTTTTTATTTGACTCCCTTTTTTCTAAGTTTCTTTGTTTTTGCATAACGCCTGCACTGTCTTGCAGCCGTTCCTGCTGGGTGTCAGGTAGTGGCACGTTGTTGACATTCAGGAGCAGCTGCTCCTGACTGAAGCATGCAGGCCAGTGGAGGAGGAGGAGGAGGAGGAGGAGGGGACGGTGGTTGTTGGGGAGGGGTGGAGAGTGAGGAGAGGGAGGTGAAGGAGAATTTTTTTTCTTTCTTTTCTCTCTCCCTCTGGGTGGATGAGAAATAACTCTGGCACCAATAAGCAGATCAAAGAGATCAGACACGTAATCCCCCCATGAGTCAGAGGGAAACCAGCTTGGGGGGAGGCGTGTGTGTGTGTGTGTGTGTGCGTGTATGTGTGCGTGTGTGTGTGTGTGTGCATGTGTGTGTGTGGGGAGTTACAACCCTTCTTCATTTCATCACACAACCGCTGAAACTTCAAGGCACATCTGCTGCTAAGGGTTACTTTTCTCTCCTCCCTCCAACAGGGCTTGATTCTTTAGCTTCCTGTTCAGAGGGCATTTTTAGCGGTGACGTGGCAAACTAACGAGCAAACGAGCTTCGTTAAACGTGCACTAAAAAACCCCTGCTGTCTTTCACATTGGCCAGGCTCAAGGTTAACCTACAGCATCACACAACCACAAGTACAGATCCTCCAATCTCTCGCGCTCTCTCTCTCTTTCTCTCTCTCATTCATTCTCTCTCTCTCTCTAAATATGAGTGTCAATGGGAAGAGAGTTAACCTGAGTTTCTTACAAAAAATGCATACCCTTCTTACCCCACCCTGCCCTCTTCAAAAATATTAGGGGTACTTTCTCTAAAAATAGACTAAAACGGTGGTGGTTTGGGAGATGAACTGGAGCATGATAGGGCTGTGTGTGACTGATGAAATGTGTGTAAAATAGAAGGCAGCCCTTGAGGTGCTCTGGCTGTCCTTGGCTGTCTGTCAGACAGCTGCTGGGAGACTAAGACCTGCCAGTGACCTTTGAACTCTCATAACCCCCTTTCCCAGTCAGAGAGAAAACTCTAGACAACTCTCAACACTCTCTCTGAGTGTGTGTGTGTGTGCACGAGCATGTATATTTGTATGGTCTGTGTGTTTGTGTGTGTGTGTGTGTGTGCGTGAGCATGTATATTTGTATGGTCTGTGTCACTATGTGGATGTGTGTGGGGGTGTCGGTTATAAGCATGTGTGTATGTTGTATGTGTCTTTGTTTGTGTGTGTGTGTGTGTGTGTGTATGTGTGTGTTTGTGTGCAAGTGAAGGGTATTTCCCCTGAAGTGGTACTTAACACATTCATCTCTCCCCATGTGATTCATACCGCCACTCCGGGACCCAGTTTTGAACCAAACAAGAACCACAAGAGTGAAAATATTCCGCAGGTCTGTGTTTGGAGGAAATGTGTGATGGCAGTTTCTCACTTTCACTCGATTTCTCTTCAACACAGGCCCTGACAGGGTTTTTTTTGTGATGGCATTTCCAATTTTCACTCTGAGGCCTAAAGAGCATGCACACTGTCACACTGCCTCAAGCTTGTAGCTGTGCTTCTATAAAAACATGTGATGACCACAGTGATAACCTCCCTTAACCTCTCTCTCTCTCTCCCTCTCTCACACACACACACACACACACACACACACACACACACACACACAGTCATGCAAAACCTGTTCTCTAGTTCTGTTAGAGAAGTTGGAAATCCCCCGTACAGGTCACAGCTCTTCACTTTTGTTTAAGCCCGTACTGATAATCTAGGCCATTCTTGAACGAATACCACGACACTTGGTGTTTTGTTTAAAGAGAAAAAAACAACTCACAAACACACACACACACACACAAACAACGCACACACACATGCACACACACACAAACAACGCACACACACACATGCACACACACATTTAGGTATGCAAACCAGTGGTGATGAGGGAAGCTGGGGAATTTCCTTCTGTAAGTGGGATGACTGACACACAGTTTGGCTGCTTGTTTGCGCCTGCTGTCACTGAATGTTTTGCACAAGCACAAAATGTAGCTGTCAGTCTGGTGCTGTACTCTGCATTTGTATGTGTGTGTGTGTGTGTGGTGTGTGTGTGTGTGTGTGTGTGTGTGTGTGTGTGTGTGTGTGTGTGTGTGTGTGTGTGTGTGTGTGTGTGTGTGTGTGTGTGGTGTGTGTGTGTGTGTGTGTGTGTGTGTATGTATGTGTGTGTGTGTGTGTGTGTGTGTGTATGTGTGTGTGTCTGTGTGTGTTTATGTATGCAGGGAAGGACATGAAAGAAAACGAACTCTGCACATCATTGTGCCTATACACAAGAATCGTGTCCGACAGACAGAATATTCAGGCGGACACAAAAGCTCTTTTGAGAGGGAACATTCTTTCAGCTGTCATTGTGCCATGTGCTTATGTGATCCTGCCCTGCATTTGACTCTTTCAAATTAATTTTGTCTCTCCCTTCTTTTCACTGTCGTAATGATTGTTGTCATGAGAACATCTGGAAGTGGATACCACAATGTAGCCTTTCATGAAACAGATTCTGTCGACAAGCAAAGGCCCCGGACACATTCCACTCTTACAAATACAAACAGAGGGGAGTGAGTCATGAAACTGTCTATAGTAAGCCTGTGCTTACAGTCCGCAGAGGTTGGCAAGGCTCTTTCAACATGCCTATTCTGCCCTACAAAGCAGTAATTACATATTTTGTCAAAACTGAGTTTTGACTGAAAATTGACTTCATAACACCTCCTTTGTCTTGTGACTAAATATCTTGCTTTTTCCTATCAAGGAAGTACATAAAAGCATCACTACTACCTACAACATGTTTGACTGGACAGTAGAACAACTTTGAAGGCATTTTTCTCAGTTTCAGTGTTCGCGGAATTACTGCACTTTGCCTTTGTAGGTTAGCATTCATGTTAATTATGTATCAGGAGATCTGACAGTATACCATATGACTAAACATGGCCACGCAAACGATGAGGAGTGTGGACTAAACAAACACTGAGTTTAGAATTTAATAGGCAGCAAAACCAGCTTTCTATGAAAGGAAAAAAGTATGGCTAATTGATTTTGTCAAATGTTTTATTTTTGGATAGCAAATGGCAACTCGGGTGCGATTGTCAGTTCATTTCCACCTGTTTTCTTTTTCTTAAAGTGAGTCTGTGAATGGCGAGGTACAAGGTTTTTTTTTTTCTCCTTGGCTGCTAATAACAACACTTACATCACCATGTGGGTGTCTGGCAGAAGGGAATCTGGAGCGCGTCAGGAACGAACACGCCACCGCATTTTTCTCACCCTCCAGTGGGACACATCTCAGCCATTCTAAAAATGTGCTCCCTTTCACTGTATGGATGTGATGGTGCAAAGAGAGAGAAAAAGAGAGAAAGAGAGAGAGAAAGAGAGAGGAAGTGTAAGGATGATGAAAACAATTAGAAGGAAAGAGGAGAAGAAGAAGGAAAACAAGAAGAAGAAGAAGAAGAAGAAGAAGAAGAAGAAGAAGAAGAAGAATCTGTGTTATGAAGCTTTAGGACCAAGGGCTTTTCACATTGACACTGAGTGAGAAAATCCATGTTGCAGCATTAGCATTCATGCCAGGCCTCCAATTAGCACCAGTATGGCTGCAGAGCCTCTACTGTTCCCCATGTCAGGCGAGCAGGGGAATCGTTGGCTCCACACGCCGCCCCGGCATGTTCTCACCAAGGTCTGCGCATGAGGAAATCAATGTCGCAGATGAAAGATTAATGCGCTTGTAAATGAAAAGATTTCATTTGTTACAGCCTTGATCTGCCGGAGAGGAGAGGAGAGGAGAGCAGAGGAGAGGAGAGGAGAGGAGAGGAGAGGAGAGGAGGGGAGGGGAGATGAGAGGAGGGGAGAGAGTAGGCTGGCTTTCAGCAGGATAGCAGGGCATCAGCAGGGGGTTTGGAGGGGTGGAGGGCGTTAGTTAGTATGGCACCACGAGTCTGCTGTGCCATCACCCAAGGACTGCAGATGATCATCTATGCACTCGACACACCCACATCCATTTGAATAATGCATCAGGATTCAGCCAAAAGAGCACTGTGACTCTAAATTGTCTGCCCTCCTATGGGCGTTGAGTTACTTGGCAGATAGATAGATAGATAGATAGATAGATAGATAGATAGATAGATAGATAGATAGATAGATAGATAGATAGATAGATAGATACGGAGGGACGGATGGATGGATGGATTGGCAGACAGATAGATCAAGAGAGAAAGAAAAGGGAATAACAGGAAAGGGAGTGGGAGAGACAAAGGGGGAGTGTGAAAGAGAAAGATAAAAGAGTGTGGGAATAAGAGCAGGATAGAACAGGAAGACAGAAAGGCTGAGAGCAACATGGCTGTTTAGCAAACACCCTTTGAAAGCCCCAGAGAGTCTGAGCCTCAGAGATGCATTAGCCTAGCCACAGGCTGCACAGCACAGAGATGCATTAGCCTAGCCACAGGCTGCACAGCAACGAGATGCATTAGCCTACCCACAGGCTGCACAGCACAGAGATGCATTAGCCTAGCCACAGGCTACACAGCCTAGAAATGCATTAGGCTAGCCACAGGCTGCACAGCACAGAGATGCATTAGCCTAGCCACAGGCTGCACAGCACAGAGATGCATTAGCTTAGCCACCGGCTACACAGCCTAGAGATGCATTAGGCTAGCCACAGGCTGCACAGCACAGAGATGCATTAGCCTAGCCACAGGCTGCACAGCACAGATATGCATTAGCCTAGCCACCGGCTACACAGCCTAGAGATGCATTAGCCTAGCCACAGGCTGCACAGCACAGAGATGCATTAGCCTAGCCACAGGCTGCACAGCACAGAGATGCATTAGCCTAGCCACAGGCTGCACAGCACAGATATGCATTAGCCTAGCCACCGGCTACACAGCCTAGAGATGCATTAGCCTAGCCACAGGCTGCACAGCCTAGAAATGCATTAGGCTAGCCACAGGCTGCACAGCACAGAGATGCATTAGCCTAGCCACCGGCTACACAGCCTACAGATGCATTAGCCTAGCCACAGGCTGCACAGCCTAGAAATGCATTAGGCTAGCCACAGGCTGCACAGCACAGAGATGCATTAGGCTAGCCACAGGCTGCACAGCCATGAGCATAATAAGGGGAGGGAGGATGGCGCTGGTTGGGAGTGAGCGAGCAAGCAAGAGCAGCAGACGAGCAGGGGGAAAGCATCTATTTATTGTCTCTCTCCTGTGATTGCTGAGCGCTCGGGAGACTGAGTGTTGCATGACCCCGATGCTTCAGCACGATCAGCCAAGCAGCAGCAGCCATGGCAGCAGTGATGGTGGCGGGTGGAGAAGGCAACATCTATTCTGTTTACCTATCCATGCTGGGTCAAACAGGACAGAACAGGTCTGAAGTTAAGCAAGCTCTTATATATCAGGACATGTGCACACACTGTTCATCCCACAGACAATACCCACCCATCTAGCGATCAACCCACCCATAAATGTATATGTTTAATCAGACAATAGTACATGAACAATGCAACTCGCTCCACACACGCACACACACACACACACACTGTAGACACACTAAAACACTACAGCAACCCAAGCACAGACACCATATCATCACTTTCCTTGTTTAGCATTTCTTAAGAGGAGAGAGATGGTGAGTTAACCATGCTTTTTGGCCACACCTTTTGTTGTTAATAATATCAGCAACAACAATATATAGTTAATAGCACAGGTGGTAGTAATTTTCTTGTGTGTGTGTGTGTGTGTGTGTGCGTGTATATATCTGTGTGTGAGCATGCATGCAAAGTGTGTGTTTATGCATGTCTGTGTGCATGCATGTATTTCCATATGTGCAAACATGCATGCAGGAAAATTATTTCTGTGCGGTTTTATTGACATACATATTTATGTGTGGGTGCATTGTACTCTATGTGTATGTTGCTGAGTTGCAGGGTGCTGTGACTGCAGCATGGTTGTGGAGACTACACCACCACCCCCACCCCCGTCAGTCCTCCTCTCTGTCTCAGTCCCCCCCCCCTTTCACTTTGCTCAGCTCTAAGGCTGCTAGCCCAGCCTCATAAACCCAAGAGTGACGGCGGGCGTAATAAAAGCCCTCTGAATTCAATGACTCAGCACTTCAGCCCCCATTTCATTTCAGCCTTGCAACCAACCCAACCCCCCCTCCTCCTCCTCCGTTCACCCCTCCTCCCGCCCAAACATATCCCCAAAGCCTCGCTCCCTCGCTCCCTCCCTTTCCTCACCCTCCTCCTCCTCATGTCTCCATTTCCTGGTGCTTAACCCTTTCCTCCCTCTCCCTCCCCCTCAGACACTATGCAGCTCAACTCCACATGAGGCACTCCCGACTCCTCTGTTGCCTGAGGCATGGACTTTTGGTATGTGGTCCTCAAGACCATCCCCCCCGCACCCCGCACCCCTCCCCCCTCCCTCAACAACCCCCCCCAGCGACCACCCTTCCCTCCACCTCATCCCAGCCCCCAAACCCCATTAATGCCCCCCCCCACCCCCAGCTCAAATCAGTGTATAATCAAGTCAATGTGTGCGGCATCCTAAAGCCCCAGCTTACAGGGGCGCATGCAGGGTGGGATTCCTCCGGCTCCTTTGATGTGAGAGACAGCACCCCTGACCTCTAGCCATCCGCAGCTGCGAAGCAGGCCGCTCTCCCGCTCTCTGCCTCTCTCTCTCTCTCCCTGTGCCCTCTCACGGTCTTTCTCTCCCTCTCTCTGCCTCTCTCTCTCTCTCTCTCCCTGTGCCCTCTCACGGTCTTTCTCTCCCTCTATCTCTCTTTCTCTCTCTCTGTCCCAGCCCCCTCTTTCTCTTTCTCTTTCTCTCCCTCTCTCTCCCTGCCCCCTCTCTTTCTCTCTATCTAACTCCCTCTCTCTCCTCTCTCTCTCTTTCTCTCTCTCCCTGCCCTCCACTCACTCTCTCTCTCCCTGCCCCCTCTCTTTCTCTCCCTCTCTCTCTCTCTCCCTCTCTCTCCTGCTCCCCTTTGTTTCATTCAGCAAGACGGCAAAGAGAGAGACAGAGAGAGAGAGAGAGTGAGACAGAAAAACGGCAAGCACCAAGAGAAAAGAAAGAGGGGAAAGAATGTAGGTCACGCATTCCTCCAGCTTAGCATACTGTCGGCGCACACTAGCAGCCGAGCACCACAACATCAGGATTTCCGGCATTCCAGAGCGCTAGCTCAGCCTATCAGGTTTCCCCTCTCCTCGCACGAATCCCACAATCCCCTTAATCGCCCCCCCCCACCCCCCACCACCACCACCACCAACCCCCCCACCTCCCCTCCACTCCTCTCCTCGACCCGATTAGCGGTGTCCTCCTCAGGGTGCACAGTCAAAGCCTGCCGCAATGAGCTCCCAAATGAGAGATGTTAGGTACGTACGTGAACTGTTGCACTGATTAGTCAGTCACTTGCTACTCCCAGTGATTACCAAGCAGTCCTGTGCTCTGCCAACAGTGCAAAGATCAGGGACAGGGCATGTCAGGCAGTAGTGTCACTCATGCCCCTTTGATGCAGGTGCCCCACACGTGTGCATATACCCTCGTGCAGACAAAAACAAAAATGCTGCTACATGCAACCAAACTGTAAACTAACACACTATGCACATAGACAATTCATGCATAGCACCTAATGCAAGGACATAACTATGTGCACAGGAGAGTATTGCTGATACAGATAGCTTCCTTCCCCCTCAAACAGACATGTGCAAGGACTCAGACGTGTTATTCGAAGCCAGTCTGGTGGTTGCGCATGAGGGCACCTCCCCTAAACAGCAGTCCACTGCAGGATGGAAACTGTCACAGAAAAAGGCCTCTAATTCCAGGCTTGGCACTTCTTCCAACCCTGCCCAGATGCCTCCATTCTTTCCTCCCTCCCTCTCTCTGTCGTTCCATCCCACCCACCGTTAGTTATTGTGTTTGCCATGTTTCCTGTGGTAGGAGGCATGACAGGCATTTTTTGGAGTGCTTTTGCCCTTTTTCTCTTTCGTTTTCTCTCTCTCTCTCTCTCTGTCTCTCTCTCTCTCTCTCTCTTTCTTTCCCTCCTTCTCTCTATGCATTTCTTTCTCTCCACATGCCCCCTTTTTTGTGCTCTGTGTGTCCTGTGCAGCTGCGCCACAATAACCAGGCTGGAGACTCAAGCCCAGACATGTCCCGTTTTAAAATAAGCACCCAGAGGCCGTGTAATAACCCAGCTCCAGCAGCACCAGCCAACACCCCCACTGTCTTTATCCTGCGGTCATAACACCACCAGCAGCCCCCCCCCCCCCCCCCCCCAACACACAGATACACACACACACACACATACACACACAAACGCACACACCACACCCCTCACACCAGTCCAGTCCTTCAGCCCACGGACCCTGGAGCAGTGCCATTAAGACGCATTCCTCCCTGTTCGCCTGCACAGACATTACCAAAGTAAAAAAACAACAGATAGGAGGACAGAGAGAGAGAGAGAGAGAGAGAGAGAGAGAGAGAGAGAGAGAGAGAGAGAGAGAGAGAGAGAGAGAGAGAGAGAAAGAGAGAGAGAGAGAGAGAGAAGAGGAAAAAGAAGCCAAAACAGAAGTGTGATTCACAGTCTAGATATAGCCTCTCATCTCTGGCCACAGTCAGGCTGAGTGCCGCAGCTGGCTTCCTGGAATGGGGGGCCTTTCAGTGGGGGCAGGAGCACGGGCAGATGCGGCGCTACAGATCTCCGAGACAACGATCTCTCGTGTTATTATCGAGAGTGGAGCGACTCCACCACCCACTCGCCTCAACCTGTTTCTGCCCTTTTGTTTGTGCGTCTCGGTCGAGAGCGACACAAAGGCTAACGATATCCTACCCAAAGCAAAAGGCCATCAGTTGTTCACTGCGCATACGTGCATGAATGAGTGAAGTGGTTTGAGAATGGGGCGGGTGTGATGCATGTTCCGGTGTATGGGGTATTGTTACTGAGACGCTGTTCAACTTCATGACCACCCCCCCACCCCCCACTCATTCAGTGCTGCCGGGGTCAGGTCATTCTTTCACAAGGATCAAAGCCATTTCCTCCTGGAGGCTAAGTACAAGGCTCTCTCTCTCTCTTTCTCTCTCTCTATCCTTCTCTCTTTCTCTCTCTCTCTCTGTCTGTGGTGCGTGTATGCATGCATATGTGTGTGCATGTGTGTATCTGTGTGTGTGTGTGTTGTCTGCACTCCCAGAAGAGACTTCAGATCTGGCCCTTCCCCTTCAAATAAATGTCTTCCTGCCCACAGCTACGTGTAGCAAGGCGAAGATCTATGGTGTCAAACACATCTGTTCCCCCCAGAGAGAAACACCAAACAAATGCAGATTTTAGTGTCACATAGCGCTAATTTATGAGGATGTGTTTGACACTGCGCATGTCGCCAATTAAAGTGCTCATGATCTCCAAGCCTGATGTTGATACTTCATCATCCTGAGAGTGGGCTGCTTTGGGGGGACTACATGTGGATAGCGATGTAGGAAAATAAAAGGTCGAAAGGGAAGAGGAAGTTGTGTTTTTGTTTTTGTTTTTTCAGAGGGTGGTAGTGTGCCCTTAACCTACTTTGAAGAGTGTGTCAAGTTATACGTCTCCTTGGCCCTTCCTGTCTGAACAATGGCGATGGGCTTCAGGAGAATGAGCCCGAGACGCACTTCCTTCCTGCGCGAACAGGGGTTTAATTTGGGAAACCGTGTCGATGTGAACTTCGGTCACACGCACGGAATGTCTCGGATGAGCTATTGTTCTCCCCAGTGGACCCAGCAGGGAGCAAGGGGTGAGAGAGAGAGAGAGAGAGAGAGAGAGACACTTTTACAAACAGTAGCACACACAAAAATACTTCCCCATGCTTCTGGCATGGCCTAGCATGGCCTGAAGTATGAACCCACCACCTAGACAAAACACACACACCACACACACATGGAAACACATTTACCAAAACACTGCCATAATGACACTGAAAAATTATGGGTGGAAGTAGACTAGCATTAGATCATGCATGCCATAGCTCATTAGAAATATTTAATATAATCTTTTGGCAAAGACATCTGGTCCACAGGATTGCTAGTGCCAGCTATGAAGTGATCTCTGGCAGCCGTGTTGGTTTGCCCTCGCATAGCTAGCTTTCCCCTTGAATTCATGTTTATTAAATGTTTCACATCAAAGGATGGGCTTTGAAATGTCTGATGCTGTAAGCCCAATAGATTCACTCTAAAACCAAACTTCACCCTCTGTGCAACCCTCTGTAATTAAACTGTCCTTGTTCAAAGGCAGCTAAATCTCGTTTTGGTACGTTGCAATTGTATTCATATCTGTCTTCATAAATGGGAGTGGCAAGCAACTGAAATATGATGGTATCCAACACTGTGGGTGGTAATACTATATGTGGTTTGCTACATATATATTGTATGTTATAGTCCCTTTGTTGACATATATGTTGTATTGTGTTATGTACTGTCTGTGGAAACCCTGTGGAGTGCAATGTATGATTAAGGTAAGGTTTAGAGTTTGAGCTGAGGTGATTTTGTGATCATAATGAAAGGGCTCAAACCATCGCTAATCTCTCTGTAGGCAGATTATCCAAATAGAGTTACTCTGCATGTTAACTTTGACTGATGTAACCCCTCATAAAGCAACAGAAAAATACACTAATAACTAGGATTAAACTTCTACTCCACACATTAACTGCTGTTTTAAATCATTATGGCGCTATAATAATAGGTAGAAATGGCCAAAAAGAGTAAATTTGTGAGAAGTAATTCGGCTGTCAATGCAGTTCAGACAACTAAAGTGGCACCACAGTGGGTTAGAATAGATTACAGTGAGACCCTGGTATTATCTGCTGAACTAACCCAATTACCTCAGCCAAACCTGAGGGCAAGAACTGCCTAATATGCAGCAGTTCTCCACTCACCGACCCGCTAGGTTCGCAGCCACTGTCAGCCAGTAATTGCCTTTGCTCTGGGAGGTTTCACTGGAGTGTCTGTTCGACCACAGAGCAGGACTGTGAAATCGTTTGAATCATATATAAGAAGGAGGGAGAGCAGGTTGTGAATTAAAAAAATAAACGCACACACACAAGGAAAGCATGTTTGGGAATTGTGTCTATGTGCTTCTTTGTGTGTGTAATAGGCAAAGAGAGAGAGAGAGAGAGAGAGAGAGAGAGAGAGAGAGAGAGAGAGAGAGAGAGACTCAGAGGAAGAGAAAGAACCTGATGGAAAGAGGTTGACCTCATTCCAGGGTGGTTTCTCCTTTGATGACGGGCCACTGCGATATTAAATAATTGAGCCGAGGGAGATGAAAGTTTCAGGAGCTCATTTGAGACTCCCACTCAGGAAGGCCAGGCCAAACAAGCAGGCAGCAATCGCCTGGTGACTGACTGTTGCGTGTGACTCATTTCCTGTGTGGGTGTCCGGGTCGGCTGGAGAAACCCTAGCTGTGTGCCATGGCGTAAGAATGAGTTCAGTCAGGGCACCCTTGTGGTTTTAAGGTGCTTGCGGTAGCTGTTGCCATTTGGGATGACGATGACGCCATTTTGCCTTGCAATGGAATGTTGTGCTTAATGACAGGAGTGCTCAGACTTACAAACGTAGGGAGAAATGATGCAGCAGCTCATCAACTTGTGACTATGTAAACATATGAACATTCTATTCATTATATTGATACGATGCAGTTATGACTGCGAGTCTGAGAGTATTGTTTTTAGAGGTGTTAGCAGCCATCAACAACCGACATATATGTTTGTTTGCATAGATTCCTTTCATAGGGTAGCACACTCTTCTCTGCAATGAAATATTCATCTTTAATAATACTTCAGGTGATAAATAAAGATATAAATACTTGTTTAAAGTTGTGCAAAACTTTCATACTTGGAGATGACTAGCTCTATTGTTGTCGATTTTATTATGACAGTTTTTTTTATGGATTTTTTGGATAGATTTGCATTGTCATTTATAGAAACGTGTAACACTAAGCTTACTGTTCGAAACCCTCCCTTTGTTGACATTAGCCATCTATTATTTTCTAAAGAGTGGCACCTTTAATGCAAAGCCAGTCCAATTTCTGGAAAAAAGGACAGAGTAACCTCTGCACTCTTTGGCAGACAGGCAACTGTACTGACGCGGTGCAGACAGTGTTTTGGAAGATTTTTGGTAGGAAGCAAAGGAACTCTTCTGATGGCCTGCTGTTCACCCGGGATGAGTTATGGCTTTATAATGGTGCCAGTACGTGGAAGGGGAGACAGCCCCTCACCATCATGACCCAGCCGTGGCGAGGCTAATGGAAAACGAACAGCCTATTTCTCTATCTGAGGCACGATCATCAGGATGTTATCGCATCTGTCTCGGCCTTTTTTTCTCACACACTGTGTGTGTGTGTATGTGTGTGTGTATGTGTGTATGTGTGTCACCTAGTCTCCCTGGAGAGCTGCATGTCAGGCTGAATTAAACAGGCCCTTGCCAGACAAGCTCTGTCTCAAAGTCGGAGACACCAACGAGTAGGGATGGGAATTGATAAGATTTTTACGATTCCGATTCCATTTTCGATTCCGCTTAACGATTCGGTTCTTTATCGATTTTCTTATCGATTCTCATTTGGAAAAAAAGGAGAACAAACAGGTCGATAAGCATCAACTTTGTTTAGTTTAGAAGTAACATGACTGTACAAACCCAACAGTGAGGTCAAAAGACAGCATAGATAATAATAACAATAAAATAAATATTCTTCTGTAGAAAATAATAAATAAAACATAAATTACGTCACGTTGCGTAACTTGCGTAAGATACACGGGGAACTGGTTCTCAACAAGAACCTGTTTTCGATTCCCATCCCTACCAACGAGACAAATGTAGCACTGCGCTCCTGGTTCACAAACAAGCGTTTCACCAAAGCAACTTTGTTTTTATCTCCTAAATTAACATTCACAGCTCATTAAATTGTATTATTCACACTTCATTACCTTTGCAGTAAATTAGGATTTTAGACTCAGCTGAGTTTGTGATGCATTCAGCAGAGCAGCCAAAAAAAATGCCATGTCCTTTTGTTGGAAGTGTTTTGTTTGTTTACAAGGTAGTTATTTCACATGCTTGGACGTACAGTGTCCTCCTTTGTCTGGTTCTCGGGCTGTAGTACATATGTTCAAATCCTTCCTTTACAGACTGTGTGCGAACTTGCGTGGTTGCGTGGGATCAACCATCTGGATAAATGTTGTTTGGCCCTCAGAAGTGTCTTCCGCTAGTCTGGGCCAGGAATGGGAGCAGTGGTGGTGCTGGTGGTGGAGGGAGCCGTGTTGCTATGCTACACTCAAAACACTGCTCCACCTGAAGCGTTAAGTTGTTATGTCGGCCCCCATGGTTCAGGCTGGGCTCTCTTGTGGTTGCACATGTTTACGTAGGAGGTGCATGTTTAGGGAAAAGAGGCAGGACCGTGGGCCACGGGAAAACGCAAAACACGTAACCTGTCAGAGTTTAGCAAACAACCGTGGGCACGGAGCCCGAGTCACACACCAGAGGACTCTCCTCGTGGGACAAACATCTCCAGTAATAGTGACAGCAACAGCAGCTATTCAGGGCACAGAGCACAGAGAAAACCTGAAGATATTTCTAGTTTTAAACCATTAAAAAACCTTGAAGTAGTTCCACACCTACTTGGTATTATAACAAGGCCTCTGGCATTAAAAACGAGCCACTGAGAACTTTGTAAGTGTACAAATTGTTTATTCAAAAAGACTGTTTTACAGGTAGTACCTTGCTGTAGTATCTGGTGGCCGCCATATTGAAAATTACTCCGTGCCCTGTTCACTAGCTTTGTGAACTTTTTCAACAAAAACGGTAAAAATAGTAAAGTTCGATATGCAAAAGGCTAGCATGGTTTTGCTCTTCAGCAAACATACCAACTCATTATCATGTTTTAACATACCCAATGTTTATTTTACACCAAATTTATCCTTTAATTTCATAGCCTTTATCTTTGTCATTTTACTAACAACACTAATAAAAATCTGTGTTTTCATACATCTACATCTTGCGTCTGCATACAGCATAGCTGTTAATTCTTTGCAGTATTCACATGCATCGCCTAGCGCACAGGGTTGTTGCTGTTGCTGTTGTTGTTGCGGTGATGGTCATAACCACGAAGTTGGAGGGAGCGGGCCGACCAATGGACCAATAGACCAATGGCAAAATTTTTCCAAAAAACGATCCAGCTATTTCGGCCATTTCAGGACCGATATCCAATCCAAATATCATATTGGTGCATCCGTAGTCATATTTAAGAGGTACTCGATCCAGATGAAAAATTATTTTAAACAACAAAATGACTCAGTACACTGATATCTCCAATAAAGGCATGTGTTTTTATTGAATTATGGTGAGTGTCATCATGAAATACATTCTGTGAGTCAGCATGTTGAGAAACTAAACTGCAGCAGTTGTATGGCACAAGGCATTTCAAGAAAAAGGAAGTAGTCAATGGCAAATGGTTAAGAATATTTACCATGGGAGAGCCAATAACAGGTCAAAATAAACACACACTATTATGACCAAAACAATGACGAGGAAGAAGAAAGTAGCCTGAGTCCTCAGGATCGCCGTGTAGCCCTGGTGTTTGCAAGAGAGCGGTATCTCCGCCCATGGTGCCCCCCCTCATGTTGACAAAATCCTCCTTCAACAAAAACACACACACACACACACACACACACACACACACACACACACACACACGCACCCCAATACAAACACACACAAGAAACAGCCCTGAGGGGGCCTTCTTTTGTCCTTTGAGTTTAAAAAGCTAAAAACAAACCCTACCCTCTTTTTTTCTCCACCTGCTTTTGTCTCTTCTCTGTGTTGAAGTTGTTTGTTTTTAAATCTTAGATTGTGTCTCTTCTGCCTCGGGGGTGACACTTCTGTAGCAAGTCCACAAGAGGAGGATGAGAAGCAGAGAAGGACAGAGAGAGGGAGGGAGGCAGGGCAGAGAACGGACAAGAAATGAGAGAAGAGCAAAGCTATCGAATCGAAGTTCCCACAGGCTATGCAGAGGGTCTCTTTGCTCCTCCTGGGCTCCTGCAGCTTTAGCAGGCGTCTTCCATAGATGCTGTGTGTGTGTGAGTGTGTGTGTGTTACTTTCAGCCTAAGGGAGAGATGGGAAAGGATTAGGAGAGAGAGAAAGAGAGAGAGCAAGAGAGAGAGAGAGAAAGAGAGAGAAAGAGAGAGCAGGGTGTGGCTTGACCTTGGAGCAGGTGGTGTGGTTACACTGTCCTGCACTCTCCCTCCCTCCCTCCCTCCCTCCCAACCACCACCACCACCACCACCTCCACCACCCCCCTTTGCTACCGCGCCTTGTCCCAAGGCCACGCTGGGGGTTGATGCAATCTCACAGGTGTGGACATGCTCTGACTCAGCCACCTGAGCCTATACAAGGTGAGGCCGACTGCCATGAATGCCTTGTACTGAAATAGGCCAACATACACATTAATTCACTCGCACACTCACACACACACAAAAAAAAACATGCACACATACATACAAGCAAGCACGTATTGTTTGTAATATTTTGTAAGTGGATTTATTATTTTATTATATATTAAATAAACAACACATGGAACTTGTAGTTTTTCTCTCAAATTTGAATAAAAACTATCCCCATGTTACTCATAGGCCCATGAGTAGTTATGTATCTATTGACCACAGCACAACACCCACAACAGGCTGGTGAAGATTTATTTACCTCTTATGGAGTCATTGTCAACTTATTATAATCTAATCAAAAAGTATAGTATTTAGAAAGGGAGGCAATATTTACTGCCTGCTACTGATAAGAGCTAAATATTCCCTGAAACTATAAATCACAAGTTCTAGCTCTAACTCTAGCACATGTCATTACAGTAGGCCTATCTCCCTTAACAATGGGATTCTCTTTTCTGATTGGCTGATAAGGTGGGCATTAACTTTCTGTAACTGGCTCCCTTTGAAGTAGATCTCAAAAATTGTGAATCACTGTTTGATATCAATGCGCTTATGAATGGTACCACAGAATTCTTTGCCCCCTCCCCCTCGCTTATCTATTCACACAGCAACATAGGGATGAAGTTCACTTTGCAGCCTTTGCAAAAGACAAAAGATACACAAAGGACTGTTTGTATACTTTCAGAATTCACCAAGAGATGTCTGCATTATACAGGCTTTTTGGGCACTTCTTGCATCGTGAATTCCGTTTAACCAGTCTGAAGACTAACCCTCCTATGAAAGACACTCATTCAATATTCTTTCTGGTAGCGAAGTTTACAGCAGTGTGTGACTTCAGTTGGACATGGGTGTGTCCTAGATATCTCCAAAGGACTGTAGAGACTATCTAGGCCAACTCTACTGCAGAGATGAGCTTTGGCAGAAAAGAAATCAGAAAGCCACTGAAAGTAGTTCATGTCACTCACGACTCATATTAGCACCAGTGCTTTTGCTTTTGAAGCCCTTATGTGTGTGTGTGTGTGTGTGTGTGTGTGTGTGTGTGTGTGTGTGTGTGTGTGTGTGTGTGTGTGTGTGTGTGTGTGTGTGTGTGTGTGTGTGTGTGTGTGTGTGTTTGTGTGTGTGTGTGTGTGTGTGTGTGTGTGTGTGTGTGTGTGTGTGTGTGTGTCATGCATTAATGGGTACAATACATATTACCCCAATTATCTAAGCACTAAGCTGTCTGCCCTCGTGACTATAAATGCCTTACTGACCCTTGCAGTATGTAATTTGGAAGATATTTCATTTGATTCCACAACTCTAGCTGATTCATCTCTTACCAGCATTCTGCAGATCACTTTCCACAGTCTCGAATGATAAATTTCAATGTGATGCAGGAAAAGTCTTTGTAATGTCTGTGGCGCATAAAGGTCTGTGTGTGATAAAATCAATGCCCTATCAGTGAGGCTTCAGCTCTGTGGGTGCCGGGAGAGGCTGGTTTGCTACTGCGGGTGCAGAGATAAGGTGAGTACGTGTTTTCCATGGGAGCCATGTTTCTCCACACCCACTCACTCCTCTAAGGAGCCCTCCGGTGTTTAGTCTATTCATAGGTCTGTCGCACTGTTCCCATGACCACCAGCTTTCCCAGGGACTCTACCCAGTCTCTTACAAACACCTCCACATTTTAGCATTTGTCTGTCTGTCTGTCTGTCTGTCTGTCTGTCTGTCTGTCTGTCTGTCTGTCTGTCTGTCTGTCTGTCTGTCTGTCTGTCTGTCTATCTATCTATCTATCTATCTATCTATCTATCTATCTATCTATCTATCTATCTGCGGTGTACTGTTTTTTTTACACTGAATTAATAATGAACATTTTTACCACCACACGAAATCAAGACAATTCCCATATCTGTGGAAGCATCATCGGCACTGAATAATGATAATTATTCTAGTTGTAATTCATAAAGTGAGGTATGTGCGTTGGTGGGTTCAGAGACCCACATTCTGCAGTTTACCGTGAGCATTAAAATGGAACTGCAGCATTTGTGCTTGACAGAATCATTAACTGGTGCCGAATGTCTCTCATGATATTTCTGCAGCATAGTGTGATGAAATAGACTTGATTATGCAGATGGATCACAAAGAACACTGCATACATTTCTGACCCCTGTTTTTATGCTTTTTTTATTTCACTTTAGCACACAAGGTCAGATAAAAGGGAGAGGAGAGAGAGAAAGAGAGAGGGAGAGAGAGAGAGAGAGGGAAGAGGAGAGAGAGAGAGAGAGGAGAAATGTCATAATCCATCAAACTTTAATGGGGTAAAACCCAGCGCCGGGTGGGCGAGGAAAGCCTGGTGTGTTTTTCTGCTCTTTCCATTTATAGCATGCACAGACAAGGCTCCTGGGAGATCGCGCGCCATGACTCATGTCTCGAGCGTTTCTGGTCGAGGCGAGACTGCACTGTTGCTTTCTCTCTCTCCTCTCTCTATTTCTCTCTCTCTATTTCTCTCTCTATTCTCTCTCTCTCTCTCTCTCTCTCTCTCTCTCTCTCTATTTCTCCTCTCTCTCCCTCTCTCTCTCCTTCTCTCTCTCTCTCTCTTTCTCTCTGTGTCTTTGTACCTCCAATCATTTTTCTTTAGCCAACTCTGTCTTTCTTTGTCTCTCTTTCTCTCTTGCCTGTCCTCTCTCACCCACCCTTCCCATATCTGTCCCCCTTTCTCTTCCTTTGCGCACGTCTCGCCAGCTTAGAGCCTGAAAAACAAGGAGTGCCCTTCTGAAGTGTGATGGAAAAAAAACAGCTGAAGAAAAAAAAAACTCAACTATGTTTGTGTGTGCGTGTATGTGTGTGTGTGTGTGTGTGAGTGTGTGTATGTGTGTGTGTGTGTATTGGCCTGGGGACGAAGGGGCGGGGGTGTAGAGAGAGAGTGGGGGAGGAGACATTAGGTCAGAATGGCCCAAGAGTATGATGATGAAAGCGATAAACAAGCTGAATCAGTCACATGTAAATAGTACTGTAAGCATGGCCTCCATTTCCTGGTATTGTTGTTGTGCTGAGGCTGCAGTGGCAGTCTGCAGGGGCAAACCCGCCCCCTCTCTCCCCTTCCCTCCCTCCCTCTCCCTCTCCTCCCTCCCCTCCCTCCCTCATCTCTCAGCCCACCTCCCTGCAGGCTTTTTACAGTCACATGGGTGTCCTCTCACTCTCTCGTCTCTCTCTTTGCTCACTCTCTCTCTCTCTGCTGCTTTCATTCCTGTCACGCACCCCCACCCCCCACCTCTCCTCACTCCCCGCCTCCCCTTAACTCCGCCATCACCACCCTCACTGAACCCATTCCTCTACAACAGCCCCCCCCACCACCACCACCACCACCACCACCACCGGCCCTCCCCTTCTCCTCTCCACCCCTCTGTGCGCTGTCAGGTCACTGGCTTGTTTGTTCAGATGGAACGGAGGAGGAAATGAAAGCTCCGAGCTGAGTTTAACTCTTCACAGGGGACGCCTGCATGGCTGCCGCTGTCTGGCAGCTTGCGGGGATGACAGCGTGGAAGTATGGCTTCTCTCTTTGCTGAGTGTGGGTGCCACGTGCTGTCGCAAGGGCTTTTTCACAGCATTAGGAAGTTTGGGTGTCATTATTCATTTGTCATGGTTGGTTTGTGTTTATTTGTTTGTTTGTTTAGTGTTTTTTTCTCCTGTTTATAGAGAGACTTAGTAGAAGAGGTAAATAGGTTTTGTATTTTGCATTTCTGTCTTCATTTTCTACCCTCAGATTTTCATTTCCTGAAGAAATGCTTGGTTACTTTGATGTATTGTGTTGATACTGACAGAATTCCCCCCAAAACACAAATTCTGAATATCCTTTCTGCATGTGTCCTGTGTATTGTAATGAAGATAATAATTTAGAGATGTATGCTGGCACAATAGATGTTTTCTTAAACTAAATAAAACCTCTTCATAAAATGCTGGAGTGCCCTAGAGGTTGTACATTCCTCCAAGTTTAACAGATAATTTTGGATACATCTCCCCTGCTTTGGCTTCAACTGGAATGCATGTCCTTGAATATTTGTGTTCTGTGCAAATAGTCAGCAAAACTGTCTCTGGCAAACAACATATGTTTTCAACATCAGATAATCTCACTGTTCCAGAAATGGGTTTAGAACATTGAAAATTGCCTCTAAGCATTTACTGCAGTGGAAAAACCATTAGCCTTCTGAGCCAAAATACCTTAACAAAGAATTTGATTAGAATATTATCTCTGGAAAAACCAGACTTCTCTCAGCCACTTGGCAAAACAAAATCAGTGACATTATTTCCAAGGTTATTATAAAAAAGTGGCCATTTTTATGGCGTCGTAAACAGACTTGGACATTGTTTATGTGGCATGATTATCTCATTCCCAAAGTTAGCAGTGTTTATCTGTAGACTGTTGTGTTGTGTTGTCTCAACTTGGCAACATCTGGTCGCCGTGTTCATCGGAAAGCACAGAGCTCCTTCTGCACACGAGGAGATAAAGTATGGGGAACATCAAACAGCTGTGCCGGACTCCTCCAGCCCAGCGAGATCCTCTGTGCTTAACCGTCATCCCAATCCAGGCCCATATTGTTTTGGTTTTAGAAACTTTTGAAGGAGCCCAGTCGACTTTAACCTTTCCCTGAGAACCATGAAAGACAAACACTGCGAAGATTACGAGATTATAGAAAGCTCACTTGCAACACTCGGTGGCGTGGTAATAAATGACTTTAAGATAAAACACATGCTTTGTTGCTAACATGCCCTTACAAGGAGCTTGCTGCAAAGAATGTTTGCAGCAAAGGAAAGTTAGACCACCGGACCACCTGCACACATTTTCCCACATCAACCGAGTGTCATCCACACTGTACCGCCCACACAACTCCTACCATTATGGTAATATACAGACTGACTGTCACAACATCCTACGCTGAGACTTCACAGTAAAAAGTGAGTGTGAAATGTATGTCTGACATATACGACATATACAGTAGAGCAGATATCAGCTGAAACCTATTAAAAGGTAGAGAAACTACTATGTTTTAAGTCTATGTTTTAAAAATAATAATAACAATAATACTCTTTACTTTAATAGCACAATTCATGCATACAAGATGCAGCTGAAAGTGCTTTACAGTTTGGCAAGAATCACCACAAGGTAACATTTCTTGCAGTCCAGTGGGCGCCGGAGCAGATGAATACAGTAGCAAAATGACTCTTGTGTGAACACGGGTAGACAGTCCTTGTAGGCCGCGGTCAACAGTCTTTGTAGTCCAGAGGCGCTAGAACTATGCAATGCCCTGTTGATGCGGGCTCTTGCTTGAACACAGTTTTCCCTGCTACAAGACAAAAAAAATCATCATTCCAAGTTCAACTGTAAATCCCAAACTGCTTTGCTGCTTGCAGCATATAGGCTACTATTGGCTATTAGTCATGTTAGTCCCTTCCTACACCCCTGGACTTTTAGTATGAAGGATTTCTGATGTCACTATACTGGCAGGCACATGGTGAGGTAGGTGACTGTCTTCTCACCATGTCATGTCCCTGTGAACCACACCACCGCCCCCAAATGGTGTTCTTTTTCTGGGTTCTCGGTACACAGACTGGCTCATCCTGGCCCACTACCAATGTACTCAGACATGACATGCGGGCACACTGTTTCATTGCATCCAGCACAGGGGGTTAAACACTGTACCAGCCAATGGTTGGTGTGTGCGTATGCACTTGGTCCAATGCTTATATGTGTGTGTGCATGTGTGTGTGTACACTTTGCCCCAGTGTGTGTATATATATATATATAGGGTTTGTGTGTGTGTGTGTTTGTGTTAGTGTGTGGTGTGTGCAAAGACTGAGCTAACGTCTGCAGCAGTGGTCCTGCTGGCGAGTGTGGATCTTTGCCTGTCTGTCTTAGCTGGACTTCGTTCCCCTTTCCCCCATATTCACGGCCCTTTAGTGTTTGTTTTTGGGACGCTTCAGGGGTAAATTCTAGCCCCTCTGCTTCAACGGGGTGCCTGTATTTACCTTTTCCCTCTCATTAGCTCCTCTCAGTTCCTGGAAACATCGCCCCGTGTTACCTGCGGTCAATGGCCTGCTTTACTCGTCTGCTTCCAGCATTTGTTATTCTGATGGTGTGTGATGACATACCAATCACTCTGCAAAAGCCAGTCAACATTGGTTTGATCTATAGATAGATAGTGAAGTTTTAGTGGAACATGTCAGTCAGCAGCTTGATTTACCATCAGCAGTATTAGCTAAATAGCATCTCAAAACCACAGCCGCTGTTACAGTATGAAATGGACATTTTCCGTGCTGACAGGAAAATGTTTACATACAAGTCTTTTGACTGGAACAGTCATTTGACTTGCAATTGTGGCATGCTATGCTACGGGTGACCATATTTATGATTATGATTACCGAAAACCAGATACCCACCCCCTGGATTGCATTCAAACCATAATTTAAATAATAAAAATAAGTATCGAATTTATCGAACAGTCACAATTATATGTAGGCCTTTAACAAACATTAAGTTATCAGGCTATCACAAAATCAGTCCCAACTAATGAAGCCTAATAGTGTAAGGGATTTTTTGTGAAGTGTTGCTGTAGACTTAATACAGAATACTAGATTTAGTGTACAGCAATGAACAATGTACTCTTGTCCTGGGTAGCACAGCATAGTATGCAAACGGATGACAAACAATCACTATACCCAATTCGTCCATACATTGAGAGTAGGGGACAAATCAACAATACACCTCTTCCAGGTAATGGCTAATTCATGTTATACTTAACACAGTCCAACATATTTAAAAAGCTACATCAGTTTCTACTATCTGTGTACTGCTTACTATCAGTCTATAGAACAAGTGGCTAACAAACGTAAACAGAAGTTATAGCTTTCCCTTAATAATTATGTTATTTTAAACAATGAAAACCAGGACAGTTTCATCACTTTATAACAAAAAAAAAAAACCAGCCAGAACGACCAGGGGCAGGACGTGACAACAACACATGTCCTGGAAAAACAGGACATTTGGTCACCCTAGCTATGCTATGCTATGCTATGCTGTTCCATGGCCACCTCCAGTGTGTTTTCTGTGACAGTGACAGTTGGTGTGGCCAAGGGGCGATGGAAGATAAAAAAAGCGTTGAGCTGGGGGGGCTTTTCCATGGCCAGACATGAGTGGAAGCTCCTGTGGCTGTGAGTAAATGACCCATTAAACTCAAAGCCTGCAGTCATATCACCAGACCTTTCTTAAATAGAAAGAGAGAGAGAGACGAAATGCCCCTCTTCAGTTCTCCACCACTATCCCTGACATGTCTGATGATCATGGCTAAAGGCTAGCTTTGCCTGAATGACCATGCTGGGCAGTGATGACGCCAACACAGACACAGATACATCCACACACACACATACACACACACACACACATCACACACACACACACACACACACACACACACACACACACACACACACACACACACACACACACACACACACACACACACACATCACACACACACACAAACTGTCTGTCTTCCTGTGTCAATAGAAGGCTAAAGCCCTTGTGATCGAGGAGGGGAATGACTGACAAGATGGAGCTATGGAGCTAATGTAGGTCTGAAGACTCAGGGGATGAAGTTCCAGTTTCCAGATGTCTTTAACCCAGGAATGTAGTGCCCTCTCTCCGTCCTCTCGACCGCATTTCTCACAGGGACGAGAGCTAATGTTTTTCCTGCAACAGCAGCCACTCGAAAGAATCTAGAGTGGCCGTCAAGCATATCTTTGCGGGGGCTTGTATAATGCTGGCGCCCTACCGCACAAATCAAACGTCGAACTTCTCAACGCTTTTGTAACGGGCTGTTTATATTATCAGTCCCCCTTATTATCAGTCCCCCTTATGGGCCCTGTCTCTGTGATGCGAAATGAGAACCTGTTTAGCTAACCAGTGAAGACAGGCCTTAGTCTTAGTGTTGGCTTTGAGCCTGATACCTCTTGCTTAATAGTATTCTTGACTGACCCCATGGCGGTTATGCAGAAGGGAGGGCTATTTGTCTCAAACGAACAAATGATGAAATGATATCCAAATCAATCCTACCCAGTATTATGGTATCTATATTCACGGTGCGTAGTCTTGTGTCTGGCTCTGCACTTAAACTGTTTCGGCTCCTCTGTCTGGCTGTGCAGCGGGCTTTGTGGGGCTTGGGTCAAGTTTGGTATGCGGTAGGGGTAGAGCTGGCAGACTCTGAGAACACACGTCTTCACACAGACTCACATAAATTCACTTGGACGTCTGACTGGATTCCACTGGACTGCACAAATAGAATGTACTATTAGCCGATGAATAGGCAGCCCACTTTATTTTGCTGGCTTGACCTGCGGTTTGGTTCGGTAAGCCCGGGCCCTTTTTTTGTCAGTCAGGGACTCAGAGGAGAACAGAAACAAGTGCTCTCTCTCTCTCTCCCTCTCTTTCTCTCTCTCTCTCTCTCTCTTTTCTCTCTGTATTTTTCAGTCTTTCTTTCCTCTCTCTCTTGCTCTCGTCTCTCTCTCTCTCTGTCTCTTTTGTGCCAACAAAACTCAAAAGGGATGAGTAAGCCAGTGTGAAAACCAGGGCAATGAGCTTAGCACACCGGAAAAGGGAGAGCTGGAACACATTTTGCCAGGAGCAAGGGCTTTACTGTCTAGCAGCCATGCCTAGTCTCCTCTCTCTGTTTCCATTGCAGAGAGGCACACTATTCAAAGAAGCACAAGCCAGCACTTCTCAGAATGGAAGAGTAGGTCATTCCATAAATATGTGTATGTCACGTGTGTGTGTGTGTGTGTGTGTATGGGTGTGTGTGTCTGTGTCTGTGTAAACACACCGTCCCCCTGCATCATGCTCCTGGAGAGGGTCCAGGGAAAACCTGTCTGTTTGGTTTATTTCTCCTACACACACTCGCTGTAGGGAGAACACACCTGCCTCCGCAAGCCCCGATCCCCCGCATCTCTGTCCAGAGAGAGCCACACAGTTGACAGCTAAGGGCAGACTCCCTCTCCCACCTAGACCCTCCTCTCTGAGCCTGCAGTCAACTGAGCATGTGGTTAGTCTAAGTTAGTGGAGTATCTTTTCTTTTGTTTATAATTCGTTTTTTATAGTGTTATATACACATCATTATATGTCACTTCGGAGAAAAGCGTTCGCTAAACTGTATGAGTTAGACTCTGTGCCTGCTTCCTCTCCTCTGTGACTGGCTGTGCTGTACCCAGTGTGGTTGTTTTTGTGTGTCAACACACCATGGAGTAACAAAAGTAAATAAATAATGCCGGTCTCAAACTATGCGGAGGAGGTATCAGGAAACAAATTGCCTCTACAGTGATACCTCCTCGAAGGTATTTGCAAACTGTAATTTCTGAATATTCTCAGAAACTGCTTTAATTCAGGACAAAACCACATAAAGCCACTGCTATCCTCTGTGCAGGTGTCTAGACACCATCTGTTGGTTGTATTTAGTTTCTCTCCGCTGTTTCTGTGCCTGCACAAAGCTTTTCAGCCCCCTTCGCTGGGCTGTTGCCAAGCATGTTACACTTGATGCCAAAGACAAAAATCTACAACCGCACTCATAATTCATTTTTCAAAAAAGATTTTTTTTAGTCCTCCAGAGTCCTAAGTCTATTTAAAGTGACTGTGGGGAGGATGTGTATGGTGTTTACTGATTATGAGAAAACTAACTTGATTAAAATTGTGTTCCAGCCTAGTGCACCCAAACACTTTTTTTTATTATCAAAGATAAGTAGCAGCTGTTGCAAGAGTCTCTCTCTCTTTCTCTCTCTCTCTCTCTTCCTCCCTCCCTCTCTTCCCTCGCTCTCCCCTTGCCCTGGAGGTTACCTCACTGTCAGGCACTAATCGCGTCACAGCTCCAGACTCATTACAAATGAAGCAATGCACCATCATTTAATGGCTGTTGGCCTCTCGTGGCAGACAGTGTCTGTCACAGCTAGAAACACCTCCGCTAATAAATCAAACTCAATTAATGGCCTAGGGGTCTACCTTAGTCAAAAACAGACAATGGCGGTTGCTATATACATAGCAGAATTACACGGAGAGGAGCATTAGGGACTGCAAAATGCCATGACCTGATGAGGGATAGAAAAAAGGTACTGACGTTTGGAGAAAACTATTTACAAATTCAAGTTTCTCAGGAAAGTAAGTAAAGTTTAGACATATCTGATGAACAAGAATTTGGACACATTATTGGCTCACAGTTTTAGCCGAAGTTTGTAAGAAAGCATTGCGAGTACGTCTGTCCTTAATTACAGGAAGTTTGCACATACACGTTTTTTTCACTCTGTAGGCTATGTCCTTTGGTAATCCCTAAGATTAATTTCACTCTGTTAAACTATGCAAAGGGGTCATTTAATCCTTACCCATACTCTGTACTGAGTCGGGTCAAGTGTGGTGAATGAGGTGTAATAGGATGTACAGCCTTAGAATGACTCAGCATATCCTTAAGCCTCAAACAATGACTAGCAGGGAAACATGAGAGCATTTTGGCATAAAAACAAGTTCACAGAATTCAGATGAGTCATTTATGAATACTTGGCCACTAGCTGTGGCGATGAGTGACACTGTTAATGGGCACAGATCCACCTGGGCCAAGCTTAAGTGCCTGTGGCCTGGCTTGACAGCTAAGGGTGCTGTCTGACCTGGGGAACATCACTATGTATAAACACTCTTAGGAAGGCGAGCAGTGAGACGTGGCGTTATTGGGATCATTAGGTCGTCCATTTTTTGCCTACGCTCTTTCTCTCTGCTGAGTGCAAACACACTAAACACACAATAAACGCCTGACTGTTCTCACTTGTTAGGCATATTAGGCAGGTAACCACACACACATAAACATGCACACATAAGCATCGTACTGAACTATGTTCATTTACTAATTCTTCCATCAGGTTTGAGAATACTGAAATTGAAAGTAACTGTTACCAGAATTTATGATATTTCACTAAAGGACATGAACCATATGCAAAAGAGAGAAGTGAAAATAATGAGAGAAATGTTCTTAGAAAGTCCGCTGGCCTGAATTAATGCAACTCATTCAGCCTTTCCGCTCTGCTTAAAGTATTTTCAGACCCGCAGCCTCTCTTCCTGCTCCCACACAAGAGATGAGCTGGCTCATATATCAGCTACAGCAACCCCCACCCTCCACCACCACCACCCTCCACCACCGATCCATCCCCATCACAGGTTCGCCCGCCTGTCCTCTCCCCGCCATGTGCGCCTGCTCTTTGAAGGTCTCACTCTTTCATCTTCCTTTATATCATCAGACTCCGAATGACAAGCTACTGCCACCCACCCCCGCCCCGCTACCCCGCTACCCACCTACCCTCCACACCCCACTCCGCAGAATGTCCTAGGTTCAGGCTTGTGATTGATCCTCCTGAAAGGAAGAACATTCCGGGCTAAACTGAGTGTGCAAAAAGTAGAGCTTCGCTGTAGGATGACAAAGACCTGTCGGTTGATGAATGATAAACAAGCAGAAAGGAGGGGAGAAAAGCGGCTGTTTATAGGCAACAATTGGTGCTCTTGCCTGAGGGATCCATCATTTATTTCGCACAGCTCAGTTGGGCGAGGCGGTTTTTCAGGGGAATTTAGCACACAACAACAGCAGAAGCCAAAGCCTTTTGTCAATAGCATTTTGTTCAATATACCTGCTTCCAAGCACATCCAAATTAAATATTCACCTTAACTGCACTGTGAAATGATTCACTGCGAGGCTTTCCTTTGGGGAGAATGCAATCAGAGAGCCTTAATGTATTCGAGCTATTGTCAATACATAACAATAAGGATATCTTTGTGCTTTGTGTACTCCTGGGTAATTTAACATGTTTCCTGCAGACAAAAATACACACATTCTCTCTCTCTCTCTCTTTCTCTCTCTCTCTCTCTCTCTTTCTCTCTCTCTCTCTCTCTCTCTCTCTCTCTCTCTCTCTCTCTCTCTCCTCCACTGCAATCCCATTCTGTGCTATGAGGATACAGAGTGAGTTGTTAGTGTAAGGCAATAAAAAATACAGGGCACACACACTCCGACACACACACACACACACACACACACACACACACACACACACATACACACACACCCACCACCCACCCCCCCCCCCCCCCCCACCCCCCCACACACACACACATATACACACAATGATATATAATTGATTCAAGGCTGAGGCACCAGCATCACTTTTGCACAACAATCATTCATCATTCACATTAATTTGCAGATTCTTAAAACTGTTTATCGTCTAATTCCCTACGAAAAGACACTGCGTCTCAGTCCCCCTATCCACCCACATCTTATTTTTCATTCATTCTCCTGCCCCTACCCAATCCCAGGACAGGCCTTAGCAACTCCTGCTATACGTTCCCAGCTTGAGATCATAGGGCTGCCGGAGAGGTGTTGCCTGTGCTGAGAGATTGATCTGAAAACAGGAAGGAGAGGTGGTCAGAGGGGAAATGGTTTGTGTCTACTTTATGTGACAGCTGCTCCGGGATCTGTCTTCTGTAAGGATCTCTCTTCAGTTTATCCGCTCTCTGGCGCGACCTGCTCTTCATCGCACTCGTCATCACCTCTTTCTTTCTTTCTTTCTTTCTTTCTTTCTTTCTTTCTTTCTTTCTTTCTTTCTTTCTTTCTTTCTTTTTTCTTTTTTTTTCTTTCTTTCTTTCTTTCTTTCTTTCTTTCTTTCTTTCTTTCTTTCTGTCTTTCCACATTCTTCTTTCCTCTTCTTGTCTGTGATAGTCAGCATTCCCAGTTCTACAGGCCATTTTCATTAGCATGGCATCTGTTTATTTGGTCCTGCAGGTCCTGTTCATCTCTCTCTGCGTTTGCTATTTGGCTTAGCACTCTCCTCTAAGGAGGTTAGTCTGGGAGACACGGAGCGGACCAAAGGCCAGCAGGGTGCAGATAGATTGAGGGACATGGACACACACACGCACATGCACACACACACACACACACACACACACACACACACACACACACACACACACACACACACACACACACACACACACACACACACACACACACACACACACAGCATACAGGGTACTAAGTCATCACTGCCCTTATTCCTCACATTTTTTCTGACTGGGTTGTTGACTGTTGTCATTGTTGTTGTTGTTGTTGTTGTTGACATTACTCATGTGAGGACTTGGACCAGAGTGGGAGCTCTTCTCAGGCACAACTGAGTCAGTCAGCCATAATGGTCTGGGCACCACCTCTGTCTGCAGACACATACAAACACTAACCATACACACACACGAACACACTAACACACAGAGAGGGAGAGTTACGTGTCTGTGAGAGAATGACTGAGTGTTATCATTAGTGTGAGTCACCCTTCACTTCTCATGACAACCCCTGCTGCAAATTACCCACCCACACATCCAACAGCTCTGACTTTTCCCCTTCCCTGTCTTTTTTTTCGACGTGGTGTTTTTCTGAACTCAGAGCAGAGTTGAGTCAACCATAGTACTGCACAATTGCACTTCCTCCACCAAAATACCCTCCCCCAAAAAAACGTTATTATTGCAGTGTGAGGGAGTGCAGCTTTATAGCATGGTTTTGAGTTTGACCTGGTGGCAGATTAAATTGTGATGGTTTTGTTATGTGTAAACAAACTGACGATAGTGTAATTTATGAAAATAACTTTGGCTAGAGATAAAATAAAAGCCTAAAATTGAGAGACAAATACCCAATGCACCCTAATATTTATCAACAAGAATCCATTTTTTATTCTTTCCGAGTGCTCTGTGTTACACTATGAGAAGCCATCTCAGGGGACGATCTTACCTCATATCTCACTGGTGCGATTGGCTGCGCGTTCTCTAGGCTTCCCTTATCCTCTGTGGCCAGTGCAGGCCAAAAACAATAGCTCTGTCCTCAAACTGGGTCAAGGAGGTTGGTTGCTGAGCAATATTTTGTTTCCTCTGAAACACTGGAATGCAATTAAAGGACTTGCTAGACCATGGCGGTCTTGGGACAATAACACCACACCAGGAGCCAGCTGACTGGAAGTCAGTCACTCCCTCGCTCGGTCAACGAGATAAGGACTAAATGATTATCCCAGAATTCATGTAGGAAGGATGCGAATGTATAGACATGTTTGATTCACCACTTTTCATCAAAAGACTCCCGCCTTCAAATGAGTAAAAAGCAATGATGTAAGCACCATTTAGGATTGGTTACCTTCCCGGCATAGCCCTCCTCTCTCTGTTACCCGAGGACAAAGGATTTGTTCGGATTTTACATTTGAAAGGGGAGGAGGGTTTGATATCAGGACCAAATGAATTGTAATGATGTGGAGGGATGTGGGAAGCGTTGCGGTTTGGTAATCTGCTCGCCAATATCAAAGCAGGCTATTTTTTGCTGGCCTCATCACTTTTGATGTCTGTGCTGTTGATTATTTTGTTCCCTCTGCACCCCATGTGAACCTCTGCTTTGTGTTTCACCCACACATTCCAATCTGCTCATTATTTTGTGTTTTTTTTTTAATTGCAAGAGGAAACATGCATGAGAGAGTATTGTGCTGCTTTGCAACATAAAATAAATACCATATCTAAGAAGCCCTGGCAACTTGCTTAATCTGATAAATGCCTGTTCTCTTGGTAGATGTGGTACATAGTGCTAAAAAGTCATGTGAAATACAGGCTATATGGAAATACAGGGATTTCAGCCCTGTATTTGAACTACCCACTCTTGCTAAAGATACCTGAGACACTGTATCTAGCAATGCAATTCCGAATTTTGTTAGCATACAGACTAACTCCATGTTACGCACTGAACATACATGCTGGAGTATTTGTGTGTTAGTATAAAAACACATGTGCCATATATAATATATATATGCAGTTATAAGAGGGAAAACAGAAGAGAAAAACAGATGTATAGCAGTGACAGTCACACACATTCAAGCAACAAACATGCATCAACCCGCTGCTTTCAGGCTGCGTTGTAGAATTGCACATCAAAGGATTGCTCCATGCTCCCAGTTACCATGGCAACAGCTTTGTGAAGTAAGGGGAATGGGAGAGCCAAGGGAGAGGGAAAACAACAGGAGTACAAAGGCAACAATATCCCGAGCAGAAAAGAACACGTCTTATTTTAGACGCTATGACAAGACTGAGGTAGCGTCCTTGAATCCCAGAACAACTGAGGATAAACATATGGAAACGCAGTGCTGGTGTATTGACTTGATCAGTGAAGGTAGTGTGTTTGGTTTGAGATCCTCGGTGGGAAAGAGCGGGAGTGTGTCGCATGAGACCTGGCTCTCGCTGCTCTCAGCTCTCTTTGTTATTGAGACGTCCTTGTGATCAGAATTATCCCCTGCCGCGCTGGCTCTCAGCTGTTCCATCTTGTGACTGGGCGTGATTTCACTTGGGTTGGCATGGTGACGGATGGTGCGGGTTACCTGGTTTTGCAGGTGGGGGGGGGGGGGGGGGGGGGAGGGTATAAATAGCGATGGGGGGGGGGGTGGTGGGAGGTTAGTCTAACACGCCCCCACCCCCCACCTCCCAAGTCCAACCCCCCTCCAAAATAGACAAATCTCAGAGGGAGGAGGCATGACTGTAATATTCTCTACTCTCCTCATCTACCCCCATCAATGCAGCTGCAACAGTATTTCAGGACATACCACGAGGTAGAAATATGCTCTTTAGTTACAAAATGGAAAAGGTAGCAACAGCATTTATATAAAAAACTACCACACAATCATCATAAGAGCGTCAGCTAAGTGTAATGTAATAATCAGCTGTCTGGGCACATACAGTACAGACAGTGGTGTGGCAAGCGTCAGAACCCACTCCGGCTGAACAGCCACTCTGTGTCCCCCGACCGCTCCGTAGGGGTTTGTAGCCCCTGCAACTGCACAGATTAGACGTGTCCAATTTGCCCTTTCCCATGCTTCACTGATATGGCACTCGGCTCAAGGACTTACTAGGTTCTTGCAAAGCTTTGATAGCACTAGCATTTAAACACACACACACACACACACACACACACACACACACACACACACACACACACACACACACACACACTAAGCATGCAGGCACGCACACAGACTCACAACACACACAGACTCACACACACACACGCACACACACACACACACACAAGGCTGCCTAAGTAGTGTGTCTCACTTCTGCTCATTTCCTTCCATTAGTCTAAATGGATCTCTGTCAGGCCCTCCGCGCGCTGAACTTTGGGCTGTGTACAAGTCTCTGTTTACACATTCATGTGCTTTATCCAGGAGGGATGCTGGAGCCTACACGAAATGTAATTAAATTTGGAGTCATAAGGTGCAGGTTGCTTGACAACAGCAATTACGTCTTAATGAATGGAAAGTTATGTGTCAATTCACTGAAGTACAGGATGATTAACTCTAAATGGTACATAAGCCCCTGGAAACCCAAGGGATATTATTAGAATTTCATCACTGGGTTATTGCAACTGGGAGATATGACTTTCATTAGCTCCAGGGTAACCTGGATACCAGTGACTGCGACATAAAAAGCATGTGAAATTTCCGAATGTAACGACTATGAATACTCTTCCCCCTGAAAAACAGCCACTTGGGTTACCCTGCTCTTACAAGAGTCTGGTTCACATACATAGCAATGCTCCTCGTTTAAAGGTTCAGTTTGCAAACTCTGGCGATATGTTAAAGACATTTGAGCTCAACAGCCGATAAAATGACATCCCTTCCTATCCACGCTTCGGACATACTTGGCCAATAAAGTGTATACTTGTTCGGTGTATACTTGGCCAATAAAGCTGATTCTGATTCTGATTCTGATTCTGACATGGCATGCTGATTGGCTGGAAGGCAGCAGCGACATTGTTTGCCACACTGTCTGCTGCGGTCTTTACCAGGCTTTTGTTTTTTACTCACATCCTTATGTGAGAGCAGGAGGTTATTTTCATTCACTCAGGCTACCACACTGAGCATTTTCATTGTTTGACTTTATGAATGTGAGGACAATAAGGGAGGGGCACTAAGTGGTGAATAAACAAGAAAGAGTGAGTGGTGGTGACACAGTATTTGTGCCCCACCATGGGTGTGTGGTTGTGGTAAGGCCTCAGTAGGGCATTCGGGCATTCGGGCATTCGCTCTCCCCACCTCCTCCCCTCCCACAGGACTTGCGGCTGGCTGGATGGGGCTCAGCTGACCGCGGTATCACCACAGCGACAACTCCATGGCAACAGCAGCTGCAGATGGATGGCTGACCTCTCTAGAGTGTCAACCCCACCCTTTTGCCCCCACCTCCACCCTTCCTCCACTCGCTCACAGACAAACACACACACACACACACACACACACACACACACACACACAGTCTGACACACACACACCAAGTACACAAATTGACACACATACACACAGGCACGCACCACCACCCCCCACCCCAACCCCACACACACACACACAGTGTCAACCCCACCCTCTTGCCACCACCTCCAACCCCCCCCCCCCCCCCCCCCCCTCGCTCACAGACAAACACACACACAGTCACACACACACACACACACACACCAAGTACACACATTCACACACATGCACACAGGCACGCACCGCCCACACCCCCCCCCCACCCCCCCACCCACACACACACACACACCAAACACACACTTACACACACACACGCATGCACATACACACAGACACACAGACACACACATGTACACAGTCAAACTGTATTCATTTAGATGTTTTACACCAGTGAGCGAAGGAGAGCTAGCCAGCCAGCTGTCAATTACTTGACTTCCAGTAGCTGGAGGCTACATCCAGTATTTATGCACGGACTGTGGCAAGCAGCGTGGCGGCTGAGGTGATGTGCCGCACTCGGAGTCGACATCTTGACACCTCCTGGCGCTACAGATGGAGGCTGGGGATGTTTTTCTCTCGGTGCGGCGTGAAGCCTGGCTTCAAAGAGAAATCATTATTTGCGGGTTACATAAGGGTTTTGAGGCTAGTTTGTCATTCACAAAGACAGACAGCAACATCAACATCAACCGTATAAGAGCAGCAGTACAACAGCAGTAGCAGTAGCAGAAGTGTATACAGCATGCAATGCAAGGAAGAAGAGGAAACTGATAAATGATACATGATGTTATCCGATCCCATCTCACAGCAGGGGGATTCATATCAAAAAAGGCCCCTCCTCCCCTCGCTGGTCCTCCTGCAGTTGCACTGACTCAGTGATCACTGATCAGTTCCCCTATATGCATGTATGCGTGTATGTTTGTGCGTGTGTGGCTGTGTGTGCAAGTGTGTATGTGTGTGTGTGCATGTATGCGGTCTGTGTGTGTGTGTGTGTGTGTGTGTGTGTGTGTTTGTTGTGCATAGCCATTTGAGGAATGATGATCGCATGGGAGCACTGAGTAGAGGTGTATGTGCTTATGTGTGTGTGTGCACATGTGTATGTGTTTTTGTGTGTGTTGGGTGTGTGAGTGAGTGTGTAAGTGAGTGAGTTAGTGTGAGTGAGTCAGTGCATGTGTATGTGTGTATGTTTGTGTTGGTGTGTGAGTGCATGTGTATGTGTGTGTTGGTGTGTGAGTGAGTGGATATGTCTGTGTGTATGTGTACCGGAATGAGTGGCAGGCCAGCCTGTGTGCAGAACAGAATGCCGTCTGTGTGAGCTATAAGCCGCGCTGAGTAGAGCTGCCCTCTGTGTCAACACTGCCCTGAATTGGACCCCGATGGGCAAGAATAGAACATGGCGTGTCAGGAGAACAATGGCGTAATTTGGTTCCCGGAAGAGACCGTGTAACAGTATCGGTGATTAAATGGAAAAGGACAAAAAAAGAAAGAAAGAAAACACGTCAGTATCGCAGTGCGTGCGTGCATGTGTGTGTGTGTGTGTGTGCGTGTGTGTGTGTGTGTATCGACAGAGCACAGTGCTTTGGCCCATGACAGAACTAGTGGGTGTGTGTGCTGTTATCTTGTTTCTGGTGGGGTGTGGGTGTTCTTGTTGCTTTGTTGTTTCTTTTTGTGCAAGTCATGGAAGATCATTTCACACACATGAACAGAAGAGTCTCAAGGGGGAGCTTTTTTTTTGGTTTGTGGAAAAAAACTGTAGATGGTCTGTTGTGTACATATGTACATATTTTTTTATATTGTTTTATAGTCTTACTTGTATATATTGCTGTAAATTGAACCTATATTTTAATTCTACCTGGCTATTGTTATCTATTTCAATTCTTATTCTTGTATACTGTATCTTCTTCTGCATCTGTTGGCTGCTCCAAACGACATCTCACTATACTTTTTTATAGTGACAATAAAGACTTCTACTCTACTGTACTCTACTCTCTACTTGTGTCTTTCTGAAATAAACAGTGAACATTCTTTTGGGGATTGCTCTTTAATTCCATATTATTTCTACACACTTAATTGTGCAAGACTATAGGGTGCCACGTGTAACAGTTATTGTGTTTTCTTTTATATGGGACACATTCGGTACTACCATATGCAATAGTTTATTGACAAAAAAGATTTTCAGACATATTCTGTTAAAAATATGTGAATAAAAAGTCTTTGGCTTAATACAGTAAGTCTGCAGGTAAGAAAATGTGCTCCCTTCAGGTAAGCAAAAGCTTTTTCCTGTCTCTTAAAGGTTGGATTCATCCTGCCTGTGTTGCATGGTGGCTCTATCACACGACTTAGTTACATGTTATCTTTCACACTACAAATGTTTATATGTTGATTGTGCATGGCATGAATCATCCGTTTATGCTTTCCTCAGTGTTTCCTGAGGACCAGGCTCATATGTTTGCATGTTAAATGGACCTTGTATGGTTTCATCATGAACTGATGCATTTGGTAGCACGACACGTGCTCTGTGTCTGAAATAAGGTCAGTTTCAATTTTTATCTCATACACTCATCTCATAAGTCTCATAAGTAATGCATTTGCACACACACACACACACGCACACACACGCACACACACACACACACACACACACACACACACACACACACACACACACACACACATACACACACACACACACACACACACACACACACACACACACACACACACACACACACACACACACACACACACACACACACACACACAGATAACTGGGGCTGTGGTAGTCAGCATGTTGCATGAAGCAGCCACCCTCAGATAGCAGATATCAGAGCCAGAGGTGAGAGCTCACACACTCAACTGCGATAGCATAGACACACACTGCACCTCCCCAGTGCATCACATGGCTGACACACACACACACATGTGCATGCAGACACACACACATTCACACACACACACACACACACACACACACACACACACACACACACACACACACACACACACACACACACACACACGCACATGCATACACACTTACACACACATTGGTGCATGCAGACACATACAGGTTCACACACACACACACACACAAAACATTCCCCCCTATCTGTATCTGTTATTGCTGTACTTCCCCCTCACTGGTAGAGGAGGAACAGATACGTTTTCTCTGGCTGGAACACATGTGCTGTACAGTCAGCTGTGACCTCTGGAGGCCTACGCCGTCCACCCCAGCTCATGGCCCAGGGCGAAAAGTTTCCTATCGATAAAGAAGAAACGAAAGGCATGACTTTCAGCAGTGGCTTCGCAACACAGGATGTAGGTCATCCTCTTTCAGATGTGGTTGAGTCTGTGTGTGTGTGCGTGTGTGTGTGTGCTTGTGTGTATGTGTGTGTGTGTGTGTGTGTGTGTGTGTGTGTGTGTATGTGTGTGTGTGTGTGTTTGTGTGGGTGCGTGTGTGTATTATTGGTCTAACAGTTTTATGAGAGATGTGTTCTCTACGAAGGCCAGGTGACGGATCAGTTGAAACAGACCCAGAGCGCATTGTCTCGGGTAAAAATCCTATCATTGCCTGCCTGTGACCTAATGAGAGACCCTGAATCTGTGAGGTATCTTGCAGCCTTGTTAGTCAAATAAAGCATAGGCTATACAACAATCTGGGTGGAGGCTATAAGAATACATGTGTAAAGCATAACCTAACCTAACCTAACCTAACATAACATAACATAACATAACATAACATAAAAACATAACATAACATAACATAACATAACATAACATAACATAACATAACCCTAACATAGACCTAACATAGCCCTAACATAACACTTATTGCACTATTTGGTTATGTGCTGACTAATACACTTCTACGTGTCACCTCTGATAAAAGAAAATAATTTCCTGGATTTCAACACAAAATTGGAGTGCTCCTAGCAACAGTCGTTTCTTTCTGCGAACAAGGCGCCTTCTTGGCCATGCGCTGACGTGTCAACGTACAACTGACGAAGCAGGAAATCCCTCTTGCCTTTGAACTCGTCATCACAGGAGCCAGTGGAAACTGAGCCGACACCGCAACTCACCTTACGTGATCTCAGAGCGTGCTGAGCCAATCACAGAGCAGCAGTTTGGGGCCGAGGGAACAAAACAAAAAAAAGAGAAGAAAAGGAGGAGAAGAAAAAAAAAATCACGGAAGGGAACGTGGTATCTTGTCGCCGTGGCAGTCGGTTGCACAGGTCTCGGGCGCTGTCATGGCCACCTGGCTCTGGTGTTTACTCAAGTGGTCATGTGACCCAACAGCCCACACAACAGGTGTTCCACTGAGAGATCAGAGAAAAGAGAGCGACTGATAAGTGTGTGGGCGGGTGTGTGTGTTTGTGTGTGTGTATGTGTGTGTGTGTGTGTGTGTGTGTGTGTGTGTATGTGTGTGTGGGGGGGGAGGGGGGTATGTCACCAACACAGGCCAGCTTTCATTGCTTAACCATTAACCGGTGTGTGTCTGTATGTCTGTGTGTGTATTTGTGTAGCGGTGATGTTGGGTGCTTGGGTAGTAAAGTGTGAGACGAGTCTTTTCTTGTTGCTCTGTTGGTTTGTTGTTCAAGGGTGTGGTTACAAAAGTCGAGCTCTTTGTGTGACGGTGAAACACTCCCTTTTGTCTGACAGATTTATGAAAAGCGCTGGCTTCAGCTCAGGAGCAATACAAGTACAGTTCTTATGAATGATGTGACCTCATAGCAGCCCCTGGAAGTAAATCTGCTATCACATAAAATCTCTAAGTACTCTACAGACAAAAACATGTGAATCATGAAATGCTGTAAAAAAAAGTACTTCAATAGTTACATGTCTTAAATCTCTGAGCCAAGAAAGGGCTTCCAAAGCATCTGTTTCCATTGCAGGGCTTGCTCAAACACACATCTTTTCTTTTTAAAGAATGCACACGCCCACACACACACACACACACGACACACACATGCACACGAGCACACACACACAACACACAGACACATATTACACACACACACACATTAAATTCACCTCAGATTTACCTTCAGAAAGGCTTGTTTGTGTACTGTACAGTCTGACTGACTGATGACTATCATCCATTGTCTTACTGTTATATCTCCAGGGTCGGGCTTACTGTACTTTCTCTGTCAAAACAGCAATGTGAAAGAACTGGAGCGTTCCCAAAAGCCAAGAGGTTTTGTAATTGCTGAGGTTTGACTGTGACCCGCCGCCTTCACCACCACCACCACTTAGCTGGCATGCACACAAACACACAAAACACACACACACTCACACACATACACTTGTACTGTTATACTTGTGAGGACCGTCCATTGACTCCCATTCATATCTAACTAAAGAATGCTTAAAGGAGAACTTCGGTGTAAAATGAAAATTGGCATGTTAAAACATCATACCGAGTTGGTATGTGTACTGAGGAGCAAAATTGATTTAGCCTGTTGCATTCGGAGTTTAACTATTTTTTATCGTTTGTCCCAGAAGGCTAACAATGGAAGTGGTAGGTGCCATAGACGAAGCATGATGACTACGCTATTTTTAAACCATTAAAACAGCTCGAAGAAACTCCACACTCCATCGGTAGTACAACAAAGGCCCTGACATTAAAAACGAGGCACTGAGAACTTTGTAAGTGTACACAACATTTATTAATAAAACAGTTTTGACAAGCAGTACCTTGCTGTAGTTTCTCATCGCCGCCATGATGAAAGTCCGCACCAGTCGATTGACAAACACGAACCAGCAGGAAGAATAGGACTTTCATCATGGCGGCGATGAGAAACTACAGCAAGGTACTGCTTGTCAAAACTGTTTTATTACTGCTCCTCAGTACACATACCAACTCGGTATGATGTTTTAACATGCCAATTTTCATTTTACACCGAAGTTCTCCTTTAACTGTGCCCAGACCAAAACAATCCCTAACCTTAACCTGTCAGTAAAGAAATGTTTTTGCACTTTTTTCAATAACAACAAAATGGCCAGGAAAACACTATTTTGAGGCCGTGAGGACCATTATAAATGCCCTCACAAGTAGGTGTTTCTGTAATTTCGGTGTTTCTCATTGTGAGGACATTTGGGTCTCACAACTATAGCACAACAAGTACAGCACACACACAGACGCACACACAACACCAACACACACACCAGTTGGGAGAGGCCAAAGTGCACTCTCTGCTCCTTTCCCTGCCCCATGTCAGACTGATGGAGGTTCATGAGAAAGAGATATGCAAGGTAATGCAATCCAGGCCATCTATGACAGAACAGAGATGCATCTCTCTCTCTCTCTCTCTCTCTCCCTCCCTCTGTCTCTCTCTGTCCATCTCTGTCTCTTTCTGTCTCTCTGTCTCTCTCCCAGAGAAGGGGCCCATTGTGGGAATGAGTGGCGCAGTGTGAGGCTCTGTATCCCGCTGCTGTGATGGCTTGGATGTTGTAATGGGAAAGGCAGGGAATGTGTGTGTATATGTGTGTGTGCGCATGTGTGTGTGTGAGAAGGAGGATTGGGTCAGGGTGGAGGAGTTGGGAGTTGGATCAGGGAGTATGTGTGTCTGAGGGTGGTGATGGGGGGTGGTGGTTGGGAGACATTTCAAGGGGAAGGAGGAGGTGGGGGGCGGGGGGGGGGTGGGGGGGGGGGGGGGGGGGGGGGGGGAGAGGGGAGGAGGAGGTCAGGTGCTCCCGTCGTTTTTCCCAGGCAACTTCAATGACCAGCTGATCAAATACGCTGAGCCTCTGCGCCGACACCCTGCTGTCGCCCTCGGCTAGATCAGCCTCAGCTGGCTACGGCCCCCACACTCCATCACCCCCACCACCCCCCCACCCCCCCATCCCCCGCAGTTACAGTACGACTGCAGGCCTCGGAACAGGTGGACGACAGCCGGGGGGTGGGGGGCAAGGTCTGGAGAGGGACACGTAAGGACTCCGAACAAACAACAGAGGCTGTCGGGGAGCTGAGCTCTCCGGGGATAATTCTCAAAGTTGACGACAGCAACGTGAGACCCTATCACTTCTTAAATGGACGACACCAGTCTTTACATTAGGACTGTGAACAACCAACAAAGGATCTGGGGGGTGGGGGTGGGGGTGGGGGTGGGGTGAGGACAGGGAAGTGGAGTTTGGGGTGGGGGGCAGTGGAGGTCAGGAGGGGGGGGTGGGGGAGGTGTACAGGTTCTTGAGGCTGACCACTGCAACATAAAGCCTGGGATATAATCGCCGTGCTACGCCGTGTGATTATATCCCTCTTCATCAATGAGCCGGACCCTTTCTACCTCAATCGACACGCACTGCAATCTTCTCCCCATCGGAGATGTCAAATGCCACAGCTGCTTGGAAAACCTTGCATGTCAGAGGAGTGAAACATGACTGAATTGCAGATTTACACCTTGATTTGTGAATTAAACTGGATAAATCCAAAAAAGTTTGAGTCAGTGTGTATATTTGCATTCTTGTTTACATTGTTGTTTTCAGCTGTATAAGACATTATGAGTGATGATAGGACGATAGGATAAGGCAAAATAATTTAGCTTAATAAACAAACTGTAGGCTTGCACCTATGTTGGTTTGTGGATAAAACTGAACAAAATCCTAAAAGGTTTAAAAGCTTGTGAGTTTCCAACAATATTATCCTATGTGTAGCAATGAAAAAGGCATGTTTAGGTGGTAGTTACTAGGCTAAAGTTAGCTGAAACCAGACTCGTCATTGGCCATTGTTTTCAATGAGCTGCTTTGTGCGGTGCCGCGCACAAGTTACAAAAAAATGAGGTGCAGACACGGCAGAAGCGCACTCGAAAAGGCCGCGCCAGATGTGCACCGACGTCTTTTTTGACGTCACTTTCTCACGCGCACGGCGCGACACGGTGAGTGTAAAACAAGCTCTACAATCTATCACTTCGTAAATGTGCTGCATTAGTCTCTACTCTGCAGCATGACACGTCAGACCCAACAGATGGCTACACTCGTGATTATTGTTCTTGCCGAACAGCAACTAGTTTGCAAGCTGCGCCCACCATAAACACTATCCCCTTGGGATTTGTTTATATATGACAGTGTTTGCTTATAAACACCGAGCCAAAAAATTCTCCCCCGTGATCCCTTTGCTCCAATGACTCATGGCGAGTGGTGTTTAGGGGGGATTGTGCCGCAGAGGCCATTCGGTGCAAAGGCCAGACGTGCAGGAAGTCCTCTAATGAGCCATACGCATACGCCGCGTCATGTTTGATCTCAGGTTGGGCCACATGTTCTCGTTTAACGGGGAACTGGAACACGGCTGATGTCAGCGCTGTGTGCACATATGCAGCCTGCTCGGGGGGATGTGTCTGGTAGGAGTATGTGTGTGGGGAGGGATGTGTTTTGCGTGTGTGTGTGTATATGTGAATGTGTGTGTGTGTGTGTGTGGGGGGGAGGGGGTGGGGGGTGATCATGTAGGGGGGGCGTGGGGGGTGTTGGGGTTCACCCCGTCACTCATTAGCCAGGAGGTCCAGGGGCACGGCCTACTCCCAGCAAAGTTGAGTGATGGACTCCAGGTGCACCACGCTGTCTGTCCCGCTTCGTCATCTTTCATCATCGCTCGACTCTCTCGGGTTGGGCTTGGTCCTTCGACCTCCTCCTCCTCCTCCTCCTCTTCCTCCTCCTTCTCTTCCTCCTTTTCCTTTATTCTTTCTGTTGGGAGGGAGCCTCCTTCCCTTTCTCCCTCCCTGTGGCAGTGCAGCACATGGCTCCAGTGGAGGAGCATGAGAGCAGAGGGGGCCTGGGAAGATCATTCACATGGCCAGGGGTGGAGGGTCAGAGCTGAGGTGAAGCACTGCATGCTACGGCCCTGGAGCCTCTTCCTCAGAGCTGCAGATATGGCTGGGACAGCAGCATGTGGTGGTAGGTGTGCTTCAGAAGGGAGAAAAAAAGTTTTAAAAAAAGGGTGAACAGCACATTTGTAGAAGACATGGTGGCGTCACCGGACCCCCCACCACACACCCACCCCCCAATGAAGCCCAATTTGAGGTAAAAAAAAAAAATGTTAGATTGGCATAGGTGAATGACTGAGACCACGCCGACATTAAAGCTCAGGAATTTTATCTAGATAATAACTTTCTATTAGACACTTTCTAACAGACAAGGTGCATTCAGCAACAACACTTCTGAGAATTGTGTCACTTCCTGACTAACATAGCTGGCATGTGACATTCTTAGAACTCTGAAAACTGGCCTGTAACTACGGTGGCCGGCACATTGAAAATAGCACAGTACATAACAAAAAATCAGGCAACACAGCAACAACATGAAAAGGTTTAAATACTGTTTGTGTGATTTACCATTTTGGCTGACTTCCGAGGAAGACGAGACACTTATGGGCTTTGAAGAGTGGCAAAATAATAGATGTTAATTATGTCTCTCAAAGAAGATCTGACTTAACCCCCACCGAACAAACACACAAACACACACAAATGTGTACACACATGCGTACACACACTCCACCTCCTGAATGTCCCCTCTGATCCTTAGCTTTAAGACTTCCTGTGAGTATTACATTTGTAGCCCTGAAACCCTTTCCGGTCTGTTAGATAAATACAGTACCTACAAAAGCAAACATTCGTTTGACTCACTGCAAAACAATAGTGTTACCGTAGGAACATTTTGGTGTGGGAAAGGGTGTGTGTGTGTATTTGGGTGTGTGTGTTTGGGTGTGTGTGTAGGTAAGTGTGTGTGTGTGTGTGTGTAGGTGAGTGTGTTCGTGTGTGTTTGTGCCTATTTGTGTATGTGTTTGGGTGCGTGAAGGTAAGTGTGTGTGTGTGTGTGTGTGTTTGGGTGTGTGTAGGTAATTGTGTGTGTGTGTGTGTGTGTGTGTAGGTAATGGTGAGTATGCGTGTGTGTGTGTTTGTGTGTGTGTGTGTAGGTAAGTGTGTGTGTGTGTGTGTGTATATGTGTTTGACTGTGTGTATGTGTGTAGGCAATTGTGAGTATGTGTGTGTGTGTGTGTGTGTGTGTGTGTGTGTGTGTGTGTATGTGTGTAGGTAAGTGTGTGTGTGTGTGTGTGTGTTTCAGGTTAATGTGTGTGTGTGTGTGTGTGTGTGTGTCAGGTTAATGTGTGTGTGTGTATACGTGCATGTGTTTGCTTGTGTCAATAAGCGTCTGCAGAGCATGCCTGTTGCGTGATGGACTCAGCCCCATGACAGAGCACGCTGAGGCAATCTCGCAGCGAGGGAGCCAATGGGGCGGGCCGGGCCAACATCACTATGTATAGTCCGCACGGTTCCCACCACGCTTGCAGGCCACATGCTTCTCGTTAACTCTCTCTCCTCCGCTCCTTCCTCCTCCTTCCTCCTCCTTCGCCTCCACACGCCTCTAGCCGCCCTCTCACGGCAGCAGCTGAGGAGTTAATGAGAACAGCAAATCCCTTTCGGGGAAGAAAAAAAAAAGACACACACACACACACACACACACACACACACACACACACACACACACACACACACACAAACATACACACACACATACACACACATACTTCAGGGAAGAAAAAAAAAGACACACACACACACACACTCTCTCTTTCACACACACACACACATACACACGCACATACTTCAGGGTCAAAGTATGTTCACACAGCTCTGGCATGTTCCTCTCTGTTACTGAATGACAAGCTTGCAAAACCTCCCTTCATTAGGGCCAGGCCCCATTACAGCAGTGGCGCTGGGCCAGCAGAGTTGCTCAATATGTGTTTACTTAAGTGCCTGGCCCAGTTTGCAAGGCATTCGACACTCTGCTAAACAAAAGCTGATTGTGTCGCTGACCTCACAGACTGTTTTGGTGTCTAGCTGGGGATTTAAGGAAGGCTTCCTGTTTATGTGTGTTTCCGTGTGTGTGTGTG